>CM068378.1:82904908-83304908 GCA_034770075.1 Aralia elata
GGACACAATAGAGATCTAGAAGGGGGGTTGTAATTGATTCTTTTAATAACGTTTTTTTTCGTTATATTATGAATGTAATATACAGTTATAATTAATGGAATCCAATTCATGCACAATGGAATATACTTTACGAACCCCTTCAATGATATAAACATAATTTTCCAGTTCTAAGATTAAATTTACGATATGGCTGTTAGCAGATCATAGCAATTAGTTGTGCATTTTTTAAAAGGACATATAATGTATATGACATCAGAGGTTTTTATTATTGGTTTGGCAGACTGAACTACTCCTTCCCCACTCTTATACCTTTTCCAACAAGTAGGAAATTGTAACGAGCTCGCGGTTCGTGGGTAGCTTTTGGTAACTCGAGCATATGAATTTTATTGAATATAATTGGAACTTGTAGTAAGAATTTATTCCGTGTTATTTTGTGTTTTGTATGTTTTTATTAACTACATATTGACGTGTATGTGTTACATTTTTGTAGTGTTGTTTTTTTAATGGTATTGAATATTCATTTATGTGGTTATATCAGCTAAATCATCTATTTAACCGCATATAGACGCCTTTTTCGTAATTTTATACATATTTTCATGATTTTCGTCAAAAGCGGTTTTTGATGTGGGGTGTTCAATTAGTCCAAGTGTGGAGTAGATTTTATTTTCGAGCCCAATTGAAATTTGATAATTAGGAAGCCAAAAGTAGTATAAATAGTGGCCCAAATTGAAGTCCCCAAACCGTTGGAACCAAGTTTCCATCGAACCATACCCATAAGTCCATTGGCAACATTAATCTATGACCTCATGAGGGAAATGGGGTGTATAGTATAAGCTTTGTACATTTTGAAGGAGAGAGAAGAGTATGGGGAGAAGGAGAATGACGAGGGGAGAGGAGAATCATGGAGGTGGATGCGTTTTTGGGGAGAAAGCAATTTTGGCATTTGGTAGAGGGAAAGGAAGGAAGAAACAAATAGGGTGTATGGGAGGGGGGCATTTACACTAAGCATGGAGAGGAGCAAAGCTCACAATCTCCCACCATCATCTTGGGGAGCTGATAGCGGGTGAGCAACACTCCAGACTCATACCTTCTCCTAGAACGCCTGCATCATTTCTCTATAAATTCTCATCCAATGACATTGCCTTCTTATCCTTTCTTTATTGCCTAAGTTGAGGATGATGAACATTAGGAGAAGGAGTGAGTGTGCGGTATTCCGGCGGGTGAATTGAGGAAGAAGAAGAAACACTAACTCATTTCCATAATAGCTTCAAGTTTCATGGTGTTTTATTGTGATGCTTGTGGGCATTTATGTTCGTTGTTAGTGTTGTTGTTTAGTTGTTTCAATAAACAATAAAATATTTTGGTGTTGTAAAATACCTTAGAACATTGTTAATTATTCGGTAAAAAAGAGGATTTCTATGATAGAAAATCTGGGCTTAATCCCTATGAGTATAATGTCTAGGGATATCAAGTTTCACTAAGACTACGCCCACAACTGTGTGCGATTAAATGCTTCCCAATGTGAAAGAATTGGTTTGAAATGTGAGAATTTGAGGTGAATACGGTGATTGTGAAGAGTTTTATTCATGAATGTGTAATTGATGTTGTTAACACCTTGATACCTTGTTATTAAAAGCTATAAGTGGAATACAGGATAAAAAACAAAAAAATGAATACACAAGCTTGTGCATACACGAGGAAGATTATGGACATCTATAGACTGTTTTGTGGACGTTTACATTGTGTAATGTTTCGAAACTAGAAGTTAAAGTTTTTTGGGTGTTATGTTGTACTCTTATGCGTGTTGAGTTTCACCCAATTGGAAACGAGGATAAATAGATTTAAAAACGAAAACCTAGGCGAATCGTTTTAGTAAAACTATTGCATTAATAAGAAAACCTAAATGAATGATGACTTTTGAATTTCAATTTTGGTATATTGTTTGTGTTTATCAATCAGATTCTAAGCTTTTGGGTAGTTGTAATTACAATGAGTTAGGAAGTCCCTTAGGCTTGGGAATACGAACACATTCCGTACGTCGATTGAGGGAGTTATGTACTTTTGGGAGTTAAAATGTGTCAAAATCCAAATGCTTGCTAGATATTCAGGGAGGAAGAATACACAAGTTTGGGGGTACGTACGACCGCCCTTGGATGCAGAAGCTACTGACTTCTCTTGGGCATAACGTACACTGGTGTGTCAGGCTTATTTGGGGCCATAGCTACGTCCGGGCCAAGGTGTATGGTCAGTAGTCAACTTTGACGTCCTTTAGTTAAATTGGCCATATACAGTTCTAATAAGAACTCCGTTACTTGCTGGAGATTCAAGATGATCCGGAACGAGATAAGAAGTTATTACTTCAACTTTCGTTTTTTTTAGTTTTGACATTTTTTTATGTCGAGGATCATTTTGAAATTATAAGCATCTTTTAGGACTGTTGTGCAATTAGAGGCAATACGCAGAGGGAGTCGGGGGCATGATGCTCGAGTGTTGCAACGTGCCATCTTTTTGACGCTATGTGATATTGTTCCTATGTTATAAATGAAGAAAGATTTTGTTTTGTTAAATTACTTATCCTTTATACCTAAAGAGGATTTGTTTAAAATACTGAATGGGACCCGTGCTCAAAGAGTTCGCAATTGAATTTTCCCGCTTGGCGTTGGTCGAAGTAGGTAAGTTTGGCGTACAGTCGTGCAAGCGTCGTAATGCAGTAACAAAGTGGTAGTATAATACCTTGTTTGGATATTATGTTTCTATTAGTATTGAAACCAATTTTTGGAGTTGTGTATACACCATTTGTTGGGCTTCCTTTTTCGTGACTATTTGGTATGTGGGATTGGTACTTAAGTGTGTAGGCACATTTGAAGGACGATTTACATCGTGTTATTAGCAAAGCCGCATAAGGCAAGTTTTTCTATAGCTATGCTCTATACCCTTGTGATGGGCAAGTTTTATATTGATTCATTTGATTTATATTCCTCATGGACTCTCATGCACGGATGTTTGAAGTTCCAATTTAACGCATATATTGCATATAATGGTTTGGTGTGAATTCCTTTTAATCATATATAAATCTGTTCAGTATTTGCACCCATTAATTAAGATTTTTTTCGAGCTTGGTTACTGTTATGATATAAATTATTGAAGCTTTTCAAGTTTCACATATATATGAACTGTTATAAAGAACGTCGATGACATTGTGTTTTTGGCTAGACAGTTATATTAAAAATGTTTTATTGATTTGATAAATTTAATAAATCTTTGATAATGTTATTGAGAATTAACGTAGAGCTATCCAACCGTCAATTTGTTTTGGTTAGGATTCCGAGACATCTGAATGAGATGAACAATCCCTATATTAAGTGGGGTAGTTTTTAGTCAGTTATTCTGACCAAGGCCATCGAGCGCCTAAACAAACGCATCATAGTTCATTTCCAGCTAGAGTGTTGAATCAACATAGAGTACAATAGGCCTGATCCACCTAGAAGTGCTTGTAAGGTCAGACGATTTTGTAGTAAAATAACAGTTTAAACCTTTTCAATAATAAGCAAAAGAATGCTTCAAATATGTCTTGATGACCACTCAGTAATGTCGTATTTCGAAATATGTTTCAAAACACGAAAGTAAAGTATTATTCTTGTTTATTTAAGAATATTTACAACAACTATTGTTTCAGTTGTCGAAGAGAAATGATATGATTGATAAATAATGTTGTTATTCAACTAGCTATACTTGCTGGGCCAATTGAATTGCACATTCTTGCATTTATATTAAACATGTGCAAGGCTAAGTCCGAGTGGGTTGAAGGTTTCCGGTGAAGGACAGGGGATGAAGGGCAAGATTGAGACGTTCTAGAATGGCGTCATAGTTTATTTGCAGTTAATAATGATGTAATATTAAGACTGTATTATTGTATTTGGAAATGATGTAGTGGTAAATAAGAAACCAGGGATTAAGAGTAAGGTCCATGTTGTAAATAATATTAGTAATTACATCCCATGTCTAGTAAGTTGCATTGGAATAGGAATGTACTGTGGAGAGCACCAGATTCGGGTTTGAGGTACCCGGGATTTGGGGGGCGTCACAGGTTTGGTAATCAGAGCTGGATAGGTTATAAACCTTAGGTTTAGGGAAAACCTTAGGAATATGACCGTAAAGAGAATGGAAGAGTTAGATAAATGAACTCAAATAGAGTTAATTAAGGAATGGATTAAGAAATTCATCAAAAAGAAAACTATAAAAGTATACCTAAAATAAACTATATTCTGTTTTGTGTTATAATATTATACGGTATTAGCTATATACTACATCGAGTTAGTAACTTGGATTGTATATGTCCCTAGAAGAAGGACCCGAGTATAGATGATAGTAAGCGAGAGGAGCTCTGATTCCGCTCCAACCCGAGCCAACACCCGACCGAGCCAGTAGCAGAGACCTGAGGCTCAAATAGAAAGTGAACTCGGATGGAAGATCCGGAAGGAGGAACCGGAGATGGAACCTTTCACTTGATGAGATCCGTCCAGAGCATGAGGAGGAAACAGATGATATATTATCAAATGGTTATGCTTTCTGAAGAAGGAGGAATAGTGGCATCGGCAGACAATGACTAATCTGTGTTTACGGGTGGTATCTTGAATAGGGAATGTAGTGGCTGAGAGGTAGAGTTCATAGCCTTAGCAAGGGACGAGGGTGCTTGCAAGAACTCCTGTAAATATGAGACACTGAGTTAGAGGCTTACTCTGGGAGGCAGAGATCGATGATAGGATCAGGGCCGAAGATCGGAGCCGATGACCTAGGAATGAACGAGGCTGAGGATCAAGAAAGTGAGGACCGATAGGTCTGAATCTATGCCTCCAGGTCGTTCACATTGGGCGATTGTTCAGCGTAGGGTGACCCATTACCCAGCAGAGTGATGGGCCAGACCAGGGCACCACCAATTAGTATGGAACATGAGTGATGGCCATCAGCAGGATGACGAGTACTGCAGACGCCATTAGGCGTGGTCTAAGTTTCAGTGGATTAGGACAAGGGTCTAGATGTTGTACCCTTGGTAAGGATGTAAATCTAAATTTTTGTGTATGTAAATGAAATTATCTGGTTGTATAATCCCATCTTTTTTAGTATAATAGGGGGATATATTGTATGCAATAATAGCAGAAGCTATGTGTTGCAAGATGTGATGAAATATGAGAGCCATATTAAAATATAAAGTTTGTTTATTAAATGTTGCTTGGTGGATTGAGTATAGGTGTAATTGGTAGTGTAGTATTCAAATAGAAATACTTGAAGGACAATGAATATATTAAATAATGGCAGTAATTTATTTAACAGAAAAAATGCCGCTGAGATGGAGAGGAAGAGGAAGACAGGGTAACACACTCTGAGGAATAAGAATAAAGAATGCCGGTAAATGAAAGTGAGACTAGGGAAACAGGAGAAAAACCCTATGCAGCAATTCATAGACTTACTAGTAAGTGGCATTTGCGCGTGTTTGGCCCAACTTTAAGGACTTTTAAGAGCATACAGGGTACCACCTGAAATTTAAGGGGACCACCGAGCCCTATAGAGGCTCAATCCATTGGGTTAAGGAGGCGGAGAAAAGCCTTTATCATTTAATATTGGAATTTGGGGAGGAGCAAAAGAACCAACTTTTGCTACCTAACCTACTAAAAAGGGTGAAGCTAATTTTCTGGGTGGGACAGCAAACCAGAATTAGGGCTGGAATAAGGAGTCATTGCTTCGGAACGGGTTCAAGGATGTTTATACTTGGAGAGAATACTTTTCCCCGGAGCAATGCCAGAAGTCCCACATGGAGATGCTAGTTCTTAAAACTGAAACAAGTGAACCTCGAGAGTAAAACCCCTAATAATGGGCTGGTCTGCAAGTTCATAAATGAGCTGGACCCGGTTTGGGCTCCACAACCCCAAGTGGACACTTGACGGAAAGGTAATGACGAGGATTGTTTAGAGCAGGGGCCCTGAAACCCTGGCTCTACAACAAGGTTGAGTGTGTTACAGATTGATTCTTTTAGATCAATCTTGGAGAAGGCTATTATAGCCCGATAGGTGGAAGTGAGGCCATTGGAGCCTCTAATAATAGGCGAGAAGTAAGAATAAGGGTATGATGTGAAGGAAGAAGTAAGACTGATATATATATTCATAGTGAAGTGTGGAAGTAATCAAAAGAGGAAATGGAACAAATTTTGGGAATACCGGAACTAAACCGATGGGGAGAGACCCGAAGAAGGTTGGGTAGAGCCGTGTAAAGACTTGTAGAAAGAATCATCCTGGGGATCTGCTTGAAGGGGAAGACATCATGCTATAAACTGTGGGCAGGAGGGACCACATCTCTCCTAACTTCCCCAACCCAAAGAAAATACCCCCAACGTGATGTTTTTTATCTGTTGGAGCGACAAACCATATTGGCAAGAAATTGCCCAAAGAAGGGGACAGACTGGGGGATAGGCCAATTGAGAATAGCAGTGGCATAGGCTAGGCCTATGACTGGATTCCAGCTCCATCAAAAGAAAAGAGTAGACCATACTGCCCGGCACCTTTCAATATGACGGTCCACAGATGCAGTCGTATCGGGGAGGACGTAGTCTCAAGTATCATTCCGATAAATAGGTATTAATGCATAATGTGTTGTTTGATTACCGGGTGTTGCGACCCTGTTCTTTTAGTATCATAGTGAATTTGCTCAACAATTTGAAGCTATAACCTCTAGAGAATACTAGAGTCTCCTTTCGAACATAGAAGTTGTGAATAAGGAAGTAATCCCCCTGTTGGAGCACTGCGCATAGAAATTTGGTTGCGTCGAGATAAGAGGAGCAAATAAAATTATCGGTAAGTATTTATATTGTTCGATTAAACTGGGAGAATTTGACGTAATACTGGGGATGGATTGGTTTTTGTTGTTTAAACCACGGTCGGCCAGTAATTCGATGTGGCCAGAAAAAAAGTGTAAACCTTCAGGATCGATCCGAAGCTTGTAACGACCCCAAAATTCATTACAAATTCAATCTCTCAACATCAGTCGTTATCAATACATCCCTCATTCTGACTTTACTAAACATTTATTCAATGTTTCAACATCCATTAATATAAAAATGGCAGGAACAATAATTCACATACTTTTTCTATTACAATTTCATTCTCGATTCCCAACATTCTCTAACCTTTACATCTAAAATATCTTAGAATCATGTTAATTAACATGATTCACCTTGAGTTGAACTTATTATAAAAAATTTACACCTCAAATACAAAACTTTAACAACTAACGTAAATACATTTATCCAAAAATATTAAACATAATTCAGGTAATAAAATTTCACCTAAAATATTTAAATCTTCAATGCATCCACTTTGGATCCACGTTCATTGGATTAGCACATAACGTTACCGTTATATTTCCTTTAACCTGCAAAAGTGGTTATTTTGCAAGAATGAGCTCGACAGCTCAGCAAAATTCTAACAGTTTTTTCATGTAATCACGTAGCACATAAAACAACATTGCTCAGTTATATACAATCTATAAACACTTTAATAAATTCTAGCATATTCATACATGTTGTACATCAGTTACCAAGTAATAAATTGAGTTCCATAACTTAATCAACATTCATAGACTCAACAAACCTAGTCATAAATTGACTTTGTCATTTCCGGCAAATACACAACATATAGAATTTCATCATGCTTTTGCATCATAGGTTTATAAATACAATCAATCATTTAGTTTCACACATAACAAATAGGAAACTGAAAGACTTGCCTGGGGGGGGGGGTTTCGTAGATTACCGATTACCATAATTTAGCTTATACTTATATATGCACTGTCACGTATCCTACAACAATATATAATACATGCAACAACATTTTATTAGTCACATAGTCAACACGTTAGTATTAACTCTACTTTACATTTCATAATCCTTCATTTTAATTTCTCTATGCAATTTCTCAACTTAGAAATTAAGTCCTCCTCATACCAACCACTCATTTTTATTATGTTACCACTTTTAATCGACACTTATACATTTAGTTTTAAGTTCTTTAAAAACTTTTCTTTCAACATTAAGATTGTTAAAAAAAAAAAACATAATGTTTTATAAGTAAAATCTTTTGTCTTGTTTACATATACTATCACCACTTCAGGATTCCTACTCTCATACCAATCTCATTTGTAATATCTCAATTGTCCATCTGATAATTAATGGGTATAATTGTTACCATCCGATAATTAATGGGTAATTGTTACCATCGATCATCAATATATTAGTATTTATTTAATGCATTTAGTCTACGCTTTTTAAACATGCATATGGTAATTATAACATACCACAAAAAAAAAAAAGAAATTTTTTTTTGGTATCTCACCGTTCGGGGCAGGTGGATTTCCTTTAACAAAATGCCGTCGGGGCCGACGTTGGGAACCGCCGGGGCGTGAAACTTAGTAATAAAATATATAACGTCGGGTGCGTAGCCTACCGCTGTGGGCAGACAAAACCAATTCATTTCTACCGCCGGGGACAGGTGAACCTAAAACTCAACTTCTGTAGTTCACACGTAACTGCAGAAATATTCAAGGACCCAAAAACAACCACGCAATTTTTAAGCATCTATTAACATCATATTCCAAGCATAACCCAATTATCATTAAATTTTGTTAAAACAATTCTACAACCATATTAATTAACCATCCTATTGTATATACTCACATATTAATCCATCATTTTGGAGCCTTAAATTCTCATGTTCATACTAATTTTTTACAAACTTTGACAAATTTAGCGTATATACAATCATTACAGATTTGTGTATTTCTAACTTAAGTTTGGTCCGTTTCAACTTCCCGTTGTTATTTCGTTTTTAATAACGCATAACAAACAACCCATGCATCAATTGTACAAAGATACCACATGGAATTAATCCATCACATTATTTGAACTCTATTAAAAACAAGCCAAAACGTATATATTCAACCAAAAATCAAAATTCTTTATTTTAAACATGTTTTCTATTGGGAATTTAATAACTCCAAAATCATATATACAACACTATTATAACCGATTAAACATGTTTATAAACATATATAGCACAACATCTCATACAAATCATCTAACCCAAAAAATCCATTTTAAAGAAAAATTCAAGGAATCAGAAATATTTAAGAACTTAAAGGCTAGGTTTTTTACCTTTGATTCTGTGCTTAGATTATTCCTAAGATCCATGAATAAGAATTGTCATTGCTTTCCTTCTCCTTCTTCTTTGGATTTTCAGAATTTTTCTTCTCAATTTCCCCAAGAACTCACTCAATTTTCCTCCTCTTTCCTCTCTTCCTCTCCTCTGTATCTTTGGGGATTTTCCAACTCCCTGATAACTTATGTGACTTTTAGTGGGGAGTTTCATGGAGTTGAAGAAAGCCAAAAAAGGCCAACAAGGCCTTGTTTGGTTACTATTACTTTTAAAGAATTAAATCCAATTTTTGTTATTATTATTAATTATACTATATGCTTCCTATTTAAAAATTTAATAACCATTTCCGCCACAACTTTAATTTTTAATTAAACTTTATTTAATTAATTTATGTAATCAAATATAACTCTAAATTTTATTTAACAAAATTATTACCTTTCTAATTTAAATGTAAATAATTAAATTAAGAAACCCTTATCATCACTTTAGCGTGCTAAAATACACATATATTATAAAATTATTTATCATCAATTTATTTAATAAACATCATACTTACACAAATTATTCTATAATAATTTCCATCGAATATTTATTTCATAAATATTCCAGATAAAATATTTATTCAATTTCATAAATATTTTTAACTATTTACAAAACTCACAATCTTATTGCATTAACATATTTCACTTATGTAACACATTGCTTTCTTGTTTTATTAAAACAAATATATATATATATATTTACATTAATTCACTATTTTAATTAATTGAATTACTCACATTATTGTGAAATATAATCCATAAACAATTTCATTGCTAGCAAGGCATAATAATCAAATTATATTATTTCATAATATAATTTTAACTTAATAACATTCAGTTAATATCATTTTCGTAATAATTTTCATTTACTATCATCAATGGTTTAATTTACCATTAACCCTCATTTTCTAAAATAAGAATATATCTATTCCACTTCTATATTCACATCAAATCACATATTTTATAATATGAAACACATATATACAAACACTCAAACTCAAAATGTCTCATAATAATAATTTTTATTTATTAAATTCTTATTTAATTACTTCTGAAAATCCGGGTTGTCAGATCATTCACTCCGTATAAGGATTTTGTCCTCGGAATCAACGAAATCTCCCTTAGTCAGTTTTCACTAAATCTCTTTCACAATTATTGTTGAATAACTTAACACATTACTTTAGTGTAGGTTTTCTTTCATCACCTTCACTTAAACCTGGAACACTTCGAGTGTTTATATTCTTTAACCCTTTAACGAATTCATTGCATATCATACTCTTAGTAATCATTTAATATCCTGATTTAGCATCGCATAAATTTTCAGGATATCACAGAAGCAGTCTAAGGTAGTGTTCTACGGTAGTAAATCTCCTAGACATTTGAGTTTGCTATCGACGATACAAACTAAAAAGCTTTTAAGAAAAGGGTGCGTAGGTTATCTGTGCCACATTGTTGATACCCAACGAGAGAGAGAGCCGAAATGGGGCAGATACCTATCGTGAATGAATTCACGGATGTATTTCCAAACGAATTGCCAGGACTTCCACCAAATAGGGAGATCGAAGTTCTGAATGGAAGAGAGAGAAAGCTTTTTAGAGAGAGAGTATGTAGGAAATGAGAGAGTAAGTTTTTCTTTCTTGAAAATTATCAATTGTAAAATGAGAAAAAAGTTTCCTATTTGTACGATTTCTTGAGCCAAGGGCAAACTTGTAAATTATGAATTTATTTTGAAATTAATGGCTCAGATGGTTTGATTTAAAAATGGAAGGCTGGAATTGTACTATGCTTCACGTGGATTGGCCAAGGAATAAGCTGACAATCCTTATTAAAGGTTCAGCCCATGGAAAAAGGTTATCAACCTTTCTCCTAAGTCAGCACATGGATTCTTTTCCAAAATTCAATTGCCCAACATGGATTACAAACTAACATTTGGCCATGCAGGATTACCAATTTCTTATTTAACATTTAATAAGCACGCGACTTATTATTGAATTTTCTAATCTTCTAAATGCCCATCATGCATACATTTGCTTTTACTAAATTTTCTAAGCACGTGGTCAGTGAGAGGCTCTCACTTTTTTCTTTCTCCACTTTTCAAAATCATGTGCATACAAAATAAATTAATCTTCCAAGTCCGCTCATTTTCGGATAAAAACAAAAATGATTTTATTATATATTAATTTGAAAAAACCTTTAATAAAGAAAAATCATTTTAGGAATAATAGGAATTCTCCTTGCCTTAGGAAATATTACTATGTGAATTAATCTTTCTAACACTTGATATTAAATTATCAAAATTAAGAAAAATATTAATTCAATTAGGATGAGAAAACATTTTTTGGTCAAAATAAATAGGATAATTAAAAATAATTATATATATAAATCCTTTAAAAGTGTTAGTAATCTCATGAAGTGTCGGAACATTATAAAATATGGAATAGAGTATTATAAACTAATAATTAGCGTCATTATGTAGCTAATTGGTATATTATTACAAATGACATTGTGTAGGCTATTTGAAGAGTATTATAGCATAAGTTGTAAGCAACGCTTAAGGCAAAGTTTCCTAACTTACACAAACTTTGTATTGTGCAAGTTTCTAATATCATTCAATTATATTCTCATTAATGATATATGATGTATTGAAGCTTTAATTATGCAATGCTTATGTTGTGTGAATTTTAAACTTATGCAAATCTTTTAATATTTGTACAGGTTGTTTGAGTTATGTTAAATTGTTAAAATAATATGTTTGGTTATGGAATTTCATTTGTTATATGAGATTCATCTTATTATGTGAAATATTTTATAAAAGAGAGTTATTTGCCATTTAATTCGGTTTAACTCGATTTGTGAGCTATTCCAATCGGAATGTTTATTAGTGTGAATTGTATATAATTCTTGAATTATGATAGTTGATTGTGTCAAGTCAAAATTAAATAAATCTTGGACAATTAATAATATAGGTTGCACCCGTGTAAAATGAGGTTTATATGAGTAAATGTGGTTATGATTGCACCCTCGTGCAATGATGTGTTTGTTAAGCATTAAACCCAATAACGTGTTAGACCAATAATAACACTTATGTGCTAAACTAAAGAAGAAAGGTTCTAGAATTGAATTGTTGATGCGTTCAAGATAATGTATATTCATAGACGATGATTAAAGTAAAAAAATAACTTATTTGAGCTGTTTTACAATTATTGTTCAATTGTTGAAGTTTTCAAAAAGATTATTCTATTCATGAATGTTATTTATTCACTGCTTATACTTGTTCGGCAATTAAATGTTCACTTTTGCAAATTCTAAAACTTTTACAGTTACAGCGGAAGGAACAGAATGATCAGAAGAAGATAAAAGTTATTAATTGTTAAGGTAGAATAGTTAAAGTATATGAAGGGTTGTAATATTATATAATAATGTTGTAATATTATTTGAGATAGTTATGTAAAGTTCTTCGTACCTGGGAGTAGGTTGAATTATATTGTAATATTTTAATATGTACTCTGATGTTGTAAAAATATATTGAGTATGTAATATCTTGACGGCACCGGACTCGGGTTTAAAGATAGACCGAATTTTTGAGCTGTCACAGAGATCATGCAGTGCACATGTTCAACATAGTGACATTCTTCACGATATCGCACGCGTCACAATAGAGTTCAGAATCTTTAGTTGTCTTCATTGGAATGGTCTATGATGGAAGATTAGGTTAGAGTACTGAGGAGATGTTGACAGCACGTGGTAATTACTGAGGGTGAGGGACTAATGGGGGTGGATATAGAAACAACACCCTTTACAATGAAAGAATGGGTACTCAAAATCTTTTAGAACAACAATTTGTTGATCAATGTATCATTCAGTTTACTAGGTTATGATTTTCTAAATAGAGCAGTTTCTTTATTACACAAAAAGGAAAAAAAATATACAAGTTTCATAATCATACTTAAATTTAGTTATTCCAACTCGTTTTCAGCTCATTTTTTTGGTGTAGCTTTCGCCACATGTTTTAGATGCCATCATATTATCACGTCTCTCGTCAACTTCATTTAACTTTCTTGTAATGTTTGCAATTTTTGCTGTTAATGCTTCAAAACTCTTCTTCTTCTTTAGCAAGTAATTCTAAATCAACATCTCCTGTAACTGTCTCTTCATCATTATTACCAGTTTGTTTGACCTCAGGATTACCTGTTGCTAATGTATCCAACTTTAAATTGTCAAGGTCCTCAGCAACTATCTCATTTTCTTGTATATAACTGATTACCTAACAATTGAATGGCATAACCCAACAACTTTTTTATTTTCTTGTTATGTGGGGTTTTGATGAGAAAATTGTTAGATTTAGATTCCAGACAGTCTGAATTGGGCCGACATTTGTATAGCTAAGAATTGCAATTCTATAATACTGTATAATAGGTCATTTGAAATGTAAATCTCTGCTATGTCAATGCAACTCATTTCTGTAGACCGTCGAAATGGACTGTTCAATTCAAACTACTTGAAATCAAGATCCAAACTTAATGATGGAAAAACTTGCATTAAACTAACAAAAACCAATCCGGGGAATCCAAACCACGTGCAAAAGAAGTGTAATAGAAAGCTAATCTGAATGCAAGAATGAACATCATATACCTCGAAGATTACACAATGCACGTGAAAGACAGTGACATTCTTTACAGTAATAAGTTGGATGATGTAGTCGTCGTGCCTCCTCGCATGCATCGCAGTAGAGTTAGACGTTCAACATTTTCATCTTCCTTGAGGTGGTCTCTTACAGGAGAGTAGGTGAAAGCGTGAGGATGCAAGTGACAATTGTGTTTGACTATCCGGGGTAATTATGGGTGTGAGAGGCAATGGGCATGGAGATGGAAAACGACAACCATGTCAATGAAAAAAGGGGCCCTCAATTTGTTTAGAACATTTTGGTGCATTCGATTTGGAAAGATTGTGAAATCAAGTGGCCTGTAGCCGAGGTTTACAATTCGAGATTAATAAGGGAGTGCTTGTGGAGTTCAGACTTTACCATGGGGTACATTACTGGCTTGCAAAAGCACACCTTATGTCTATTTTGATATCACAAGTATTGCAGAAAAGCTCCTCAAGTGTTCCCTTGTGATTCATTGTCATTGAACATCAACAAATGACTGGTTGAAATGTTTTCAAGTACCTCTCTTCCTTTCTCAATCGTAACTTACAATTGTGAACTGGTTGGTTTAGTGGTAAGTGGTTCATTTATTTCACTGAAAGTTTGGGATCGATTCATGCTTACAGCATTTGGTGGCAACTCTACGTTCTACATGTTACTGGCAGAGGCGGAAAGAGGGGGGCGGGAGGGGGCATATGCCCCCCAAGGCTGGGGGTAGAGGGGGTAGGTATATCATATTGAGGCTTTTTCTCCGGTTCCAGCAGAAAGAATGTACAAGGGTTTTTTCCTGGATATTGATACTCTCGTCCCTCAACTTTTGCCATAGTACTTTAAGAGTGTCGAATTCATTTCTAGAGATGGTGGAGTTAGAACGTCAAGAAAATCACTCTTGGGGAACGTACTTTTAATTAACTTTTAGTTTTTCTTTCTATAATATATTATGCATATATATTGAATTTAATTAGCAACTAATTTGTTCTTTGACCAATATTATTATAAATTGGCAACCACAACCAACGTGGCAAATTATTATAAATTAGCAACCACAACCAACGATAGTCAATTTTTTTGGGATCGAAGATTTGGATTTGGGAAGTCTTGCTAAAACAAAAAGAAATATGACTTTTATATTGGTATATCGATTGATCGAGTTGGCTTTAGTTTTACTAGTTGCGTACTGCTACTGTTTGAAAGAGTTATTTTCTGCGATGAAAATTGCCAAGACTAACTTGCGTAATAAAATGGGAGACGAGTGGATGAATGACAATCTGGTAATTTATATTGAAAAAGATATTTTTTTCAACAATTGAAAACGAACAAATTTTGAGACGTTTTCAAACTATGCAGACGCGCAGGATACAGTTGTCTTCTCTCAGTTGTACAACCGAAAGAAGCAATTCAAGCATCAAAAAATAAAAAAATTTATTAATGTATTTCCCCCCCCCTTCTAAAATGTTCTAGTTCTGCCACTGGTTACTGGCGGAGGATACCTGAGATTCAAGTACCCCGACATAGGTGTAGTGAGGTTTCTTCAAACATGTGTGGTTATTGTAAATACAATTACTCGCTCTCATTTTTTCAATAATAACAATAACAACAACAAAAAAAGAAAGAAATAAAAAACATAACTAAGAACTGTTCTATACTAGATATAGAAAATTTAATTCCAATGGCCTTTGAGATCATTAACTAAAACACATTGGAGTGCTTGCTATGCAGACAATGAGTTGGAAAAATCCCCAACGGTGGAGGAAAAAAAATAGTGCCGTGTATATAAGGGCACCTACCAAAGAGATTTTTTTTTTGGGTAAAAGGTGGGGAGGGGATAACTCACGCCTTTATATGACTATATTAATAAAAGTAAGTCATATCCAAGTAGTCATCGATTAATTATCTTGAATCTGATTCTTCATTTAACAATCATTATATACAC
Organism: Aralia elata; assembly: GCA_034770075.1. NCBI lineage: Eukaryota > Viridiplantae > Streptophyta > Magnoliopsida > Apiales > Araliaceae > Aralia > Aralia elata. The sequence continues at coordinate 82,920,728 of CM068378.1, forward strand.
GGAATTAATTCTATATAAATTCATACGTGTATGTATTTTTCTTAACAGATCCAGCTCATGGCCAGGAAGAATAAAAAATGAAGAATAATAAATCGATTTTTATGGTGTTAATTAAATTTCCATTTATATAATTTATTTTGCTTCTATATGATTAGTGGGTTTCACATGTCCAAATCAAGCTCCACATGTGCCAAACAAAAAAAATTATGAGGAATAGAAGCATGGCAGGAATGATATCAAGTATAAGTTGTTAATGATCTGCTTCAAAGTATCAGAGTGTGTTAGAGAGAGATCACAAAAAAGATCAAATTAAGCACCATCATATAGATGACTACCTGCCGGAAGAAAAACACAGTATGAGCCAAATGCCCAGTACGATTATAGATATGCAAAAATGTACAACTGAAATACGAAATCAACTGAGACAAATAGATAGAGTACGAAAATAATAAGCTGAATCAAATGGCTGGGTGTTATAATTTCATACTGAGCTCAAATACAAATAGCCAAAGGCTAACAAAATACATCAGTACTATGATGTATGTAAATCAAATCGGATAGTGCGCACGACACATACGTCACTATTCCGCTAAACAAATCAAATCAAATACTGGGTCGACTCATACGTATCCTGAACAAACAAATCAAATGGCCAAAGCTCACACACCATAGCATACAAAAGGATACGCCGTGGACTGATCACACCGCCACGGAAGGTGTCATGTCCTGGTGTCAAGAGGACATGCCTGTGGTACCCCCACAGGTAGTTAGCTCAAGTATACCCTAAGGATCAAACTACAAAATGTAAGCCAAAAGGGGTTCAAATCACAAGACTTACATGACCATCTCCAAATGATATTGAATTATTTCAAATACGAACATGCTTCACTATCACAAGAAACCAATGATCAAAATAATTTAAAGAGTACAAATACGAATTCTAAACGCCAAAAGGTAACCATCATATGAATTTCACAAGAAACAATTATATGAAATTATAACGAAATTTGAAACAAGGAACAAACGAATTAATTAACTTTCACAAGAATATCGCTGAAGGAGTACGGAATCCGTACCTGATACGCAAAACCACTTATAGCACACTCCGTAAAATCTTACCCTCAAATGTCAACGATATCAAATACGAAATGCTATTCACCACCTAAACATATCCGGCTCGAATTAAATATAATCCAAACTAATAATTCCAAAATAATTCGTAATTCATTCAAGGTGCCTTTAACTATCGCCTTAAATCAATTATTAATACCCAAAAATTTATGTTTTAAATATAACTCCTTAAATTCCTTCCGCCCGGGCTAATCACACAAATTAATAGAAATAAATTAATAAATCATATGTTAAATTACTAATTAATAATTTTCTTTTCCCAAGATTTGTTGTTATTATTATACAAAACTTTAAAGTGATCATAATTTAACTATATGTGTCTGCTCATAATATAATTTTCCTCCATCCGAACTAATTACCAAAATAAATAAATAATAATATATATTTTAAGGATAAATCACTAATCCTTAATTATCTTTATAAGCAATCCAATCACAACAACCATAAACTAAAGGTACAGATTACTTGAAAATAATCAGTGTTCTCCTTCACCACTCCCGTTTCGTTCTCTCCCCTTTTCTTTCTTTCTGTTTAATTAATTAATCCCCTTTTTTTTCCAGCAACTGAACTTCTTCTCTCACCTTGTCTCTAACCAGACTCTCTCTTTCTCTCTTCTTTGTTTCAGCCGAGAGGAATGAATGAATGAGAAATGGGTGGAGTATTTATTAAGTATTTTTTTTCTTTATCTTTTCCCCCACCATTTCCTCTCCCACCTTTTCATCTTCTTTTTTTCATTTCCCAACAACTTTTCATCTTCCCTCTCTCTCATCTTCTTGTCAGCCACAACCCATGTCCCACATATATTGACATACTAATTTTATAAAGTCTAATTAAAATATTGAAACAAAATGTTATTTATTTGCTAAAAAAAAATTTGCGGGTATTACATTACATCCCTCTTAAAAATAATTCCGTCCCCGGAATCAAAAGAATGGAATGTATCTAATTATCAAATAGATGCGGATACTCCGCTCGAATAGACTCCTCCACTTCCCAAGTAGCTTCCCGCTCCGAATGGTTTCTCCACAAAACCTTAACAAACAGAATTGTTTTCCTTCTCATAATTCTCTCTTGACGATCCAAAATCGCCTCAGCTTGCTCCTTACAAGTAAGATCATCCCGAATTTTATCGAACGGATATTGCACCACATGCAATGGATGATATTGATAATTTCTTAATACCGACACATGAAACACATTATGCACATGAGCTAGCTGTGGAGGCAAAGTTAATCGATAAGCAACCTCACCAACTCTCTCCAAAATCTCAAATGGACCAATATAGCGCGGACTAAGTTTTCCTTTCAACCCAAATCGTCTAATACCCTTCCAAGGAGAAACTTTTAAAAACACATGCTCACCAGGTTCAAACTCCAAGGTCCTCCTATGTTTATCAGCATAACTCTTTTGTCGTGATCGAGCCGATCTCAATTTTTTCTTAGCCATCGCTACCTTCTCCGTAGTGATTTGAACTAACTCAGGCCCTTCTATGGCCTTCTCGCCAACCTCATCCTAACAAGTTGGTTGCCGACACTTCCTACCATACAACACCTCAAACGGAGCCATTCCAATACTTGCATGCCAGCTGTTGTTATATGCGAACTCTACCAAACTTAAATAATCATCCCAGTTTCCTATCCATTCTAAAGCACAAGATCGCAACATATCTTCTAATGTCTGAATAGTTCTCTCTGATTGCCCATCCGTTTGCGAATGAAAAGCTGTACTATAATTGAGTCGCGTTCCCCAAGCTCGTTGAAACCCTTTCCAGAATCGTGAAGTGAACCGTGGATCCCGATCTGAAACGATTGACACCGGAGTACCATGAAGTCTAACAATCTCCTGCTGAAAGATCTGTGCCAACCTGTCTACCGAGTAACCCTCGTGGATAGCCAAGAAGTGTGCCGATTTGGTTAACTGGTCTACCACAACCCAGATAGCATCATTCTTCCTGAAAGTCTTTGGCAACCCAGTCACAAAATCCATCGCGATATCTTCCCATTTCCAAACTGGAATGTCTAACTGTTGCAGCAATCCACTAGCTCGTTGATGCTCTATCTTCATTTGTTGACAAGTAAGGCACTTCCCCACATATTCAGCCACATCTCTTTTCATCCCATTCCACCAAAAATTCTCCTTCAAATCCCTTTACATCTTTATAGACCCCGGATGAATAGAGAATGGTGAACTATGAGCTTCGGTCAACACTGCCTCACGAATCATTGGATTCGACGGTACACACAATCGCTTACCCAACCAAATCACACCATGGTCATCAATATGAAACTCGGGTTGTTTGCCCTCTTCCAAATTCTGTGCCATTCCCCACAACTCACCATCCTCCTTTTGGGCTTCTTTAATCCGTAAAATAAGAGAAGGTTCCACTCTCATACCTGGTACCAACCCATCAGAACCTCTAACATATAACTCCAAACCTAAACGTTCCATATTCGAGATGAGTTGAGATTGTGTAACCATGGAAGCTACACTCCCTGAACTTTTTCGGCTAAGAGCATCTGCAACCACATTAGCCTTACCGGGATGGTACTGAATTCTCGCATCATAATCCTTGAGAAGCTCTAACCAACGCCTCTGCCTCATGGTGAGCTCCTTTTGAGTAAAAATATATTTAAGGCTCTTGTGGTCAGTGAAAATGTCACAAGTCTCTCCATATAGATAGTGTCTCCAAATCTTTAGGGCAAAAATAATTGCTGCTAACTCTAAGTCGTGGGTAGGGTAATTCACTTCATAAGGTTTAAGTTGTCTAGAAGCGTAAGCAATTACCTTACCATGTTGCATTAAAACACACCCTAAACCCTTCTTAGAAGCATCACTATAAATCTGATAACCTCTTGTCCCCGACGGTAATGTGAGTACTGGAGCTGTCACAAGCCTCTTTTTAAGCTCCTCAAAACTCTTCTCGCGCTCTTCATTCCACACAAGCTATGTACCCTTTCTCATCAACTGAGTTAATGGCAAACTAACACGGAGAATCCTTCCACAAATCGTCTATAGTATCCTGCCAAACCCAAGAAACTCCTAACTTCAGTTACCGTAGTGGGCCTTGGCTAATTAGTGATAGCCTCAACCTTCGCAGGATCTACCTTAATACCTTCCGCAGACACGACATGTCCCAAAAATGCTACCTCTTCTAGCCAAAACTCACACTTGGAGAACTTAGCATATAACTTGTTCTTCTGTAGAACACCCAAAATAGTACGAAGATGCTCTTCATGCTCCTCCTTGGACTTAGAATACACCAAAATGTCATCAATGAAGACAATGACAAATTGATCTAAGTACTCGCTAAAAACCCGATTCATCAGATCCATGAACACTGTCGGAGCGTTAGTTAGCCCAAACGGCATCACCAAAAACTCGTAATGCCCATACCGAGTACGAAAAGATGTTTTAGAAATGTCTTCATCCCTCACCCTCAGCTGATGGTACCCCGACCTCAAATCTATCTTTGAAAAGAACCTTGCCCCTTGGAGCTGATTGAAAAGGTCATCTATCCGTAGAAGTGGATATCTGTTCCTGATAGTGATCCGATTTAGCTCCCTATAATCTATACACAACCTCATAGATCCATCCTTCTTCTTCACAAACAAGACTGGAGCGCCCCATGGCGATACACTCGGTCTAATGAATCCACGATCTAACAATTCCTGCAATTGTTCCTTCAACTCCTGTAACTCTAATGGAGCCATCCTATAAGGTGCCTTAGAGATAGGTTCCGCCCCAGGAATAAGCTCAATGGTAAACTCAACTTCCCTTGGCGGTGGCAATCCCGGTAGATCTTTAGGAAATACCTCAGGAAATTCTCGCACAACTAGATAGTCTTCAAGTTGAGACTCATCCTTCGAGGTATCTTTCACATAAGCCAAATAACAATCACATCCCTTAGAAATCATTTTGCTCGCCTTCAAAGCTGAAATCAACCTTACAATGCTATTCGGTTTGGAACACTAAAACTCGAATTCTGGAGCTTCTAAAGTTCCAAAAATAACCTTCCTCGCCTGACAATCAATAGTGGCTCGATGCTTACTCAGCCAATCCATACCCAAGATGATATCGAAATCATGCATTACCATCGGAAGTAAATTAACTGCGTACACCTTCCTCCCTATCTTCAAAGGACATTCGTGAAATTGCTCAGAAATAATCACAGAATTTCCCATCGGGGTAGCAATAGATAAATGAGGATCTAATATATGAGAAGACACTCCAAGATGACGAACAAATGAAAGTACAACAATAGAATGTGTAGATCCAGTATCAAACAAAACTGATGCCTCACGATTCCCTATAGAAAGGGTACCTGAGATGGTACCTGGTGCTTGAGCCGCCTGATTAGCTGTCATTGCAAATACTCTCCCACCGGTGTTGCGCTGACCGCCATTACCAGCATTACCGCCTCCCACATTACCACGTGCAGTCCCTTGCTTTATGCCCTATTTGGCCACATAAGAAACAAGCCCTTGTTTCTCTATAGCACGTCCTACTAGCATGATATCCACCACAAGTAGCACATGGACCTGGTGGAAGTGGAAAAAGGTTTGGATTGCCCCCGCCTACTGGTCCTGGATATCGCCCCTGAATCTGACCCTGCTGACGATGCTGACTCTGATTTTGATTTTGCTGGAAACCTCTATTCTGTTGAAATCCCCTATTTTGATATTGCCCTCCAACTTGCCACTGACTCTGCTGCTGACCTCCACGATTACCCTGCTGCGTTGGGTAAGTAACATCCATTCGAGGATTAAATTGCTGACCCGATGGAGGCTCATTCCAACTATACTGCCTTCTATTTTGATTTCTGCCAAACGGACTCATTCCTTGCCCTTATTGATCATCTCTATCTCTCTTTCGACTCCCTTCTGATTTGGAAGCTCGAAAGTCCTTATGCTCCATTTCTACACTCTTAGCTGCATTAGCCACCTGGGACACATCTGTAAATATAGTGTGGATGATTGATCGCCTATATTCATATTTCAAAGCCCATTTGAACTTTTCTGCCTGCTGTGCAGCTGTCCCTGCTATTGAACCCGCAAAACCAGCCAACCTAGTAAACCTTGCCATGAAATCAGTAATAGTCTCATCCTCTTTCTGCCGAATGGACACAAACTCCCTAGAGTACGCATCCCTATCAGCGTTTAGGAAGTACTGCTGATAGAAAAGTTCACAAAAATCACTCCATATCAGTGCATCCATGAATCCATCCCCCTGCGTAGCCTTCAATGATTTCCACCATCGCTGAGCATCATCCTCTAACTTATAAACTGCTAGTTTCACCTTCTAATTTTCTGAACACCCAATCACATCAAAAATCTTCTCCAAGTGGGCGATCCAGTTCTCCGCATCAATCGGAGTCGGAGCTAAACGAAAAGATTTGGGCTTTTGCTTAATAAACCTCTCCAACAACACATATAAAGGTTGTGTTGGTTGACCCTCTTGATCCTCAGAATACTCATTTTGCTCATGTTGTGATATCTCTGCATCACCCCCCACACTATTTGCTTGATGACTTCCTTGCACCTGTGGAATACCTTGCATAGCCTGTGCCACAGCTTGCGTAACTGCCTTATTCACCATCGCTGCTATCATAGCCGGGGTTATTGTTGCGTTACCCTGTGTCTCAGCATTTTCACCCTGATTAACAGCCTCAACCTGGGGCTGCCCCTGACCCCTCCTACCATTATTACCCTACCTCCTAGCAATTCTCGAAGACCTACGTGCCATCTATGATACAAAATCAAACAAATAAGAACGAATAGATCAAAACAAATAATCGAAGCCAAAATTATGCAGAACGAAGATCAAACACAACATAAACACTATAATAAAATCTTACAACTACCCAGTGATCTACCCATAACTCACAGATCAAGCCTAAAAGGTAATCTATAAGATCATAACCTAAGCTCTGATACCAACTTTGTAACACCCCCTCTCCGAAATAGGAAAGGGAGGTCACGTGCAAAGCACAATAGAACTTATAAAATAAATCAAAAGCTCTAAACCACAAAATGGATAACTCCAATAACTAATAATTGTCATAACTCAACCCATAATAAATGTCAAATAGTTCAACCCAAATTTAAAATATTTAATACAACTCCAAATCAACCTAAACAGAATATCTAATTCATTGGATAGAAGAGATCTCTCATCACACTTGTCCTTGATCCCACTGATTACCTGCCGGAAGAAAAACACAGCATGAGCTAAATGCCCAGTACGATTATAGATATGCAAAAATGTACAACTGAAATACGAAATCAACTAGGACAAATAGATAGAGTACGAAAATAATAAGCTGAATCAAATGGCTGGGTGTTATAATTTCATACTGAGCTCAAATATAAATAGCCAAAGGCTAACAAAATACATCAGTACTATGATGTATGTAAATCAAATCGGATAGTGCGTACGACACATACGTCACTGTTCCGCTAAACAAATCAAATCAAATACCGGGTCGACCCATACGTATCCTGAAGAACAAACAAATCAAATGGCCAAAGCTCACACACCATAGCATACAAAAGGATACGCCGTGGACTGATCACACCGCCACGGAAGGTGTCATGCCCTGGTGTCAAGAGGACATGCCTGTGGTACCCCCACAGGTAGTTAGCTCAAGTATACCCTAAGGATCAAACTACAAAATGTAAGCCAAAAGGGGTTCAAATCACAAGACTTACATGACCCTCTCCAAATGATATTGAATTATTTCAAATACGAATATGCTTCACTATCACAAGAAACCAACGATCAAAATAATTTAAAGAGTACAAATACGAATTCTAAACGCCAAAAGGTAACCATCATATGAATTTCACAAGAAACAATTATATGAAATAATAACGAAATTCGAAACGAGGAACAAAACGAATTAATTAATTTTCACAAGAATATCGCTGAAGGAGTACGAAATCCGTACCTGATACGCAAAACCACTTATAGCACACTCCACAAAATCTTACCCTCAAATGTCAACGATATCAAATACGAAATGCTATTCACCACCTAAACATATCCGCCTCGAATTAAATATAATCCAAACTAATAATTCTAAAATAATTCGTAATTCATTCAAGGTGCCTTTAACTATCGCCTTAAATCAATTATTAATACGCAGAAATTTATGTTTTAAATATAACTCCTTAAATTCCTTCCGCCCGGGCTAATCACACAAATTAATAGAAATAAATTAATAAATCATATGTTAAATTACTAATTAATAATTTTCTTTTCCCAAGATTTGTTGTTATTATTATACAAAACTTTAAAGTGATCATAATTTAACTATATGTGTCTGCTCATAATATAATTTTCCTCTATCCGGACTAATTACCAAAATAAATAAATAATAATATATATTTTAAGGTTAAATCACTAATCCTTAATTATCTTTATATGCAATCCAATCACAACAACCATAAACTAAAGGTACAGATTATCTGAAAATAATCAGCGTTCTCCTTCACCACTCCCGTTTCGTTCTCTCCCCTTTTCTTTCTTTCTGTTTAATTAATTAATCCCCTTTTTTTTCCAGCAACTGAACTTCTTCTCTCACCTTGTCTCTAACCAGACTCTCTCTTTCTCTCTTCTTTGTTTTAGCCGAGAGGAATGAATGAATGAGAAATGGGTGGAGTATTTATTAAGTATTTTTTTTCTTTATCTTTTCCCCCACCTTTTCCTCTCCCACCTTTTCATCTTCTTTTTTTCATTTCCCAGCAACTTTTCATCTTCCCTCTCTCTCATCTTCTTGTCAGCCACAACCCATGTCCCACATATATTGACATACTAATTTTATAAAGTCTAATTAAAATATTAAAACAAAATGTTATTTATTTGCTAAAAAAAAATTGCGGGTATTACATAAATAATGCTAACTTTTTTCACTATCAATTGATTTTGAGTTTAATATATTCATGTGCTAAATTTGGATTAATTTCATAGATCTGGATATTTTCCCTCCTTTTTAAAATTAGGAAATACCATTTTTCTTTAATACTAAGAAGTTCCATTCTTTGTGTTTTTGGACACTACATCAATATGGGATCTGAAATGTTCTTTTTTCTATTTTCTCCTTCTCTTCTTTTTTCTCCCCCTCTTCAACGGTTCTCTTTTTCCTCATTCCCTCTCTTCTTTTTTTCTCCTCATTTATCTCCCTCTTCTTTTTCCTTTTTTCGTCCCCTCTTCTCTCTCTTTTTCTCTTTTTCTTTTCCTTTTTTCCTCTATATTTTGCTTCTTTTACACTTTTATTTTATACTTAGCTTCAATGTTATCCAAATAATTTTTTGAGTGAAAATTAATATTAATTATTATTAATCAAGTAAAAAGGGATAGAAAAAGAAGAGAGATAGAGGAGTTAAAAAGGAGAGAGAACAAAAAAGAGATGGAAAATAAGGAGAAAACAATGAAAGAAAAAAAATAGATGGAGAAAATTGAAAATGAGAGCACTATTTTCACATATATTTTAATATTTTTCATGATTTCCTCTCATATGAGAGTAGAGTGGGGTTTCATATTCATGTGAGATGAGAACATGTTGGAACTTTCGCCTTAGGACAATGTCAATTGTTAACGCCAAATTTTGACCATTCGCTAAATCACTAAATAACGAGCTAAGATGAGACGTTTAACGGTGGAGGTTATAATTGTTTTAGTGTGTATGGAATAAAATAATGACACATGACGATATAATAATAATACCCGAATTTTACGTGGAAGCCCAATTGGGTAAAAATCACGGAGAGAAATCCCAAAAATTCACTATGAAGATAATATAAAAAATACAAGCTTTCAACTAAGAAATAAATTAATTATTTCATTCCTCCTTATACCCTCACTTTTGATATTACTCCTATTGAATATTCATATCTCCCTTCTATTTGCTATATAGAACAAAACAATTCATAAAACAGAAGAAACTATGTGAGCAAAACAAGAGGTGTTATATTTCTTCGGATAAATATTAGTAGGTATTTGTTCCTCTCGACATCCCCGACCATCGATCTTATTGGTAGTACTTTCGAAACCTTTCAGCATGCCAAGTATTTTTAACTTATGTTCCATTCATTGTCCGAAGCCGGTATGTACCTGGCTTCGGTACTTCCACAACTTCATATGGTCCCTCCTAGTTGGGCATTAGCTTTCTGAGGTTCTGAGGGGCCGAAGCTTCCACGTCTTAGAGGACTAGATCTCCAACTTTAAATCTCCTCAACTTTACACCTTTATTATAATTTTTGGCCGTTCTCCTCTAGTAGACTACTAATCTTACCAAGGCCGAGTCCCAAACCTCCTCTAAAAAATTAAGATTGAGACGAAGACCTTCATCATTATACAGTTCCTTATACTAACTGACCCGTAGCGAAGGAGACCCGATCTCAACTGGATAAGAGCATCAGTCCCGTAGGCTAATCGGAATGGTGAATCGCCTGTCGTTGTCCGAGGAGTGGTCCGATACGCCTATCGAACACTAAGCAACTCCTCGGGCCACCTTCTCTTAGCTTTATCTAATCTCCTTTTAATTTCGTTGAGTAGAGTCCGGTTAGTGACTTCGACTTGACCATTGGACTAAGGATGGGCAATCGAAGTCTTCTGATGTTGGTTGCCCAAATCCCTCAGGAATTCTTTGAACCTTGAACCCACAAACTGTCTACCATTGTCTAATTCAACCACCATAGGGATCTCGAAGTGAAAGACCACAAACTCCTTGAGAAATTTAAGACATTCTTACTCCGTTATCTTTCGAAGGGGTTTGGCCTCTACCCATTTAGTCATGTAATCGATGACCACTATCACAAAGCTGACTTGCCCCTTTGCCTTTGGTAATGATCCTAAGATGTCAATTCCCCACACTGCGAAAGGGATTAGAGACAAGACCGAGAATAATTCTTCAGGCGGCTGATGAGGAACAGGACTGTTTAACTGATATTTAGGACACTTCTGAACATATTCCTTAGCTTCCTTAAGATAGTGGGCCAATAGTAACCCTGTCGAAGCACCTTGTACGCCAAAGCCTTCGCTCCTATGTGATCACCGTAGATCCCTTCGTGAATTTCTCGAAGTACGTATTTTGCTTCAGACGGAATCAAACACTTCAGCAAAGGCGAAGAGTATGCACGCCTATACAAATTGTCATCGATCAATACAAAGTTTGAGCTCCTATACTTTATCTTTTTTACTAGTATCCGATCTGAAGGTAACTCTCCATTGGTAAGGTAGCTTATATATGGCGTCATTTAACAGTCTGAGCGTTCCACAATTAACACCTCCGACCTCTGAATACTTGAAAATTTTAGAACCTCCAAATACATTGATCCCATTAAAAGAACATGTATATGACGCACCTAACTTGTACAAAGCATCAACAATGGTATTATTGGACCGATCAACCCTTTGAAAGGCATAGGAACTAAAATAATGGAACCGATCTTTGACTTCGGTCAGATATTTGGTCATCCTCGCCCCCGGGCCTCATACTCCCCTAATATCTGTTTGACCACCAATTGAGAGTCCCTGAAGATGATAAGCCTTTGTACCTCTAAACTTTTTACCAACTGTAGCCCAGCCAAAATTGTTTCATATTCAGCCTCATTATTGGTCACCCTGAATCTGAAACGGATGACCTGTTGAACCTTAAACCCCTTTGGGCTTGTCAAAATAACTCATGCACCGCTAGTATCAGAAGTTGATGACCCATACACATACAACGTCCATGAAGTCTGAACCTGTTGAACTTCCGGGATCGGCCTAGCCATAGATTCTGCCTGATCAACGGAGTCGGGTTCAGAGAAAGAACATTTTACCACGAAGTCGACCAAAGTCTGACCCTTTATCGCCGTTGGAGGATGAAACTCTAATACAAACAGGGTCAGTTTCATAGCCCACGCAACGAGCCGACCTGAGATGTTTGGCTTGTGTAACACCTTCTTCAGAGGATGGTCCGTATATACCACCACCAGCCGACCCTAGAAATAATGTTGAAGTTTCCTACTGGCAATGATCTACGCATAGGCAAATTTTTCCAAGTTCGAATATCTTATTTCTACATCCCAAAGTGCATGACTAACATAGTAGACGAGAAACTATTTTCTCCCTATTTCCCGAATCAAAACTGCCCCGACCGCTAATGAGCTAGCCGCCAAATACAGGTACAAAGGCTCCGAAGGGATTAGCTTCATCAGTAACGGCGCAGAGGATAAGTACTTTTTGATCCCTTGGAACGCATCCTCACACTCTGAGTTCCACTGAAAAGTTTTCTCATTATTTGGTCCTTTTAGAGTGTTGAAAAAGGAAGGCACCTTTTCGCGAATTTTGACATGAACCTCCGAAGTGCTGCGATCTGACCAGTTAGCATTTGTACATCTTTGAATGTCTTCGGAGACTTCATATCTATAATAGCTTTTATTTTTTTGTGATTCGCTTCAATTCCTCTCTTGCTTACTATATATCCCAGAAACTTCCTTGACCCGAGGCCGAAGGTACATTTGGTAGGGTTCAGACGGATATTATGTTCTCTAACGGTTTGAAAACAATCTTCAAGATCATCTAGGTGGCCTCGAATAGAAAAACTTTTGACGATCATATCATCTACTTAGACTTCCATATTCCTCCTTAATTGCGTTCAAAAGACGTAGTTCATCATCCGTTGATATGTGGCCCCAACGTTAGGCAACCCCAATGTCATCTTCTTATACTCATAAATTGTCCGATGGGTGATGAAAATCGTTTTCGGGATATCCTTCTTGCACATCGAGATCTGATGATATCCTGAAAAGGTGTCCATAAAGCTCAGCATCGCGAACCCCGAAGTTGCATCTATTAACTGATCAATATGTGGCAGGGGGTAAAAATCCTTCGGACACGCCTTGTTCAAATCTATGTAATTGATGCATAACATTCGCTTGTCATTTTGCTTCTAGATGAGTACCATATTTTCCAGCCACTTCAGATAATCAATTTTAAAAATAAAATTCGTTTCTAACAGCTTCGCTATCTTTTCATCAATAATTTTTTGCCTTTTCGGGGTAAAAATCCTCCTATTTTGATGAACAGACTTCTTCATCGGATCTACACACAGTTTGTACACTGCAACAAACTCGTCAATCCCCAACATACCATTGGGCTCCTAGGCAAAGATATCGGCATAAACCCACAATAATTCAATCAAACTTGTCCAAAACGCTTCCCGTAATATTGACCTGATCTTGACAGTTTTTTCTTTCTTTCCCGAAATTAAATCAATTTATTTAGTTTCTTCGGCCGACAGAGCGAGGGGCTCCGTACTCCCTTCGATAAATGGTTCGACCTCTATTGTCATAACTTGTCTCTGTTTGCACCTCCCGACGACCGAAGATATCAATGAATTTCTGTAACACCTCTATGCTATACCCAGATCTCCCTTCACCTCACCTACCTCGTTCGACGTAGGGAACTTCAACTTGAAGTGAGGGATTGAGGTCACTGCCTATAGCGCTATCAATGTCGGTCATCCCAAGATTGCATTATACACCGAATCCATATGTACGATGAATAATCTAACATTAATTTCTACTTGTTGTGGAGTCGTCCCAAAGATGACCGACAACTCAATTCTCCATGCTACCCAAACTGGATCGTTGCTAAACCCGTATAGCGGGGGCTCATGACCGACCTTCATCTTCCTCTATCCCAAATCAAGTCTCTGATATGCATGAGTATATAGTGTGTCGAAAGAAGATCCATTGTCGATCATGATTCGCTTCATATCCATCAACTCGACCTATGAAGTGATAGCCAAAGCCCCTTCATGTGGTTCAATGGACTCCAGTGGGTAGTCATCATCGGTGAAAGAGATTACTGTGCCATGGTACAATCGATCCCTCATGGTAAGTTGTTCAGATATGGACAGAACTGAGTCCAACGTTCTGCGTCTCTTTTTCCCGATAACGTTTCCTACCGTTCCATCTGTTATCAAATCCACTATTCCTCGGACTGTCGGAGCCTGTCTAGGTTGAGATTGCATATTCGGCTCATTATTGTTATTGTTCGCTTTCCCTACTGATATCCTCCTTGTCTTGCGACGTACTAAACCAACTCCCCGGTCTGCACCTTCTTCTCAATCAGGTCTTTTAAATTATAACAATCCTTTGTAGAATATCCCAAAGTCTGGTGGTAGTTACAATAACGGTTATGATTTCCCCTATAGGACTTTGTGCTTGTCGGACAAGGTTCGAAGCATGGCTTATTCCGAATTTCCTCCAATATCTTTGTCCGATCGGTGTTTAGGGGAGTGTAGACTTTATTCACGTTTTTGTTTAGAAAAGGTGGTTTACCTCCTCCCGAACCTCCTCCATTAAAATCTCGCCTCGGCTGATTATCCAGCCTAGGAGTATTATTCTGATCCCGGTCTTTCGATCTATCTTCTAAGCGTGCCTGGGGTTTTAAGCTCCCAATAGCTTTCTCAAGGGTGATAAACCCATCGGCTCGACTATAAGCCTCTGATAAGTCTCCGGGGGGGATTAAGAATGACATCTTTAACTAGCTTCTTGGACTTTGCAATGTCTAATCTAGTGGTAAAGAACCCCACGGCCTGTTGCACATTCAGGTCGGTCACAATGCTGACTGCTTCCCTAAACCTCTGCACATATTGGTTAAGGCTTTCATCGGAACGCTGTTTGGCTTGCATCAAAGACGTTGTCAGCTTTTCCCTCTGTTTATTACTTCTGAAACATGCATGAAACTTGTCATATAGATGTTCCTATGAACTGATAGAATTAAGGGTAAGAGACATCATCCATTCCCGCGACCCATGCTTCAACGTGGTGACAAATATGCGACACTTGACAGCATTGGGATGGTCATAATAATCCATAATTTGATTGTAAGCATGCATGTGGTCATAGGATTCCCGGTACCATCATAAGTCTCCAATGGGGGCATCTTCTTTGATTTGTCAGCCTTTACATGTTTTATCTCTGGGAAAAAGGCGACTTTGCATTATTCGGAAGTTCCCTCGTCTGATCAGATGTTGCCAACCTCTATTCTACTTCCTTCAACCTTCTCACTAGGGTATCTGTGACGCCCCCAAATCCGGGTCCCTTGAACCTCAGATCTGGTACGTCACGATACATCATCTTCATACCTACTCTATAACTAATGCGGAAAATATAAACATATATTATTTATTTTAGAGTATTCTACAACATTTTCCAAGGTCTACAACCTTTATCTTGATACATTCCTTTAATAACGTACATAAGGTTTACATAAGTAACTTACATCCAAATAACTTAATAGTTAACGTGCATATCAACCTAATCTGGTCCTTTACATTTGCCTCTATCCTTCCTCGAACATTCGTCTTGATCTGAAATGTTTTATCATGATATAACAAGAGTGAGCAACTACTTTGCTCAGCAAGTTTAAATACAAAGAAGATATATCATGATTGAAGAAAAGAATATAGCTTTAGAATTTTTTAACAATATAATAATTGTGAAAGAGCATGAATCAAAATTTCAATGATTAAATGACTGAATTCAATAATACAGGGTGTCAATAATGACCATGAACTAATTTAACTGAACCTTAAGGTAATGAAGGTGATCAGCCTTTCATACCTGATGAACATATGCAACATGCACTAAGTGCGAATCAATAATCATAGATTTGGAATAATCAACAATAATTATCCACTAACATGCTTGAAAGATAATAACTCGAGTTTGAGTTAGGGAACTTGCCTTGATTGGAGATTACCGCTATAATTTAACTTAACTTCTCTCCACAAATTCTACACAATTGTATTTACATGCACATACATATTAGCTAATTTAATATGTTGCAAAACATGCATATATATTCTTTATCAATAAATATTAGTTAATAAAAACTAATATTATCTGTACTTTATTCAAAACCAATCTTGGTTTCTTTAGAAACTTATTCATTTTAATCCTTAATATAAATAATAAGGGTCACACATATTTTAAGATGTAAATATTTTACATCTTGAAGCTTAAACCATTTATATTCTATTTTAGAAATATCTTTTAACTTTACTCGTAAATTCGGAGTTTAAACAGCTAATACATGGCTTTTATATTATTTCTTTAATTTAAATAATTTTAATATCTTTTTATCTGTCCATGTGTCAACTCGGACCATTGCCTAATAAATAAATATTTTATCTCGCCAACACATTAGCTTTGTGCTTCATTTAGTGAATAAATCACATTTTTGCTTAAGTATATATATGCATCGCAATATAAATCTCGGCTTAAAACCTTCATTTTGAACCCCGAAAACCTCCATTTCGCTACTTTTATGATTATTACACTTTTTAACGGTTTCACGCTTTTCATTACGCTATAAAACCATTTTGCATAGCCTCGCCGACTTCTGTTTGCTTAAAAATAAATTTTCATATTTTTAATAAATTTTTATTGCATTAATTATCCCCTGAATGAATTTTCATGGCATAAATTTATCAAAAACGTCAAAACTCTCATATTGGGACTTTATTAAACTTAACTTTGCTTAAAATTTCGCCCCGAACGCGATTCGGAACGACGAATGTCAAAACAGCCCGGCGTGCCGATGCTCGGCGTCGCTCAAATTTTAGTTCTGACATGCCTTTTTGCCTATTTTTAATTCTCAAAATTTTGGGCATATTATAGACCTCATGGCGTAGTATTTTTAAAAAATTTCTAACTGTGAAAAGGAATCACGAAAGCCGCTCAAAACCGCACGCCAAAAGCATGTCAGGCAGCTGCCCAGCAGCACAGCACGGCGTGCACGCGCTGCCCAGCTGTTGCTGCTGCTCATGCTGCTGGTGCACTTTTTGCAATTTTCTCACGCCTTGCTCATTTATCATATTGATCCGAATTTTGGATATGTTATACATGGTATACCAGACTATTTTTTAAAAATATAACCCTTCCATTCCGGGTTCATTATGCTGCCTAAACAACGCCCCTAAAATGGCTGCAGAGGCCAATTTTTCAGAACGCGCGTTTACACGTCAAAACTCGTCGTGGTTCGTTCTGGCTCGTTTTACTACCTAACCAAGTCTTGTTTAACATATTAAGATACATCTAAAGTATTGGCTTTGCAAAATTCTAAGTTTTTCATCATTTTTACTCTTTATGATCATAAATTTTCAATTTTCGCGTTTAGAGGTCAACACTCGCCTCGACGCGTTCCAACCCAACTTGCTTTACAAATAAGTCTTATTTAACATAATAAGACTCGTTTAAAGTATCAGTTTCAGCAAATTCCAAGGTTTTACCATTTTTACCCTTTGTGGCCATTTATCGCGTATAACGCGTATATTATCGAATTTATCCGATTTCTTCGCATTTTACCCTCGTATACCTCGTAATGCGTATCCTTATTACTCCACACAAATCAACCTAGTCTCCAAGGCTCTAATTTCACTTTTCATCGATACATAAGCTAATATTTACACTATATAACGTACTAACTTTCCAAATTTCTCATTTCTTGATTCAATTCCAATTCTTATGGTACATTAGATATCCGAGGATCAAAACTAGATTTAACATATAGACTTTTAGTCTAAATTCACAATCTAACCAACTTTTGTTCAAAAATTCAACTTTCTAATCATTAAAGCAAAATTTCATGAATTATTATTAGAATTCGAAATTGAATGCGATTCTATACCTCTTGAGCGGTGAATTAGAGTTTCCAATGCCTCCCAAGCTTCAATTTTCGGTTTAAGCTCGATTTCACTTAGAATTACAAAGTTGAGAATTCACAGCTTCCTTGTTTCTATGGCTTAGAGAGAGAATTGGCTAAGAGAGGAGAAAAAGATTAATTTGCTAGCTTAAATAGAAGAGATGATGGCCTCCCTTCATTGGCCTCCATGAAAATTTCTTGCTCCCTACTCTCTCTCTCTCACTCACGGCATATAAGGAAGAAATCTGGCTTGCTCCCTAATCTTTCAATAGTGAGAGTTTATAAAGGAAATTCCAAATTTGACTTAGTATATTAAATAACTCCTTTACCCTCTTGGAAATACATAATATATATATATATATATATATAATCATTAATATATAAAATATGTATTCCAAAATAAAAACATAACATAAAAATGTTTTTATTACATTCTCATTTTATATATGCAAAATAAATGCGTTAAGCATAATTTACCATACAAAAGAAATTACTCATTCACTTAAGATATTATACTAAAAATATAACTCCGTGTCTCGTTAAAATAATTCCATACACGAATTTGTTTTTAATATTCTTGGGTAAAGTATATAAAATATTATATACACTTAAACTGCCTCTTTCGCTTTGTTACACAAATTGTTTTCAACACGTTATTTCCTCGCATAATAAATATATACATATAGATATATATTTATTACCTCGCAACAATTCAATATATATACTGCGCATGATCATATATCACATATAGAAAATAAATAATAAATTTATTTTCTCACATTATAAATTATTTATATCAATTTATTTACATATATAATTAAAATCATAATCGCTCTTTATTAAAATAATTCAATGCTAGAAGTTATTTTAATAACGTTTATTTAAAGTATACAATAATTCTTGCATACTTAAACTAATTATTTTCTCGTTCCTTCTATAAATTGTTTTCAACAAATTAATTGTAATAAATATAATAATATATTTATTACATTAAAAGCATGCATATATTACACTCAATAATGTAATATATGATTTCTTCAATAAAATTGTGGTTATACATTCAGTATATTTAATGCCACCAATTTACCACATTAAAATAATTTAATATTATAAATTATTTTAACTTATTTATTTTAATCTTACCCATCTTACTCCTTGTAATAAATTGCTCCTACAATTT
Organism: Aralia elata; assembly: GCA_034770075.1. Taxonomy (NCBI): domain Eukaryota; kingdom Viridiplantae; phylum Streptophyta; class Magnoliopsida; order Apiales; family Araliaceae; genus Aralia; species Aralia elata. Next base: position 82,939,740 of record CM068378.1, read on the forward strand.
ATGTACATATAATATTTATTATACACCAAAATCACATAGTGCATAGTTAATACCCACTTATGCAATAAAATCTTACATAACATAGTTTAACCTTTACTTTCATATATTTGGCTAGACATTTAATTTAATGTCTAAATAAAATCTCTTAATACAGTTTACTGCATTCAATAAGCCTTTTTGATATGGCTTGTCATATATATCATTTAGTAATCTTACTCTTCAACCTTTCTATTGTTCACATTTAATTCTCTTTACATTCTTTTAAATATCAAACCATATAGGTTTTTCTGAAAATTTTAACCATTCATCTGCTTCCAATCTAGGTTTTATTCTTTAAACCTTTATTTATTTATTCGAGATCTTATTTATAAGTCTCATAAATTTTCGGGTTGTCACAGTATCGGTCCCACTCTCTCGAAAAGTCGGCTGGAGCCTGACTCTTGAATTATCCCTGAAGCGGCTCCGACGCATGGCCTTGTCTAGTGTGCGGCTCTTCGACCTGCTATCATCTTGCGAACGGCTATGATGCCTTCTGTAGATCGGAGAGCGGCTTCTCGGCTTGCTCAAATCCTGCGAGAGGCTTTGGTGCCTGTTGCGGATCGGGGAGCGGCTCCTCGGCCTGCTCTGATCCTGCGAATGACTTCAGTGCCTACTACGGACTATTGTGCGGCTCCTTGGCCTGTTGTTGTCTTGCGACCGGCTTCGGTACCTACTGCGGACTGGTGTGTGGCTCTTCGGCCTGCTGTTGTCCTGCGAGGGGCTTCGGTGCCTATTGCGGACTGGGGAGCGACTCCTCGACCTGCTCCTTTCTCTTCGAGAACCGTCCGGACGATGTGTCCTAGATCAGTCTCCTGACGAATTTTCTTGACGCCGATGGTGACTGGAGGAAATTTCTTATCTGTGTAACAACGACACCAGTTACTTATCCAACTTTATCTGCTGAAGGTGTAGGGTCTCCATAACATCTTTGTCCTGTTGCATCTTTCTGTCCAGGATCATTTCCCTTTTATCCCGACCCTGATCTGGCCTAGAGTTCTGGTCCTCGGCACAACAGTCATGGCCCGTTGTTCTTCGTGTGGTCGAGAATAATTTTCTTCTCACAATTGCTGTTCGAGGATCGGTTGGGCCCACCTACTGGATTTGGGGGCCTAGCCTGACCGAGTTACTCTTAGAAGGCCCCAACCTATCCTTGACTGAGCCTCTAGGTTGAGAAAGGTTGGTCGTTAATTTATCTCGTACCAACACCGTCTTTACCTTACTAGACACCTTTATTTCTGATCAAAAAATACTGAGTGATTGAAAATTATCAAGCACTAGCCCTCCTTCTAGCCCAATGTTAATGCCAAATTCTGACCGCTCGCCAAATCACCAAATAACGAGCTAAGATGAGACGTTTAATGATTGAGGTTATAATTGTTTTAGTGTGTATAGAATAATATAATGACACATGACGATAAAATAATAACACCAGAATTTTATGTGGAAACCCAATTGGGAAAAAACCATGGGGAGAGAGCTCGAAAATCCAGTATAAAAATAATATGTAAAATACAAGCTCTCAACAGAGAAATAAACTCGATATTTATTTCTCCCTTATTCCTTTCTCTAACTCCTTTCTAGTGATGATTGGTGTAGTGGATGTGGAGGTGTTGTGGTGTGTCCCTGAATGCTTAACCGAGCATCCATTTTATAGCAAAAATAAGCACACCATGTTGGAAAGGTTGCCAAAGGTTAGTAGCACATGTTTAACACACCATGTTAGGAATTTTGGCAGAGCACACTAAGGAAGAAATCACATCCCAACATCGATGAAAAATAATAATAGTACCGCTTGAATCATATGGAAGTCCACCATCGCTTTAAGACAGTATTGACCGCTTATATTACTGTATAGGGTTACAATGAATCTGTTTCCCAAGATAAGACGAACCTATAAATTACTATATATGTATGAAATATTATGTGCAGAATAAGATTTAATCCAAAGTTACAATTTGAGATAAAATAATAATAAACACAAAATTCCTTAAAATAATAATGGAGCATTCATTTCTTTAGAATGAATTATTTAAAATGGAAGGATTCCTAATCCTATTTATAAGACTTCAAACATCTCTTTGAAGAGGTACCGAAAAAATTTAAAATGGTTGGATCTCATCCTTTAGTAATCAATGTTAGTTATATATTGTGTGATTTTAATGATGACAAAATATTTGTTTTGAATATATTTCTATAGACTTGGTGAATTTATTTTGGGATGGTCTGATATAATATTTGTCACTTTCTTTACTGGCCCAAGAGTGTTCTTAGAGTCCATTAGTATTGCATGCCCTGTAAGAATTGCATGAATCCTTATCTTAGTCAGTTTTAAACTCTAGATATCTAGTGGTATAAAATGTCTTGTAATAACGTCATGCGGTATATTTTGGGTAGGAGTTCAAAAAGGAATCTGGACTTTATATTCTAACAAACTTTATCTAATATATCTCTTATTCCTTTATTTAAGTTTTTACAGTTTGATTTGAATATAAAATCCTTGATAGCTGATTTTATTGGAATTCATTATGTCCGTTGGTTACATATTGTTGTTGATATTTTGCTTTATTCTTTCCTTAAATTCAGCTATTTAGTTTAATTGGGTTTCTATATATTTTAAATAGCTGTTATGATTTTTATTTTATAAACAGTTGGATGATATCATATTGCTTGATTCATGGGATTTTCCTTGGTTAAAATATTTCATTCTAACAGATCTTTTTCTAGCCGTTGATCTCTTGATTATTTATACTACTCTTTCACGGCATAAAGGGAATGCAGAACTCCTCAAGCAATACCAAGTCTAATTCATAGAGTTTTTGTATTAAGAGCTTTTAAAGAATACTTCCAGCAAACTATTGTATTATTTCTAAATCTCTTTCAGCTGGAAATTAAGAGCCCGTTGTAATCAATATTCCTTGTATTAAAGTTTTGAGTGTAAGCCTTGTTTGGCTTGGTTGATCCAATAGTGGATAGGGTTTGTTCAAAGAGAGCTTTCAAGGTTGCAGAGGTGCAAAGGTCTCAGTGGTGAGAAAGGTTGCAGAGGTGCAAAGGGGGCAGTGGTGTCCATCAGTGGAAAGCTTACTTTGAATAGGGAAGTTTTTGTATTGTGTATTGAAAAGTTTATTCAATAAAGTGAGTCTCCAATACCAATTGGTATTGGACGTGGATTAGGCCACTAGACTAGAGGTTAGGGGCCGAACCACGTAAAAATCGTTGTGTGATTTACTTTCTGCACTATTCATTCATATGCTTTAGTTTTCTGCATATACAGGTTAAGTTCGTGTTTAAAATTATACTAAAACGGACAGGTATTAGCTGTCCGATTATAACAGACGAAGAACATATACTAATATGGACAGGGTTAACCTGTCCGATTATCACCTGCAGCAGTAAACTTTAAAAATTAACCATTGTAGATCACTTGTGGGTGTTTACACCTATTCACCCCCTCTAGGTGTGTTTATTTACATAATTACATTTGGTATCAGAGCTTGGCTCTACTAATATTGGTCTTTGCAGATCGTAGGGAAAGATCAAAATGGCACACTTCAATTTCCAAGAAGGACAGTCAACTAGCAGGCCTCCGTTGTTGTTGGGCAGCGAGAATTTTAATTTCTGGAAATTCAGAATGAAAATCTACCTCAAAAAGGATCCATGGGAATGGTGGGTTGTTGAAAATGGACCTACTATTCCTAGGCATGATGATGGGAGACCAAAGGCTCTCATGGAAATGGATGCAAACGAAAGCTACATGTTTTCTTACGACTCAAGAGCCATGAACACCTTGCTAAGCGGAATGGTCCAAGCTGAAATTGATAAAGTATCATCATGTAACACAGCAAAAGAAATGTGGGACACTATCTTGATGAGTCATGAAGGTACTTCTAAAGTCAAGGAGGTTAAATTGAGTATGTTGATGCAAGATTATGAGTTATTCAAATTGGAAAGAGATGAAACAATTCAAGAAGCTCAAGCTAGATTCCTCACTCTGATGAATTCACTAAGTATGCTCGGCCGAAAAAATGATCAAAGGGAAATAAATAGAAAGCTACTTAGAGTCATGCCCAAACGGTTCGCACCAAAGGTTACTACACTCCAAGACTCACCAACAATTAGCACTATGGAGACTCTCACCCTCTTTGGTGAACTTGAAGAGTTTGAAAATCAACTCAAGAGGTATGATGATGAAGATGAGGCACCAATAAAAAGGACGTTGGCACTACAAACCGAGAGCAACAATGAAAGTGATCACGAAGACTTTGATGAAGAAATTGAAATGATCTCAAGAAAACTCGAGAGACTACTTCAAAGGAAGAAACAAAGGAAGAATCAAAGAGGTAGCTCAACTCCAATGAGTAAAACAAAACAAGAAGAAGAAATTGGCCAACTCTGTTTCATAGGACTTGAAGATGATGATCAACTTGAGGTAACAAAATTTCATGATGCTTTTGAAATATCTACATCTGATTATCTTGCTTTACAAAATGAGAATCAAAAGCTCAAAAAGAAAATTACATATTTAAAGAATTGCCTAAATGAGCTAATGAATGAAGTTGAGTCATTTATTGAAGAGAGAAAAGAAAATGAATTTCTTAAAAATGAAAATGCTATTTTAAGAGAACATTTGAAAATGAGAGATGCATGTATAGATGCTTTTAATGATGGAAAAATGATGAATGTGCAATATGATAATAATGAAAAAATAGCATCTTTGAAAAATGATCTTGCTAAATTTGTGCAAGGAGAAGAGAACTTAAATGTAATGTTAGGGGCACAAAGGTCTAGTCTTGATAAGCAAGGAATTGGATATAATCATGTTGATTTTAATTCTAATCATAATATTAGAATGATTAATAGGAAACCAAGGCATAAACCACTTTATTGCTCACCGTTTGTTACTTGTAAAAAATGTGGTTTAAAAGGTCATTTTGATTCTAATTGTAATAAAATTAGAATAAAACAAATTTGGGTAAAGAAATGTGATTTATATGTTACTAACCCAAAAAGACCCAATAAGATTTGGGTACCAAAAAGGTAGAGATTATTTGTTTGTTTTGTAGATTTCTCAAGATCAAAATGAAGACAAATAGTACTTTACTTTGAGAGTCTACACGAAGGAGCACATATATCAAGCTTACTACTAGTAATAATAATAATATTGATATATAAGTAACAATACACAAAGGTATGATCATTTTGTTACTTGCTATATATGTGTTATAAGTTTTCTCTAATGTCATTCTATATCCTTGTTCTTATTTTTTAATGTTGGCAAAGGAGGTGAAATAATAAAATTTAGCTAAATTGGTATGAATTATTTTTTGTTGATAACAAAGGGAGAGAGATTTGTGCTTAATTATTTGCATAATATTATGTTTTGCGTGGTTTTATTTATTCCTTTTTGATAATGACAAAGGGGGAGAGATATTCAGGTATATTTAGGGGAGAGATAATTGTGATATCTATTTGGATTATTATTAATTGTGATATCTATTTGGATTAATGATTAATGTTTTTGGGATATATTTTGTGGATTTGATTAAAATTTGATATTATTGGAGATATTGCATATCTGTTTGAAATTGGCTTTTCTATTCTATGATTTTGGTGGTTATCTGTTTTGTCAATTTAAAACAAGAGTTGTAGATATACATGTTGTGCTTATCAAACAGAGAAATCTGTTTTTATTCATATTGTCTAAATTAACATGCATAAATTAAGGGGGAGCCATATACTTAGGGGGAGCATGTTGATCATAAGTTTAATATATTGTCATCATCAAAAAGGGTGAGAATGTTGGTTATATATTGTGTGATTTTAATGATGACAAAATATTTGTTTTGAATATATTTTTATAGACTTGGTGAATTTATTTTGGGATGGTCTGATATAATATTTGTCACTTTCTTTACTGGCCCAAGAGTGTTCTTAGAGTCCATTAGTATTGCATGCCCTGTAAGAATTGCATGAATCCTTATCTTAGTCAGTTTTAAACTCTAGATATCTAGTGGTATAACATGTCTTGTAATAACGTCATGCAGTATATTTTGGGTAGGAGTTCAAAAAGGAATCTGGACTTTATATTCTAACAAACTTTATCTAATATATCTCTTATTCCTTTATTTAAGTTTTTACAGTTTGATTTGAATATAAAATCCTTGATAGCTGATTTTATTGGAATTCATTATGTCCGTTGGTTACATATTGTTGTTGATATTTTGCTTTATTCTTTCCTTAAATTCAGCTATTTAGTTTAATTGGGTTTCTATATATTTTAAATAGCTGTTATGATTTTTATTTTATAAACAGTTGGATGATATCATATTGCTTGATTCATGGGATTTTCCTTGGTTAAAATATTTCATTCTAACAGATCTTTTTCTAGCCGTTGATCTCTTGATTATTTATACTACTCTTTCACGGCATAAAGGGTATGCAGAACTCCTCAAGCAATACCAAGTCTAATTCATAGAGTTTTGTATTAAGAGCTTTTAAAGAATACTTCCAGCAAACTATTGTATTATTTCTAAATCTCTTTCAGCTGGAAATTAAGAGCCCGTTGTAATCAATATTCCTTGTATTAAAGTTTTGAGTGTAAGCCTTGTTTGGCTTAGTTGATCCAATAGTGGATAGGGTTTGTTCAAAGAGAGCTTTCAAGGTTGCAAAGGTGCAAAGGTCTCAGTGGTGAGAAAGGTTGCAGAGGTGCAAAGGGGGAAGTGGTGTCCATCAGTGGAAAGCTTACTTTGAATAGGGAAGTTTTTGTATTGTGTATTGAAAAGTTTATTCAATAAAGTGAGTCTCCAATACCAATTGGTATTGGACGTGGATTAGGCCACTAGACTAGAGGTTAGGGGCCGAACCACGTAAAAATCGTTGTGTGTTTTGCTTTCTGCACTATTCATTCATATGCTTTAGTTTTCTGCATATACATGTTAAGTTCGTGTTTAAAATTATACTAAAACGGACAGGTATTAGCTGTCCGATTATAACAGACGAAGAACATATACTAATATGGACAGGGTTAACCTGTCTGATTATCACCTGCAGTAGTAAACTTTAAAAATTAACCATTGTAGATCACTTGTGGGTGTTTACACCTATTCACCCCCTCTAGGTGTGTTTATTTACATAATTACAATCAATGGTATAGATTTCCTTTCTAAATTAAAGGAAACATGAAAAGGCAACAACCAAACGCACCCTTTTCCTTCGAACTAGGGAAGCAAGTCACACCTACTAATAGGCCGAACCATGCATTGCACTGGTTCAACATAATATACTTCCTCACCTTATTACATGTTATAAGAAATCAATTTTTCATTTTTCAATTTGTGTGAACTGTGAAGTGCCTCGACTTCATCCAACTTATTATTATGAAGAATGTCACTATACTATTTGTGTGCATTTTTTATCTTATCTGAGATGTCTTTATATGTTAAATTTGGACCCATCTCATAAATTTAACGCATTGCCGACCCATTTCATAAATTTGGTTTATTTCCTTCATTTCTAAAATTAACAGTACAATGTTTCTTTAATACTGTGAAGTATATGAGATATCAAATGTTCTTTTTTTCTCTTTTTTCCCTCCCTCTTCTTTTTCTCTCCCTCTTCACCGGTTCTCTTTTCCTCATTCTCTCTCTTTCTTTTTTCTCCTCCTCATTTATCTCCCTCTTCTATCTTTTCTTTTTGCCTCATCTCTCTTTTTTCCCCTTTTTTACACTTTTATTTTATAATTAGCTTCAACGTTATCCAAATAATTCTTCGAGTGTAAAATTAATATTATTATTATTCAAGAGAAGAGAGGGATAGAAAAAGAAAAGAGAGAGAGATGAGTCAAGGAGAGAGAAGAAAAGAGATGAAAAAGAAAAGGGAGAAAATAATGGAGAGAAAAAAAAATGAGAATTGAAAAGAGGAGCACAATTTTCACATCTATACCGATATATAACAAGTCATTTCGGTTTGTATTGAGTCAACTTACAAACAGTTCAAAGCTGGTGACTCGGTAGTTCAAATTTTTTTTTTTATATTTTATATTTTTTACTTTCATGTCTTGTTAGTCATAAATTTTGGCATTCCCAAAAGTCAACTCAACAGTTCAAAAGTTAAGTTTTTCACAAAATTTTAGTATTCTTATTATTAAAGATACAATGTATCATTTGTCACTAAGAATTGAATTTAGATAAACAAATAAAACTTTTGGGCTATCAAGTTAGTAAATTTGGACTGTTAAGTTGACTCGAGATCATCTAAAATATCCCTAAAAATATCACATATAAATTAAATTTACCTGATAAGTAGTTTTTAAGTTTACCTGTACTTTGCACGGATTATTAAACTTGTGTATTTTAATATTTACAGTGGCTCTCCATCATCATGTGAGAGAACATGTATAAATATTAAAAATACATGCAAAAATATTATTTCCCAATTGAAAAAAAAGGAGAAAAAAAGAAAAAAAGAACATTTAGAATCCCATATTGATATACATCTTAGTGGTAGAGTCATCTCAACAGAAGTAAAAACATGACAAATTTAACCAAGACACTTCAAAAAAAAAAAAGTTCCCCCAAGCTCTCCCTGGCCCTTACCCCAAGCTCTTGAAAAATTTCACCCAAGCTCTCCCCTAGGATCTTAAAAAACTTCACCAGATCATGCTTCCCTAAGTTCCCCTCGTAGGTTCAAAAAAAAAAAAAAAAAAAGGCACAAAGAACAAAATAAGGGAGCATGTTCCATCTCTTCACCCCCAAGCCGCCGAGAAACCACCTGCAACTTCACCGAATCCTGCCCACCGGTATTTGAAATGCTGCGGCAATTAAGCTACACAGCTCCTAATACAGAATACAGTAATAATAAACCCCAATAATTTAAATAACTAAACAACCCACCACTGATTTTTTTAGTAATATTTCCACACCAAAAGAAGAAAAGAAAAAAAAAATGAAAAAACTGTTTAATTTAACAAAAACTCCAACAAGTACATGCCTGCCTAGATATATATTCCAACTACTTTTCGGTTAAACTTTTCTTTTCCTTGGGACTTTTGCCATGCGTTTTGGATGCAATCAGATGAGCATGTCTCTCCTCAACTTCATTTAATTTTGTTGATAATATTTCAATTTTTTCTGTTAATGCTTCAATCTCTTCCTCTGCTTCGAGGAGTAGTTTTTGTGTTGGTATCTCTTTATCAACCTCTCCAAGCCCAACCTCATTTGCATATACATGATCACCTGTTTGTTTGTCAAGTTCTACGGCTACAATCTCCTTTTCTTGCATATAAGTAATTACCTGAAATGGCATAATTCGAGATCGCAAGTTACATAATATTTTTTTCATTTCATAAAAAGAGTCAGAATTTTTTATTTTAATTTTGTTTCACAAACAGAAAAAAAAATGACACAATATTCTCAAATTTATTATTATAATTTTATCATATCAATATACTATACTAATAACTTATTATTTGAGGGGTATACATGAAAGCAAAATATATTAAGCTAAATAAATTTTGCAAATGGAATTCTTTTTTGCGGAGGGAAGTGAAAGGTTTTAAAAATGATGATCATTATTCAATGTAAATATTACAATATAAATAGCTACACGTATGAGAAGCCAAAATAAGGATAAAGATAGACTAAGTCTATACATATCTATACATAACAGTGACTAACAATAAGGGATAGAAATCAATCTAGCCTAACTAACAAGATATATTTATCATATACAACAACTGAGAGATAATAACATAGACTATGTCAACTCTTATCTCCAACATGCCCCCGCAATACGGACGGTCTGTCTGATAGTCCGATCTTGGACAGTAGAAGATTAAGTCGAGGTCGTGACAACGGCTTGGTAAAAAAGTCAGCTAGCTGATCACCTGTGGGAACATGAACGACACGAAGTGTACCATTTTGTACTTGTTCTCGAATGAAATAATAAGCAAGAGCCAAGTGTTTCATCTTCGAATGGAACACCGGATTTGCACTTAGATGCGTGGCACCAAGATTGTCACAGTAGATGACTGGAGTATGCACAAGATTAACACCCAACTCAGTAAGGAGATTTTGGACCCACATGATTTTGGCCGTAGTGGAGGCGACAACTCGATATTCTGCCTCTTTGGATGATCGAGCCAATGATTTTTGCTTTTTGGAACTCCAAGTAAGAGGATTACGACCAAGAAATACTACATGACCCATGGTAGAAGTGTAATCATCTTTGTCACCGGCCCAATCCGCATCGGAAAAGGCATGAAGGTGAAGTGGTGAGTCACTATAAATGTTGATGCCCTTGTCCAAGGTACCACATAAGTAGCGCATGAGGCGTTTTAAGGCTGCCCAATGGTCACTCCGTGGCTTATGCATGAATTGAGAAAGCTTGTTAACGGCAAAGGCAACATCGGGTCTCGTCAAAGTGAGATACTGTAGACCACCAACAACAGCTCTATACTCTGTTGGTGATTCAAAAAGGTCGCCACCGGAGGTGGATGATAGCCCATGAGTGACAATCAAGGGAGTTGGAGTGGGCTTAGCATGGAGCATACTCAGTCGATCCAGAAGATCAATAATGTATTTCCTTTGACTGAGAAATAACCCCTTGCTCGTAGGCATGACTTCAACACCTAGAAAGTACGATAATGCACCAAGATCCTTCAAGGAAAATCTGTTAGCCAAGCTTTTAATGAAGAAATCAAGGTTAGTAGCATTAGGACCAGTTACAATAATATCGTCCACATACACAATTAAATAAATTGGTGTAGTAGCATGGTGCAAAATAAAGAGTGAGGTATCAGCCATGGATCGCTTGAAGTCCGTACGGAGGAGGAAGTTGGTGAGTTCAGTGTACCAAGCCCGAGGCGCTTGTTTGAGCCCATATATCGCTTTTCGTAATTTACACACACGGTTGGGGAGTGCCATATCAACAAAACCTGGAGGTTGTGACATGTAAACTTCCTCCTGTAGCGTTCCATGAAGGAATGCTGTTGATATCAAGCTGCCGAAGATGCCATTTATTCATGACTGGAAGACATAGTAAGGTCCGAATTGTGCCAGGTTTTACAACCGGACTGAAGGTCTCCGTGTAATCAATTTCGGGTCTCTGTTGAAAACCTTTGGCAACAAGACGAGCTCGGTAACGTTCAATTGTGCCATCCGATTTGTATTTAATACGAAATACCCATTTGCATTTTACAAGGTTTCGAGTGTTTTCGGGTGATACCAAGTCCCAAGTGCCAAGGCTATGCAAAGCTTTGATCTCATCTTCCATGGCCTTACGCCATAGGGGGTCCTTCAATGCTTGAGCCAATGTAGTAGGTTCGGTGGGTTTGGCATGCATTGTGGTGTGGTGTAGGTATTTGGGATTGGGCTTATGAATGTTGTTTTTGGACCGAGTAATGATCATCTGGGCTGGTTGGAGTAGCATGTTAGGGGTAATAGTGGGCTGAGTTGGTTGGATGGGTTCGGTTGTAATAAATGGTGGGGTGGGCGAGGTGTTATTTGCTGAGGTGGATGTGGGAGGTGAGCTGAGCGAGGAAGGAGGCGTGGGTGGGACTGTGGGTAGAGACGGTGTGAGTTGAGCCTGAACAGGTGCAGGATAGGGGGGGTGTCATTCGGTTGGTGAGGAGGCAAAGTTGTAGTGGGCAGGAGGGGCAGAATCAAGGGGCACCATGAGTCTGGGCTAGGTGTGGAGGGCAGAATAGTTTGGTCAGTGAGTCTACGGTAAGAAAATTCATTTTCAACAAATCTAACATGTCGAGAAGTGTAGACTTTGAGTGTGATGGGGTCCCAACAATGATAGGCACTTTGAGTTTTGGAGTATCCAATGAAAATACATGGAGTGGACTTGGAGTCTAGCTTGTGAGACGCATAGGGTCGAAGCCACGGATAACATAAGCAACCAAAACTTCGCAACTTAGAATAGTTAAGAGATATCCCAAAAAGACATTGGAAAGGAGATTGATGAGATAGAGTTGGAGTGGGAAGCCGATTAATTAAATAAGCAGCGGTGGTGAAGGCATATGACCAAAACTCTATAGGAAGTTGTGCATGGGTTAAGAGGGATAATCCTGTTTCAATTATATGACGATGTCGTCTCTCAACGTAACCATTATGTTCCGGAGTGTGGGGTGGGGAGGTGAGATGTGAGACACCATCAATAGTAAGATAACTTTCTAAGGCGTGATATTCTCCCCCATTGTCAGAATAAAGGACTTTAATATTTTTCTCAAAGTATTTTTCCACTAAGGCCTTAAATCTAATAAACACTGCTTTGTGTCAGATTTGTTTTTGAGAGGATACAACCAAATATATTTTGTGAAATGGTCAACAAAAATGACATAATATTTGTAGCTATCAATGAAGTAGACAGGAGAAGTCCATAAATCAGTGTATATGAGATCAAGAGGAGCATGAGAAAATAAAGTCGATTTAATAAAAGGGAGCTTGTGGCTCTTATCACATTGACAAGAGTTGCAATTGAAAGGAAGAACATTGGAAACATCAAGCTTGAAAGTTGAAACTAAAGTCTTAAAAATAGTAAATGAAGGGTGGCCTAGACGATGATGCCAATCTATTGCTGACGATTTGACACTTGAATAGGCAAGAAGAGAGGAAGGGGTTGACAACTCGTAAACACCGTTCCTAGTTGGACCTTGGAGAAGATGTGCCCCCGTGAGACGATCCTTCACAATAAAAAAATCAGAAGAAAACTCAATTAGAAGATTATTTTCCGAACAAAGTTGGGAGATAGACAAGATATTACGAGACATAGTAGGTGCACATAGAACATTCGACATAATTAAAGACTGAGATGAAGTAGGAATAGAGAGGGAACCAGTGTGAGTAATGGGAACTCCGGTGCCATCACCTATAATAATTTCCTCGGAACCATCGTAAGGGTGATGGAAAGAGAGGTTTGAGAGATCATGGGTGACATGATGGCTAGCTCCAGTGTCAAGTAACCATGGGGAATGATGAGTAATAGGGGCGGCAGTGGCGACATGAGCTTGAGGTGGTTGGTGGAAGTAATTGGTGGGGCGAGGAGGTGGTTGAACATTGGAAAACTTTTCCTGAAAGGTGGGGCAGAAGGATAGGGAATGGCCTATGGTATGGCACCATTGGCATTTGCCTTGGTAGCCTTGACCTTTGGTTTGGTTAGTACGCTTAGGTTGAGTGGAGTTGGGTTTTGGGGCTGAATTGTGGCGGTAGTTGGAGGGGGGTTGGGTGTTTTGGTGTTGATTGTGGTACCTGGTAGTGGTGGGTTGGGTGTTTTAGTTGTGATTGTTGTACCTGGTAGTGGTGGCGTGTGCGGAAGCGGGTAAAGAGGATGGAGGTGTTTGAGATTTGATGGTTAATTCACGGTTTAGCAGCTTCTCATGAAGTTCATCGAAGGAAATTGGCGCATCGCGGGCATGGACCGAATCAATCACAGCTTGGTAGTTGGTATCAAGTCCTTCAAGAACTCGATCAGTGAGGTCCTCATTGTTCATAGGAGCACCAAGAATAGCCAATTGATCAGAACAAATTTTGAGAGCATTCATATACTCAGTTACTGTTTGGGATCCTTTGGAAATGGCGCGAAGGTTGGCTTTGATGAGCTTGATGTGACCTCGAGATTTCTTAGCAAAGGTATTTGCTAGAATATCTCAGGCTTGTTTGGTGGTGTCAGCACGAGAGACTAGCGGAACAATGGTTGGTTCCAAGGTTCCAATGAGGGCTCCACAGAGGAGCTTGTCTTGGCGAACCCAAGTGTTGTAAGCAGGGTTGGGTTTAGATGTCAACTCTGTTGGGATGGTGGAAGATGGCGACGGAAAGGTACCGTCCAAGAACTTAAATAGGACATACCCAATAAAAGTAGCATGAATTTGGAGTTTCCATGACATATAATTGGTCGTGGTTAGCTTGAGAATATTTGTAAGCGTAACACCGACGAGAGGTGAATTTGGGTCAGCATCATTGGGGATGGTAATGGATGCCATGGGAAAAAAAAATTAGGCTGAGGATACAACCTGCTTTGATATCATGAAAGGTTTTAAAAATGATGATCATTATTCAATGTAAATATTACAATATAAATAGCTACACGTATGAGAAGCTAAAACAAGGATAAAGATAGACTAAGTCTATACATATCTATACATAACAGTGACTAATTAACAATAAGGGATAGAAATCAATCTAACCTAACTAACAAGATATATTTATCATATACAACAACTGAGAGATAATAACATAGACTATGTCAACTCTTATCTCCAACAGGAAGATCATAATATATATAAACTTATAAATATACGTACCTCGGAGATCACGCAATGAACATGAGAAACAAAGTGACATTCTTGGCAGTAATAAGTTGGATGACGGAGATGTCGTCTCTCCTCACACGCATCACAGTATAGTTCAGCATTTTCGTCTTCCTCGGGGCGGTCTCTGATGGGAGAGTACGTGAGACTGAGGGAATGCAAGTGACACTTGTGTTTGACGGTAGGCGGTAAATCTGACTGCTCGGACAAACAATGGGCATGGAGATAGAAATCACACCCCTGGCAATGAAAGAAGGGGTACTCGAATCCAGGAAAGAAGGAGTACTTGAATTCACCCATACATTTTCTGCAGTTGATCCTTTTCGTATCAACTGCAGAAAAAGTAGGTGTAGAACTGGAGAAAACAAGGGGGTGGTCGTGGAGCTCAGACTTAACCATGGGGTACATTATTGGCTGCAACGCACATCGCATTCCTATTTTGAAATCACAAGGATGGCATTGGTAGGAAAAACATTGGCTGCATTCCCCTAGACATAACTTACAAGAGAAAGGTTGGCTCCTTCGAATATCATCCACTGAATCATGGAGGGTGAGAGGATGTAGAGGGTGGATGATGTGTTGGATCTGCTGAGGCAACTGAGTACACGATTTGTGTAAGAATATCTCGCAACTACTGCAAAAGGAGATCGAATCTTTCAACGGCAGGTTGCACGCGAAGCAGAGACGAGAATGACCAAAACTTTTATCAAGAACGTCACAATTTATCAATGGATGTGGGTGTGGGTGGTGACGGTCATTTTGAGGCATCGTGTGATGATCACCAGCTTCTGAATTGGTTTGCATTATGGTAGCACAGAGAATGTCTAGTATAAAGGAACACTTGAAGCATTTAAAGGCTAAACCACCTCTATTTTCATGACAGGCAGAGCACCGAAAATTCCAATTCAGTCTCAACGTACGGGAAAGAGTGAGAGGGCTGTGTTGAGGGTGAAAGGGATGATTTACTATATTCTGGGGTAGACTGGCGCATGATTCATGAAGCAAGCGGCTGCATGTTAAACAGACATAAATGGGGGAGGAAGAGAAACCACGATTATCAAATGAAAGCTCACACCCAGAGCACTGAAAGTCAAAATTGATGCTTTGTTCACAGAGAATCAAGGGGTGTTGATGCCTGGATATCTGATTACTCGACGTAGAAGAAGAAGGAGAAACAAGGGGCACCAGACTGGCACACTCCAAGTCCAACACAAAAAAGTTGTCACAGTCGAAACAGCGGTAGCTATAAGTGCTGCTGATACCATATCCGCAAGCATAGCATTGCTGAGGCGGTCTGTTTCTAGACCTTTTAGGTGTGCATGTAAGAGTTAGAGGGTGCTCCGGGTGGAAGGAGTGTGTCAACACTCGAGGGAAAGCTTTGCATGTTCTGTGCAAAACGAACCGGCAGTAATCATCACGGCAAGAAAAATGAAACTCATTATCATGGATTTTCTCTCCACAAATCTCGCAGAAAGCTCTCCTAATTGTTCCCACTTGATCCGTGAGTTTCAGCATATGATCATGACTGAAATGACGTATAGACATCTCTCTGCTCTCCTTTCCGTGTTTGTAACTAATAATTTTTCTGCTCATGACTCTAGAAAATTTCCATTCCGAGGGATGGCCTCTAAAACCATTAAATAAAGGCTCAAATATAAATTACACAGCTGTATTAAAAAACTAATTCTCAATGATTTTTTAATATATTTTTGAGTAAATAAAAGGCAAAAATGTAAATGCATAAATATTACAACAATATCAATACTACAGTACTTAATTACTCATTTTTTTCAACCAAACAATGAAACGTAAAACCAAACGCAGAAATCTTATTTTATCAAACCAAACCCAGAATGTCACTATTTTGCTTATTTGCATTTTTGATCTCTGAGGTATATATTATGACCTTCCTTCATTACTATATATCATGTATCCCATAGAATATTTTGAGAAAACATATCTAGTATATAATGATTAAAGTCAACTCTTTCATCTAAATTTGTGCTCAATTCATAAATTTAACATCTTATTAGAGCGGGCCCATTTCAAAAATCTAGTTTATTTCCCTCATTCCTAAAATTAATAATACAATTTTTCTCTCTTTTTTTCCTCTCTTCTTTTTTCTCTCCCACTTCACAAAGTCTCTTTTCCTCATTCTCTCTCCTTTTTTTTCCTCCTCTCTCTTCTTTTTCCTTTTTTCTTTCCCTCTTCTCTCCCTTTTCTCCTTTTCTTTTCTCTTTTTCCTCACTATTTTGCTTCTTTTACACTTTTATTTTATACTTTGCTTCAATGTTATCCAAATAATTCTTTAAATGTAAAATTAATATTATTACTATTCAAGAGGAGAGAGGGATAGAAAAAGAAGAGATGGACAGTGAGAGAGAGAAAAGAAAGAGATGGAAAAGAAGAGGGAGAAAACAATGGAAAGAAAAAAAAAGATGGAGAAAATTGAAATCTCGTTTTCTTTTTCTTTTTTTTCTCGCTATTTTTCTACTTTACACTTTTATTTTATACTTTGCTTCAATGTTATTCAAATAATTTTTTGAGTGTAATGTTAATATTATTACTATTCAAGAGGAGAGAGGGATAGAAAAAGAAGAGAGAGAGAGGAGTCAAAAATGGGAGAGAAAAGAAAAGAGCTGGAAAAGCAAACGGAGAAAACAATGGAAAGAAAAAAACAAGATGAGAGAATTGAAAAATAGAAGTACTATTTTCACTTGTATTTTTGATATTTCTCATGATCTCCTCACTAGGGACGAAGTCATAATTTTTTTTTTGTGGGAGGGGGATAATGCGATGCTCTAACCTTTGAGCTAAGCAGGCTCACATAACATAAATTCTACATGCAGCAGAATTCAATAAAATGTTGGAATCTTAGCTATTAACTATTATACTTATATACTTAATACTATTTTCATTCTTAGCTATTCAAATTCAATTATGAATATAGAAAAAATAGAATTATAGGGTTGAAAATAAAAAAAAATATTCAATACTAAATACTATATATCAGGACATAATACTTTAAGTACTAAGAAATTTAGTAAAATTCGAAAACACCACTCTCCGTTCAAATTTTGTGAAGAACTTTATACAA
Source organism: Aralia elata (assembly GCA_034770075.1). Classification (NCBI taxonomy): domain Eukaryota; kingdom Viridiplantae; phylum Streptophyta; class Magnoliopsida; order Apiales; family Araliaceae; genus Aralia; species Aralia elata. Next base: position 82,957,181 of record CM068378.1, read on the forward strand.
TCTAATTGAAATAAAATTTCTTTATATTGCGGTATATATGAACTCTTTATGATACATAAAGTGGAGCAAAGAGGGAACTTAAATTTTTTGATATTCAAATAATGTACCCAAAAAATTGGAAGAGTGATATATTTAAGAATTTACTATTTTTTTAAATTGGCGTAAAAAAATTCAAATAGCTCTTACATTTGGAACCGAGGAAGTATTTTTATATATTTTTTCAAAAATATTATATATCTTTTATTTTTCTCATATATCTTGGAAGGGCCTGAAGTAAAAATATCAAACTTTCAAATTATGTAAAAAAAAATTCTAAAAATCCACAATAACCTAGCCCCCTGAGCCCCTACATAGCTCCTTCCCTACCTCTCACATAATAGTCCAATGAGTCTCCACTCTCATGTGAGAGGAAACCATGTTGGAACTTTCGTCGTAAGACATTGCCAAAATTTTAAAAACAATAAGTGTCGTCTGAATTGAATGAAAGTCCACTCTCACACTATCCTTAAGAAAGTATTTGCACTCTATTTTATTGCACATGGTTACAACGAATCTGTCTATTAAGATAAGATAAGCCCAAAAATTACTCTATATTAAATTCTATGTCCAGAATAGTATTTAATTCTTTTTCCTTTTCTCTTTCCCTCTTCTCTCTCTTCTCTTTCCTTCTCCCTATTTTGCTTCGATTACACTTTTATTTTATACTTGGCTTCAATGTTATCCAAATAATGCTTAGTTTTCTAGTTCAAAAATATATAAATGTATTCCTCAAACAATTCCTTTCCATAGTTCTCCGGTGCAAATCAGAGAAGGCTACATATGATTCTTTATGGGCATAAATACAAGACTTTGGAGCTATGGCTATGAAGGGAAGTGAAGGCTGCTTTTCTTTTGATCTGTCCAAGTACTCAAGAATAACACTACCTCCTTCCAGAAGAACGAATTTTATTCTTCTGGTATTTCTTTTGCTTTACTAGTATTTAGGTTTGCATATTATATTCTTATGATAATTTAAGATATTAGTAGAAATATGTTTAAAAAGGGGAAAAGGAATGACGCTGATGCAAAATACTCCTATAAAAATAGAAGTGTAAAGGAAGCAAAAGACAGAAAAGAGAAGAGAGAGAGAGAGAGAAAAAAAAAGAGAGAAAAGAGGTAAAGAAAAAAAGAAGAGGGGGAGAGAAAAGAAAAGAAAAAAGAACATTCGGAATCCCTTATAGACAGAGATAAGAACAAGTCGCTACTTGCTCCTCTTCATCCCCAAGTCGTCTCAATTCCAGTGTTGGACACAAGAATTTTATTAAGGCGAAGCTTTAAATTATTAAAAATAAAATTTTAATAATAAAATTTTTCTATAAAATTTAAAAACAATGTTAAACGCAAGTCTTGAATGAAAACAATGAAATTATCCAATACAAATTATCGACAAAAATTCTAAGACAAACAAACTAATATAACCAATTAAAAGCCAATTGCGATAAACAATTAGAAAACAAAAAATAACAGAACATATTGAACAATTAAAAATCAAACTAAAAAAAATAAAAAATCAGAGATTGGCTCTTGGAATATGAATTCATTACATTTAATAACATAAAGAAAATTAAAGACAACATATAACATTTAAAAAGAAAAAGTCAAAGTTATTTACCTTTAAAGATCTGACATTTCGATGAGACAACTAGAAGGTATAATTTGTCCAAAGAGTAGAGAAAGCCTTGAGATTAAAATTTAGGAGAAAAAATAGTTGTGTGTTTGCTTAGGTTAAGTTGTCAATGTTAATCTTATAATTAAAAGATTTTCATTTAAGAGTGGCCAAATTAATTTATTTTCGTACAATCTATCTTAATAATCCTATACTATAAAAAATATGTAAAATTTAAGGGGGTCACTTGCCCCCCCCCCCCCCCTCCCCCAATTGTGTCCACCATTGCTCATCCCCTGTACGTGTTATATATAGCATGCAGGCAGAGAAAAATCTGCTACTTCACCACCTTTTACCAAACTCCACGTACAGCTGAAGACAAAATATAGTACGTGGAATAGTGCGCCAACCATATCTTAAATCACAAAACTCAACCCTTTCACTGGAGTTATTAATTTACAGCACCGGCCCTGGGCTAAAGCCCAAGGTGCTCGGTTTTAGGCCCACTAAAATTGACAAATTTTTAGGGTCCCCAAGAGCTATTTATGTTATGTATATATATAATATATACACAAACAAAAGAGTCTAGTCCACGTCAGTTTAAATTTAAAAGCCCACAAAAAATAGATTATCCATCCTATCCATTGAACATGAGATGGCGGATAAGATTGATTGTGCGGATATTATTAATACTTTTGCTGCTAAAACTGTAAGAAGGATGATATTCAAGTGATGTCTTTGAACTGATTATTTTTTTGACTTAGTGATAATGCAATATCTAAATGATGCTTTGGAAATATTGAAATAGTCAGTTATTATATTTGGTATTCTTTCGTATTGATGCTCTTTTGTTCGGGGAAAGTTCTTAGCTTTTTTTATGCCTATTTTAATAACAATTCGCAAAAGGCCCATTTTTTTGTTATCGCTTTAAGCCCTTAAAAACTCAGAGCCGGCCCTGTTAATTTACACACCCCCTAAAAATTAAATTTGTAATATTACTCCAAAAACAAAAAGAAAAGAAATAAAAAATAACTATTTATAGATTTAACATAAACCCCAACAACCATTGCATGCCTGATTGCCTGCCCAGATATTCCAACTAGTTTTCAGCTAAATCTCTCATATCCAAAATTGCTATTATAGAAAGGAAGTTGTCTTATTTTTAATAGGATTTTTAGTATATGTTGGCGTGTCCTATTATGAGAAAGAATCTTATTTTTAGTATGAGTGTTATTTTGAAAGTAGTCTTATTTGTAGTAGGAATATTATTATGTGAAAGTGTCCTAATTAGATTAAGAAAGAGAAGTTGTGGGTATTTTATAAATAGAGTCTTGTGTTTAGAGAGAGGTAGAATGCAATCAAGAGGTAGTAACATCTTAGAAAGATGAGAGATGGTGTAATTGGGTCTTGTGTTGTTGTGTGAGAGAGGGTTTTTTCAGCTTTTATTTGGTGCAACAAGTTGGTAGAGATTAATATATTGAAGTTGGTTTGGTAGATTAGGTCATTGAGTACCAAACCACATTAAATATTGTGTTGTTTTTCTTTCTCAAGTGTTATTGTTTATTTTGTATGACTTAATTCCCAAGACAAAGTGTTTTAATTGGATGCAATCAGATGAGTAGTAGTATACTTAATGAACCTCGTCATATTATCTCCTAAACTTCGTTTAATTTTGTTGTTAATTATTGTTGCAATCTTTTCCTCTGTTTCAGTAAGTAGTAGTAGTAGTAGTACTTAATGAACCTCTTGTCATATTATCTCTTCATCAACGTCTCCAATCCGAGCCTCTGCCACAATTTTCAGTTCAAGTCCTCAAATCCCTTGCTCCTAGTGTTTGTGATGCAATCAGTTGAGCACGTTCCTCCTTAGCATCACTTAATTTTGTGGATAAAGTCGCAACTTCTGTTGATAATGTTGCAATTTTTGTTGTTAATGCTGCAATCTCTTCCTCAACTTTTGCAAGTAGTACTGAATCAAAATCTTGTGTTACTATCTGTTCATCAACCTTTCCAGCCCCAACTTCGCTTTCACTTTCATCAAACTTCACCTTTAATTTGGCATCACCACCTTGACTTTCACTAGCTGCACATACATCATTTGTGGCTAATGCGTCCAACTTTAACTTGTTAAGCTCCTTAGCGGCCGTTTCCCTTTCTTGTATATAACTAATTACCTACAAGCAATTGAAGTAATCGAGTCAATGTTTTACTTAAATTAGTTATTTTGATTTTGTCTCAAAAGCTTAATGATTGGAGACGTTGAATAAAATGACAAGACCAAACTACTAGGAAAATTATGGAACATAATTAGGTCACATGATTATAGAAAACTATACTCCATCCGTCCCAAATTAATTGCTTTTCTAGGACTTTTTTAAGTCAAATTGACTATTTTTAAAATTAATAATTAAGCATATATAAATATATTTCTAAAATTATAAAAATTAAAATTAGTAATAAATTGTATATACTTTCTTTTGGTTATAATATCTTCACCTATATGTTAGCAAAAATAGTAAAAAGATTAGTTTTAAAAATAGTCAATTTGACTTTAAAAAGTCCTAAAAATGCAATTAATTTGGGACGGATGGAATATAACAAATGTAGGAAGGAAGATATATGATATATACCTCGAAGATCAAGCAATGAATATGAGCAACATAGTGACATTCTTCGCAGTAATAAGTTGGTTCACGCAGAAGTCGTTGCTCCTCACACACATCACAATATAGTTCAGCATTTTCTTCTTCCTCGGGGCGGTCTTTGATGAGAGAGTAGGTGAGAGTAAGGGGATGTAAGTGGCATTTATGTTTGATGATTGGTGGTAAATCTGAGTCTGAGAGACAATGGGCGTGGAGACCGAATTGACACCGGTAGCAATGAAAGAAAGGATATTCAAATTTAACATAACACTCGGTGCATCTTATGTATTCACGTCCACTAGGTGTACAATTGGAGTAAACAAGGGAGTGGTCATGGAGTTGAGACTTTATCATGGGGTACGCTGTTGACCGCAAAGCACATCTCAATTCTATGTCGAAGTCACAAGGATGGCATCGGTAGGCAAAACATTGGCAGGAGCTCGACATGCATAAATTGCAAGTGAAAGGACTTAAAAATCTCCATCGAATATAATCCACCGAATCTTGGAGGGTGAGAGGATGTAGAGGGTGGCAGGGGTGTTGGATCTGATAGGGCAATTTGGTACATGTTTCGTGAAATAGTACCTTGCAAGTACTGCAAAAAACGGCATAATTAATCAACGGCAGTCGGCATCCGAAGCAGTGGCGGAACCAGGACCGTATTATAGGGGGGTCAAAATCGTTCAGTAAAAAAAATTATTTATTGACGCTTGAATTGCTTCTTTCGGTGATACGATTGACAGAAAACAACTGTATTCTGCGATTCTGTATAGCTTGAAAACGTCTCAAAATTTGTTCGTTTTCAATTGTTGAAAAAAATATTCTTCTCAATATAAACTATCAGACTGTCATTCATCCACTATTTTGTAGATTTATATTTTCATCTATAGAATAACATAATTTTTTTCGTTCCAAAATATAAGATAATTATTGACTTTTTGAGTGTTAAATTGAGATATTTTTAAATTCAAAAATTGATATAATTCATTTAAAATTTATAATTATTAGTACTTTATAGAAATTTACAAGATTTATCATTATAATGACTAAAGTTAGATAAATTTATATTAATTTATGAATCTAAAAATATTTAAAAATTAATTTCAAAAAATCATTAATAATGTTATATTATTAAATTGAAGGAATAATATTAGTTTTGGTAAAATTGCAGTCACTTATCCTCCTAGATCTGTGCGATATAAGTGGTGTAATGACCATGTAGACTATAAACAAAGCCGACACCAATGCAAGCACTTTACACTTTATTTATATAATAAGAATGTGTGTTAATTTTTAGAATATTAATTAATGTTAGTCCTAATTATTAGTAATAAAATAGTACTAGTAGTTTTAAAATACATTAGTTAATTACGGGGAGAGATAGTGAAGGCCCAAGGCTAGCAGAAAAAAGGACGCGGTGGTCGATAAAGGGCAGTGCCCATACTGTTAAAAGAAAAAGGTCGGACCGGTGTGCGTTCATTCAGGCAGAAGGTTGGTCTGTTTCGTGGGTGAACTAAAGTCTGGGGGGTCAAGAACGGCGAAATCGTCTGAAGCTACGCTGGAGGGCCGGAGGTACCAGGGTCAGTTGACCCCCCTCGCCCCCCCCTCCTTCCGCCTCTGATCCGAAGCAAGAACGAGAACGACCAAAATTCTTCACATGGCGAATGTCGCAGATTATCAAGGGATGTGGATGGTGACGGATATTTTGGGACACATCCTGCTGGTGATCATCACCTGCTGCTGAAACTGAAAGGAGGGTGTGCATCAAGGAAGCGCAGGTAGCATCCAACTGAAAGTTACACTCAGAGTCGGAGCATTTGTAGCCGAATTGTGTTCCTTGTCCGCAAGCAGAGCAATTAATCAACCGATACATATCCCAGTACTTCGAACAAAGATTTAGAGGGTGTTGAGGGTGGAAGGGATGTGTTATTTGTTGCGGCAGATCAGCGCATGATTCATCGAGTAAGAGATCACATTCCCTACAAGCATAAATGGGGGAGGGAATATGATCCCATTCCTCTCTCTTGTCTAATGATTGCTTACACCCACTGCACTCAATCTCAAAATTTTGGCTTTGTTTACAGACAATCAAGGGGTGAGGATGACTTAGTTTTTGGTTTCTAAGAATCAGGTCTTCCACGGGGACGAGCGTAGCACGCTTAACGTCCAAACTAAAATAACAAGTGTCACAGCTGTAATCAAATATGCTTGACATATGTCTTTTGCGTGAATGAGAACTAATGTCGGTTTGGATTAGAGCATGCTGAGGGTGGAAAATGTGTCTTATGACTTGGGGTAATTCTGAGCATGATATGTGTAGGTATAAGTATGGGCGAGAATAGAAAGAAAAAAATACCTTCTCGATGATATCCTCACCACACATACTGCACCTAATAATAGGTAAATTGTAAAAATCATCTCTGAGCCTCCGCACATGATTTTGTCGTGTTTTTTCAAAATCATCTCTGAGACTCAGCTTGCCTGTTTTGTTCAATTCATCTATGAACCTCAGCATATGATCTTGGCTGAAATTTGTCGATGACATTTCTCACTATTATTCTCTCTCTCTCGTGTGTTTGTAACTAATAATTAGTATACAATATTTTCTTTCATTCCAAGGGCCTGGTGATTGAGGCTTTTAAATAATTGGAGGACAGAATCAAGTGTTTGCTTTGCTATACCGACAAGGATTTTAGAACAGTCTTGGGGAACTACCTGGAATCTAGATCATCTTCAATTAATCAAGCATAATATACATTATTTATGATGTCTGGGTCCCATGAATTACTAGTAGTATTTTGGTTTGCATTTAACAAGTTAAGACATTTAGGCTAATATAAGATACTGATAAAAAAATGGTTAAACAAACACTGGGTGGGGAGGGGGAGGAGAATAACTTTAAAGCTAAAAATAAAATAGAAGTGTAAAGGACAGAAAAAAAAACAGAGAGTGACGTCGGGCGGGATAGCGATTATCCTGCAAGCTAGGTAATCAAATAAATTCATAGGTAAAGAAACGAGAGAGTTGTTAGGTTTGTATATAGCGCGAACATGCAATCAAATTACATAAATAGTTCGGAAGCGCGATAAAACGGATTTTAAAATTTTCATACAAACCATCATCATGATCTCTCCTTGTGTTCAATTATCAATTAAACGAAAGAGATAGAGATAGAGAATTATACCCTCGTGAATCAAAGCTTCCTCAGGTACAAGGTTACCTCCAATTCGTTCGCGTTCTCCTTGAATTCCACCGATTAAATTCCTTTCTTTGATCAACGTTTACCACCCAAGTGTTTGGCCTCTAAAGGTGATCCACCAAGGAATAATAGTTGTTCAAGAAGATGGGTGTTGGCAAAATTCTAGTTTCTATCTCTATAGAAATTGCAAGTACTATCTCTCTCTCTAATTCTTATGAAAGAGTGTGTAACCATAATCTATGATAAAACTTCTCTTATTTATAGATGTAGGAAAACCCTCCCCTAAACTATTTAGGATTAGAGTTTCTATTCTAATTAAACTCCTTTAATTAATTAAACTCCTAATCAAATTAGAAATTTATGAGATAGTACTTCTATTAATTAATTCTCAATCCCTATTAGGAATTAAGTAATAGTAATAATAATAATAATAATAAGACTCCTCTTATTAATTTATATTTAATATTTTTAAAATATTAAATAATAAATATTAAGCTATTTAATTTATTCTATCTCTATAGAATAAATTAAATACACATAACTTATTATTACAATTATGTCATTTACTTCTTGAATAAATATTTTTCTTTTGCGGTGTGACCCTTTAGGTTCTCCATATTAAACCGGTTGTGAATAAATCAATTAGAATAATTCTAATCTTATTTAAATAAATAAATTAAACTATTTAATTCATTTAAATAAATAATATTTATTCTACAATAAGGGTAAGCCCCCTTAGCGATCAACGACTTTCTAGATAATATAGATTTCAATATTAATCACAAAAGAACCTCTCAGGGCATAGTTACCGTACAATTCAATCATTCTACCATACAATGTCCCAATTAAATATAAGACATTGAATTACTGTCAAGTCTTATTTTATTTAATTATATGCATTTCGATTCTCCAATGAACAACTCTGATAATGCAAATTAGAAACTCCTTTCTAATTTCATTCTGCTTTGGTCAAAGACTTATGAGTCGTCATTTATTGAATCACATAGGACATTCTCATCTTTTACTAGGCGTGGTAGATCCTTTGTTGACCATTCACCTATCTCCATGTACAACTTATTATACCCAATAATACCCTTTGATATACCCTAAAGGTCTTAAGGGACATATCAAAGTATAACTCATCATACACAAGATACTATGATGATCTCAAGTCCAATGATCACTTGTACTACTATCACTAGAGGAATTCCTATTGACAGACGAGTTAAACTCTATTAGGTATTCCTTAGCGAGCCATGTTCAGTGAACTTATTCTCTAATAAGAATCTACATACTTGCTTTAGTGTCTCCACACAAATGATTATAAGATCAATCATCCTTTTCATAAGAGCAAGCAACGTATGTACTAATCTATCCAGATTCACTAATCCCTTTTTTTAGTAATCCATCGATTAGGAACGATTTTAGTTTGTGAGCTATCTAGAATTTAAATCTCATTAGCATGATCATCATCATGATTCTAAAAGCATTACTCAAAACTATGGGTTTATTACATTTAATATAACAACACCATGTAGATAAAGTAAAATGCCTTTAATAATCGAATAAGATTACAAAGTATATGCTACATCATATCAAATATAATTGGCTTGTGTGTATACTGCTTTTAAGAGTTACCTCAAATACAGAGAAAACTTCTCTAATGTGTAAATTATATTTAACAAAATCAACTCCCTCAAATTCAACCCACAAGCCGGGTTTTACAGCTAACTTTCCTCCTTTCCAAGTCATAATAGGGCTCCTAAAATTATGGAAATAAAATCCTATAGCATAACAAACTTCCTACATAAAAGATTTACTTCTTAATAAATTACTACTACCATAAAAAGAATTCACTTCCTAATAATAATAATAATAATAATAATAATAATAATAATAATAATAATAATAATAACCATGATCGAAGCGAAGCCGATACCGAAGAAGTCAATCCCGAAGAGAAGTCAATCCGACGGTCTCCCGAAGTAATGACGCCATTTCCGAAGAAGTCGCCGCGAATCCGAAGTCGAAGCCAGAAATCCGACCCCGAACTCCTGAACGCCAATCCGAAGGAATTCGAAGTCGAACTCGAAGTCGTTCGTTCTAAAGTTAAGCCAACTAAGCCGAACTCCCGACCCCGAAGACATGAGCCGAAGTGACCTAGCGACCTCTATTCTTATGTCGATCCTCCAACTCATGATACTTCAATGCTGGCATTATACTATCTGATAACTCCATGTCATCGATATCATCTGACTCAGTTCTTCCTGCATCAGTCACCCCGAGTCAGAAAGAACTCGTCCTCGAGTTTTCAGCAGTGTCATCGGACTCAAGGAAATAAGGGCTCAAATGCTTTACATTGAAGACGTTTGAAGTCCGCAAATAACTAGGGAGGCGCAACTGGTAGGCATTATCATTAATCTTTTAAAGAATCTCACATGGCCCAATCTTTCGATCCTTAAGCTTGTTGTATTCGTCGATAGGAAATCGGTCACGAGTTAACACCGCCCAAACGAAATCATGTCAAAAAGAACCTGACGTCGACGGCTGTCAACTCGATCCTTATACTTTGCATTGCTCGCTTGAATAAATTGGTGCACCCGATCATGGATGCTCCGAAGATGCTCAGCCATTTCATCTGCCTTAGGATTCATACGGTCGACTCGCGGAATAAGAGTTAAATCAAAGACCCCGGATGGGTTTTGACCATATACAACCTCAAAAGGACTCACACCCGTATTTCGGTTCTGTGATCGGTTATATGCAAACTCAGCTTGATAAAGCGCTAGATCCCATTGCTTTAGTTTCGTCCCAGCCATACACCGTAAAAGATTGCCCAGGCTTTGGTTTACCACCTCGGTCTGACCATCTGTCTGGGGATGGTAAGCACTGCTGAAATTTAACTACGTTCCGAGCTTCGCCCATAAACTCTTCCGGAAATTACTCATGAACTTAGTATCACGATCAGAAGTAATACTCTGAGGAACACCATGCAAACGAACGATCTCCCGAAAATATAGATGTGCAATCCGCGTAGTGTCCATTGTCTTCTGACAAGCGACAAAGTGAGCCATCTTAGAAAAACGATCAACCACCACCATAATAGAATCTGAGGCCCGCTGGGTTCGAGGTAAGCTCATCACAAAATCCATACTAACCTCAATCCATGAAGCTTTAGGAACAGGTAAGGGGGTATACAATCCTGCGTTCGTAAGAGCTCCCTTAGACTTTTGGCACATATAACATCTCCCAACGAAATGAGCCACATCACTGGATATCTTTGGCCAGTAGTTGTCCGCCGATACTAGGGCTAATGTTTTATCTCGTCCGAAGTGTCCCTCATTGTGAAGTTAACTTACTATCAGCTACCAAAGCGAATAGTCTGGAATGCATAATTGCGATCCCCAAAACAGATACCCGTTATGAAGGAGAAAGTCATGACGTCGACCTTCACTTACTTGCTGGACTATCTTTCCAAAGGACGGATCTTCCTCATACATGTCTGCAAAGACCTGAAACCCCACCACTTTGTTGTGCATAACGGTAAGGAGTGGCACTCTTCGGCTTAAAGCGTCGGCAACACGGTTCAAACTTCCTACCTAATGCCGCAAGGTGAAAGTGAATTCTTGTAAGTAAGCCACCCATTTGGCATGCCTTCGGTTCAGCTTATGTTGACCATTAATGTATTTTAGGGCCTCATGATCGGTAATGAGGATGAACTCCCGTTGTATTAGATAGTGACGCCAATGCCTTAGAGTTTGAACAATGGCATAGAACTCCAAGTCATAAGTAGAGTAGTTCTTTTTTGACCCTGATAATTTCTCACTGAAGAAAGCCACTGGTTTACCCTCTTGGCTGAGGACCCCACTAATACCAATCCCCGAAGCATCATAATTTACTTCAAACACTTTCTTGAAGTCGGGAAGTGCCAACACTGGTGCTTCGGTCATCTTCCTCTTCACCATTGGACCATTGGAATAATTTTCCATTAAGGCACTTGGTGATAGGTGCAATTAGGGTACTAAAATTTTTGATGAAGCGACGGTAAAAATATGCTAACCCATGAAAACTCCTGATGTCATGTATAGTCTTCGACGTATGCCATGCCAAGACTGCATCGATTTTGGACTGATCAGCGTGAACACCCTCGGTAGACACAATAAAACCAAGGAAAGTCACCGAAGTCGTGAAATAAGAGCTCTTCTTCTGATTAACAAACAATTGTTCCTTTCTCAACACATCAAACACAACTCGAAGGTGCTCATGATGCTTTTCCCATGTCAGACTATAGATGAGAATATCGTCAAAGTAAACAACGACAAATTTTCCCATGAAAGGTTTCAGCACCTGATGCATAAATCTCATGAATGTACTGGGAGCATTATAAAGTCCGAAGGGTGTGACCATCCATTCATATAAACCATGTTGTGTTTTGAAAGTTGTCTTCCATTCATCTCCTGGTCTCACCCGAACCTGATGGCACCCGCTTTTTAGATCAATATTTGAGAAGACCTTAACTCTAGATAACTGATCTAGCATATCATCGAGACGAGGAATTAGGAATCGGTATTTCACTGTGATTTTGTTGATGGCCCTGCTGTCTATACACATCCTCAATGATCCATCTTTCTTTGGTACTAACAGGGCTGGTACTGCACATGGGCTCATGTTCTCCCGAATGTATCATTTCTTTATTAGTTCCACTACTTGTCTCTGGAGTTCTTCGGACTCCTTCGGGCTAAGTCTATAAGCCGATTTATTCGACAAACTCAATCCTGACTCTAGGTCAATCTGATGCTGAATATCCCTCATCGACGGTAGTCCAGGGGGAAGCTCCTCGGGCATTAAATCGGAGAACTCCGTTAGCAATTCCTACACGTCGACTGGTACTTTCTTTTGCCGAACTGCTCTCACAAAGTAGTAAGGCATACACCATCTTTTCGTGTTTGAGTTCGATTAGAAACCGGGGCATGGACAACAAATTAGCATTTTCAATTAGCCGAGCCGAACTACCTTCTTCCCGACGTGGTGCCAGCACAATCTTCTTCCCTTTGATACTAAGGGAGTACGTATTCCTCCGACCATCACGAATGACACTTCGGTCATATTGCCAGGGTCAGCCCAACAATACATGACACGTATCCATTGATACCACGTCACACCAAGCATTATCAAAATACCTTTTGCCAATTGAGAAAGAGACTAAACATTTTCTATTGACAGTTACGTCATTACCTTTGCTCAACCATGAAAGCTTATATGGTTTTGGATGTCGATCCGTTTTCAGATTTAATATCCGAACAGCTTCTTCTGACGCCACATTCTCACAACTACCATTGTTAATAATCAGCTTGCAGACCTTATCGGTTACCATACAAGTTGTGTGGAATATGTTGGTTCTCAATCAATCATCTTTAGAGGTATCCTTGGGGTTAATAAATTTTTATGAATAACCAAAGTTTCCTGGCCATCACCATAAAGTATGTCCTCATCATTTTCATACTCATCATATACTGGTTCATTAAATTCCTCCATTTCAACTAATGCATCTTCTTCAAGCAATAGATTCTTTCCTTTCTGATTAGCAGACTTTCGACACTTTGTTGCCCTATGGCCTGGTTCTCCACATCTAAAGCATTTAATACTAGAATTGAAATTACCTTGTGGTTGTTGCAGTGTGGGGCGAAGTTGTTGGGGTTGATTCGTTTTATTGGATAGATTGTTCTTCAGTGTCAGTCTTCTATTTTGCTATTGCTCCGCCTCTCGGGCTCGTTGGTAAGCTTCGGATACTATCCATATTGAATGGAGACTGAGTGCATCCTGCAACTGCTGTCTTAATCCTCCTAAATACCTTGCTACCATTTGTTCCTCTATTTCTGATAGATCATTCTGTGCTATCAATTGATAAAATTCTTCGGTGTAATCATCTACAGATCTAGTTCCTTGACGCAATAGATGCAATCTCTTGAACAGAGACTGAGTGTAGCTAAACGGAAGAAAGTGACTCTGTAACGTTTTCTTCATTTTCTCCCACTTTATGATTTTTGTCTTTCCTTGTCTCTCCCGTGAACGTCTCATCTGTTCCCACCAAGCAGATGCTCTGCCTTTCAATTTGATGGCCACCAGTTTTACCTTAGCGTTATCTGAAACCTCTTTATATTCAAAGATGCGTTCTACTTCATTCATCCGATCGATGAATCCCTCTACTTGTAGTGTACCAGAAAATTTAGGTAACTCCACTTTAAAACCCAAATCGCTAAGACGGTCATCTCGACCACATCGTTCCCACAGTTGCTCCTGATGGTGATAAGGATTTTCGAAACTTAACTCAGAATCATAAGATTCCTCATCATGATAGTGGTGCGGAACTTCCTCCGTCGGAACCTATCCACGACGACCAAAATTTCGATCAAGATGCGGGACTTCCTTAGCCAGATCCTGTCCACGACCATCGAGACCTTGCGCCATTAGACGCTGGGTCAACTCTGTAACTTGCCTCTGCAAATCCTCAATCATCACGTCCTGAATGTTACGATCATGGCGCTGGACTTCCTCAATCGGAACCAACCCTCGGCGACCACGACCACCAGCCATTGAAACTGATGAAGTCTAACCCAATATGATATTGATGTTCTGATACCAACTAACGCCGAGCGGGATAGCGATTATCCTGCGGGCTAGGTAATCAAATAAATTCACAGGTAAAGAAAGGAGAGAGTTACCTCAAACACAAAGAAAACTTCTCTAATGTGTAAATTATATTTAACAAAATCAACTCCCTCAAATTCAACCCACAAGTCGGGTCTTATAGCTAACTTTCCTCCTTTTCAAGTCATAATAGGGCTCCTAAAACTATGGAAACAAAATCCTAAAGCATAACAAACTTCCTACATAAAAGATTTACTTCCTAATAAATTACTACTACCATAAAAAGAATTCATTTCCTAATAATAATAATAATAATACCCATGAACGAAGCGAAGCTGATCCCGAAGAAGTCAATCCTGAAGAGAAGTCAATCCGACGGTCTCCCGAAGTAATGACACCATTTCCGACCCCGAACTCCTGAACGCCGATCCGAAGGAATCCGAAGGCGAACCCGAAGTCGTTCGTTCTGAAGTTAAGCCAACTGAGCCGAACTTCTGACCCCGAAAACATGAGCCGAAGTGACCTAGCGACCTCTATTCTTACGCCGATCCTCCAACTCATGATACTTCAATACTAGCATCATACTATCTGATAACTCCACGTCATCGACATCATCTAACTTAGTTCTTCCTGCATCAGAGAGAGAGAGAGACCCCTGATTTCCACTGAGGCCAATTTGTGTAATAATATTCACTTCCAAAAAAATAACAAGTTTATGTAATGTTTACCCAAAAGAGAGACCCCTGATTTCCACCAAGGCCAATTTGTGTAATAATATTCACTTCCAAAAAAATAACAAGTTTATGTAATATTTACCCAAAAAAGATTAATTGTATGTTGAATTTATCGCACAAAGTGTTTTAATTGGATGCAATCAGATGAGCATGTCTCTCTGCAATCTCTTGCTCTGCCTCAAACAAGTTGTTCTGAATGATCATCTTCTACTACTATCTCTTCATCAACCTCTCCTAGCGCGCTGATCAACTTCAGTTTTGCTAGCTGCACACACATCACCAGTTGTTAATGTATCTAACTTCTCCTTTTCTCATATATAATTGATTACCTAAAAATTATATATAAAAAAAGGAATGCATAATAGTTAGTTAAAAATATAATAGAAGTGGTGGCATGATAGTACTCATCTAAGGTAAAATACAATAATAGCGTGTTAGGAAGTTTATGTCAGTTTAGATTATAGTTTAAATTAACTAGAAAAGTATATCTAGTTTTGGAAATTATAGTTTAAATTAGAAATGTATATCTAGTTTTGGAATAGATAATGAAGAATTGTATGGTTAGAGAAATTGTTGTAGTGAAGGAAGATTGTAATATATAGCTCAGAGATCATGCAGTGCACATGTGCAACATAGTGACATTTTTCACAGTATCGCACGCGTCACAATAGAGTTCAGAATCTGTCTTCATTAGAATGGTCAATGATGGGAGATTAGGTTAGAGTACTGAGGAGATGTTGACAGCACGTGATAATTACTGAGGGTGAAAGACAATGGGCGTGGATATAGAAACACCACCCATTACAATGAAGGAATGGGTACTCATATCTTTTAGAACAATTTGTTGATCAATGTATCATTCAGTTTATTAGGTTATGATTTTCTAAAATAGAGCACTTTCTTTATTACACAAAAAGAAAAAAAAATAGAAGTTTCATAATCATACCCAAATTTAGTTATTCCAACTAGTTTTCAGCTCATTTTTTGGTGCGTAGCTTTCGCCACATGTTTTAGATGCCATCATATTATCACGTCTCTCGTTAACATCAGTTAACTTTCTTGTTAATGTTGCAATTTTTGCTGTTAATGCTTCAATCTCTTCCTCTTCTTTAGCAAGTAACTCTAAATCAACATCTCTTGCAACTGTCTCTTCATCAGCTGTATATACATGTAACATGATTACCAGTTTGTTTGACCTCAGGATTACCTGTTGCTAACGTATCCAGTTCCTCAGTAACCATCTCATTTTCTTGTATATAACTGATTACCTAATGATTGAACGGTGTAACCCAGTCAACTTTTTTATTTTCTTGTTATGTGGGTTTTTGATAAGAAAATTATTAGATTTAGATTCCAGACAGTCTGAATTGGGTCGTCCTATTGCATTTGTATAGCTAAGAATTGCAATTCTATAATACTGTATAATAGGTCATTTGAAATGTAAATCTCTGCTATGTCAATACAACTCGTTTCTGTAGGCTGTCGAAATGGACTGTTCAATTCAAACTACATGGAATCAAGATCCAAACTTAATGATGGAAAAACTTGTATTAAACTAACAAAACCAATCCGAGAATCCAAACCGCACGCAAAAGAAGCGTAACAGAAAGCTAACTGAATGACGGAATGAAGATCGACATATACCTCGAAAATTACACAATGCACGTGAAAGACAGTGACATTCTTCACAGTAATAAGTTGGATGATGCAGTCGTCGTGCCTCCTCACATGCATCGCAGTAGAGTTCAGCATTTTCATCTTCCTTTAGGTGGTCTCTTACAGGAGAGTAGGTGAGAGCGAGAGGATGCAAGTGACAATTGTGTTTGACTATCCGGGGTAATTCTGGGTGTGAGACGCAATGGGCGTGGAGATGGAAACGACAACCATGTCAATGAAAAAAGGGCCCCTCAATTTTTTCAGAACATTTTGTGCATTCGATTTGGAAGATTGTGAAATCAAGTGGCTGAGGTTTACAATTGGAGATAATAAGGGAGTGCTTGTGGTGTTCAGACTTTACCATGGGGTACATTACTGGCTGCAAACCACACCTTATGTCTATTTTGAAACCACAAGTATTACAGAAAACCTCCTCAAGTGTTCTCTTGTGATCATTGAACATCAACAAATGACTGGCTGAAATGTTTCAAGTACATCTCTTCCTTTCTCAATCGTAACTTGTTATAAAATGAAATTCATATGAAAATGAAGATTCATTTTTATTATTACCATTACTTTCTAATACAGAGATAGATCACACTATTTATACATGTAAACTGCTTACATTATAAGCTAACCATCAAATTAACTATATTACAAAATTGCCATAAACAAAACTAGCATAAGCTAATGTACATGACTGTGAGCTAAAGCTTTGCCACTGTGCTGCTGCTGTGAATTTGACTCAGAATTGTAAGCTTCATTTGTCATATCTATAACATCCCCCCTCAAGTTGGCATTATAAAACAACTTACAAATGCTCAACTTGGTCAATAATTGTTTAAGATGCTGAGAAGCTAAGGACTTAGTAAGCAAATCAGCCGGCTGCTGAAGAGTAGACACATGATGAGTAGAAATAAAACCTTGAGTAAGCTTATCCCGGACAAGGTGACAATCTATCTCAATATGTTTAGTGCGCTCATGAAACACAGGATTTGATGCAATATGGAGAGCTGCCTTGTTGTCACAGTACAGAGGAATAGGCAAAGAAACTGAGATACCAAAATCTTTTAAAAGAGCTAAAATCCATACTAGTTCACAACATGTATTGGCCATGGATCTATATTCTGATTCAGCAGAGGAGCTGGACATAGTATGTTGTTTTTTACTTTTCCATGAAATTAAGGAAGAGCCAAGTAAGACACAAAAACCAGATATGGATCGTCTACTATCAGGACAAGAATCCCAATCTGCATCACAATAGGCAGACACCTGAAGACTATTGTTGGCTGGAAAGAATAAACCTTGTCCCAAACTGCCTTTAAGATATTTAACCAACTTCAATGCAGCTTCAAAATGAGGGGTTCGAGGCTGAGCTAGAAACTGACTTAGAATATGAACACCATAACTAATGTCAGGTCTAGTAATAGTAAGATATACTAGTCTGCCTACCAATCTTCGGTAAACATTGCAGTTAGAAGCGAAGAGAAGATCCCTTTTATCTGAGGCAAGTTGATGATGTTGATCCATAGGAATAACACTAGGTTTAGCACCTTGAAGACCAGTATCTTGTAAGATATCAAGAACATATTTCCTTTGATTAATATATATACCAGTATCATTCCTTGCAATCTCTAAACCCAAAAAATATTTCAAAGATCCCAAGCCTTTAATTTTAAACTGACTGTTAAGAAAAGACTTGATAATAGTAATAGTAGAAGCATTGTTCCCTGTGATGATAATGTCATCAACATAAACAAGGAGAGTAGTAAATGAGGAACCCTTGGTTAGAACAAATAAAGAATGATCACTTTTTGATTGAATAAAGTCATAACTGAGAATCACACTTGAAAATTTTGAAAACCATTATCTTGAAGTTTGTTTGAGCCCATACAATGATTTTATTAATTTGCAAACCACGGGAGCAGAAGAACTATCTTACACTGAACATTGAAATCCATGAGGTAAATCCATGTAAACATCCTCTTGTAAATCACCATGAAGGAAAGCATTAGAAACATCCATTTGAGACAAATTCCACCTTTTAGTGGATGCCAATGCTAAAAGAAGTCTAACCATGGTCATTTTGGCTACGGGAGCAAAAGTTTCAAAATAGTCTTGACCATGAGTTTGCGTAAAGCCTTTTGCCACCAACCTAGCTTTGTACTTGTCGATAGAACCATTAGCAAGAAACTTGGTCCTATAGATCCATTTGCATCCAACAGTATGATGTCCTTTAGGTAAGGAAGTGAATATCCAAGTCTTATTGGACTCAAAGACCTGAATTTCATTGGCCATAGCCTGTTACCAGTGGGAATGTTTCATAGCTTGAGCATAGGTTTTAGGTTCATAATGAGAAGATATAGAAGCTAGAAAGAGCTGATGTCTTGGGGTAAAGTGAGAATACGAAATGTAATGAGATAAAGGATAGGAAGAGAAAACCTGTGCATTACAAGAAGCATGTGCTGAAGTAGGAAGAGACTGAGTAAACATAGATGGTAAGCCTGTATAATCGTCAAACTTTGCAGGAAATCTCTTAGATCTATGAGAAACATATTTATTGATAGAGGGAGAAGCACGTGATACATCATTGGAGGCATCATTTAAGGAAGAAGAAGAGACATCACTATAATTCAAAATATCTAATGAAGGTGACAAAGATGAATCAAGTGAAGAATCTAATACAGGACAACCACTAGTAGAATCATCAGTTTGGAGAATAAAAGGATCAATATAAGAAGGAAATAAAGAGCAATTAATAGAAGAAGAAGAAGTGGTTGAAAGATCTTGAAAAGGAAATTGAGTTTCATGAAAGACAACATCCCTACTAATGAGAAATTACTGAGTAGAGAGATCAAATACTTTGTATCCTTTCTTACCAAAAAGATAACCCAGAAAAACACACTTAGAAGCCCTTGGATCAAACTTAGTTCTGTTATGGGCTAAAGTAGAAATATAACACAAACAACCATAAGCCCTGAGATGAGTATAAGAAGGAGGAGAGCCCATTAAAATTTCAACAAGAGTTTTGTAGTCTAAAATAGTAGTAGGAAGCCTATTGATAAGGTATGTAGCAGTAAGAAGACTATCACCCCAAAACTTAATAGGCAAAGATGCTTGAAATTGTAAAGATCTAGCAATCTTAAGAAGATGTCTATGCTTCCTTTCAACAACTCTATTTTGTTGAGGAGTGTGGACACAACTTGTTTGATGAATAATGCCCAGATAATCAAGTAAGGAATTTAGAGTTTTCTTAAGAAATTCCATGCCATTATCAGTTCGAACAATCTGAACATGGCCTTGAAATTGAGTTTTAACATAAGACAGAAAAGACTTCATGAAGTCAGAAACTTGACTTTTAGAATGTAACATGTAAGTCCACGTACATCTAGAAAAATCATCAACCAATGTGAGAAAATAAGAACAACCATCATGAGTGGGATACTTATATGGTCCCCAAGGATCACAATGTAACAATTGAAACAATGTAGTGGTTTTGGTTACTCTATGAGGAAAAACAGCTCATGTTTGTTTAGCTAAAGGACATACGTCACAAGTAAGAATACAATTGTTCTTAAAATGAAGATATGGGATTTTATTTAGAACATTGAGAGATGGCTGACCAAGTCTAAAATGCCACAATTGTTTTGATACAACTGAGTTTATAATGGAAGTAGAAGTAACAGTACTAGAAGAAATAGTACTAGAATTAACGACAAAGCTTGAATCGTGAAAAAATATACAAGCCGCCATCCAGACTACTAGTCCCTTTCAAAGTCCTCAACACAGGGTCCTGGAAAACATATTGGTGAGGAGAAAAGAGAACACAACAATCATTATTAGAAGTCAATTTACTAACAGAAATCAAGTTGTATCGGAAGACAGGAACATAGAGAACACTAAAAAGGGTGAGAGTTGGAGTAAGATTAACTGTTCCCGTATAAGTAATAGGAGACACCTTGCCATTAGGCAGATGTATAAAGGATGTAATAGGTGTAGGATTAACAAGGTTTGAAAATGAATTGGTAATATGATCGGTGGCACCAGAATCAACAATCCACAGATCATTAAGAGTACGAATAGATGAACATACAAGATTAATAATGTGTAAGATAGCGGAACAAAACTTGTTACCTGCAAGATTAACACCTGACAATTTATTCTCCTTGTCCATCTTGATATAGCGCAGAACCTGTTTTAGTTGAGCCTCTGAAAGTGTTCCATTATAGTTGGAGTACTGTGTGTTACTTGATTCTTCAAAAGACTGTTCAGTAGAAGGTGTAGCAACGGAGTGTGCAAAAGGTGATGCAGTAGTCACTGAATTAGCAGCAATTGAATTGGCAGGTAGAGTATTGGCAGTGGAAAGCTTGTGCCAAGAAGGATACCCATGCAATTTAAAACGTGTATCTCTTGTATGCTTAGTACCATTGCAATAAGTACATTACACCGGACCTTTCTTAGTATTAAAAGGCTTTTTGTTGTTGAAATTTCTGAAAGGAGGACCAGTTTTGCTTAAAAGAACTGCAGAGACAGATGACTCATTAATAAAAACAGGAGATAATTGACATTCTCTTTGTTTCTCTTCTTGATTCAACAAAGCATACACTTGGTTAATATCTGGCAAGGTTGTATCATTAAGATTTGTCCTCTTATTCCAGTGTAGGTCTCATTCAATCCCATTAATAATTGAATGACCTTTTGTATCTTCTCATGCTCCTCTTGTCTTTTGATGGCTCCACAGGTACAATTACAAGTGCAGTTTGGAAGATTAGACAAATTGAAGTACTCATCATATAGGGATCGAAATTTTGTGAAATACGCTGAAATTGTCATAGTTCCTTGTGGTAAGACATTCAATTCCTTTTTTACTTGAAACAATTTTGGAAAATTGCTTTGAGTAAACCTAGTATGCAAATCTTCCCAAATTTCATTTGCACAAGTTAGATAAACCACACTATATGTTATTTCAGCAGAAACAGAGTTTAGTATCCAAGAGATAACCATAGCATTGCAACGATTCCACAGAGCAAAATAAGGTGAGTTTTCACTTGGTTTAGGACACTGACCATTCACCATTCTGAGTTTGATTTTTACTGAAAGAGCAATATCCATAGCTCTTTTCCACTAATTAAAATTCTCACCAATAAGAGTAAATGAAACTAGATGAAGTCCAAGATGATCATTGGGATGCAAAAAACAAAGGATGAAAAGAATCTAGTTGAATACTAGGGTTTGTAGATGCATATGGATCAATAACAGAAGGATTTTGATCATTATCGATTACGATATTTGCAAAAGATGTGTGTTGTTAATTTGATGACATTGCTCCTCAATTGATTAATTGATTCAATTTGTTCTTAGGAGATTAATACTTCGTGGAGCTTCAAATCACCTTGATGTAGAGAAAATATGAGTTGCCGATAGTTGTAGCAGATGCGGAATGAAGAAATAAAGAAATTGAATACAATTTCAATGAATTTGAATGGGAAATGATCAAATTATGATCAAATTTGTAAGAAAAAAACCCAGAGTAGAGTAGGCTCTGATACCATGTTATAAAATGAAATTCATATGAAAATGAAGTTTCATTTTTATTATTACCATTACTTTCTAATACAGAGATAGATCACACTATTTATACATGTAAACTGCTTACATTATAAGCTAACTATCAAATTAACTATATTACAAAATTGCCATAAACAAAACTAGCATAAGTTAATGTACATGACTGTGAGCTAAAGCTTTGCCACTGTGCTGCTGTTGTGAGTTTGACTCAGAATTGTAAGCTTTATTTGTCATATCTATAACATAACTTACAATTGTGAACCGGTTGGTTTGGTGGTAAGTGACTCATTTATCTCACTCAAAGTTTGGGATCAATTCATACTTACAGCGTTTGGTGACAACTCTACGTTCTACATGTTACTAGCGGAGGATACCTGAGATTTAAGTACCTCGACATAGGTATAGTGAGGTTTCTTTAAAAGTATGTGGTTATTGTAAGTACAATTACTTGGCTCTCATTTTTTTAACAACAACAACAACAACAACAAAAAAAGAAAGAAAGAAAGAGAAAAAAAACAGTAACTAAGAACTGTTTTGTACTAGCTATAGAAAATTTAATTCCAATGGCCTTTGAGATCATTAACTAAAACACATTGGAGTGTTTGCTATGCAGACAATGAGCTGGAAAAATCCTATACGACAGAGAAAAAAAAATAGTGCATGTATATAAGGGCAACTACCAAAGAGGTTTATTTATTTATTTGGGTAAAACCTACTGCATTGAATATATTTAGGGAATTGATATTTCCGCCAGGTAAACTGATATTTTCGCAGTGATCTCCATGACTAATTCATTTGTGTCTAATTTACTCTCGGAAACAATACCCACTTGTCGTCTATCTCGACAAACACATTCTCTGTTCTTCTCTCCTAGTATGACCAAATTTTAAGAACTAAATTTATCTCCGCCGCAAATCTTCACCCCCCACCACCCACACATAATCGTCGGTCGTCCCATGGGTGACTGGTTTTCTTGAATTCCCCATCTCTAACTCCGACAACGAAGATATGTTTTTATGGTGTCTCCTTATTATCCTCTTCTTGCTCTTTCTGCTACCTCTTTTTACCTTGCATTGTCACTCTTGTCAGCTTCCTCCGGTCATGGCGAACCATCTAACCCAACACAAATCACCCCTTTAATTGGGTTTACCTTTGTGCCGATGGAAATTATGCCACTTTTGTTAGGTATTGGGTTGTATACTTGTATTGGTGGGTTAACCCCAATATTCCTTTCTAATTATGGAGATAGGGCAAATGTTGATTTTAGGGACACAAGTGGATCATCTTATTTGTTGGTTTCTTGCTCTGTTTTCTTCTCTGTAATCATTGCCTTCATTTATTCTGACCTTCAACCCAAACTACAACCAACTAAATGAAGCTCCGATAGAGTATGGGTGAAAAATAATGAAGGGTTAGTAATGGATTTGGGTGTGGTTTGTTTTAGTTAATGGTGAACGGTAGAGTAAGAAAATTAGTTGTAGGAGGATGGAGAAAGTAACTAGGTATTGTGTTGATATGATAAAGAATGCTTTAAAAACCTAAAACCTACTCATGACTGTCTTCTAAACATGTCTTCATAACCTGTTGCCTTCATAACTTGTCAACAACAAGAATCGAACGATCGACCTCTATATTAATAGAAGTAAGGCATACCAGTGGATTAAGTGATCATCAGTTAACTACCTTGAATCTAATTCTTCATTTAACAATCATTATATACACAGAATTAATTCTATATAAATTCATATACGTGTATGTTTTTTTCTCAACAGATCCAGCTTATGGCCAGGGAGAATAAAAAATGAAGATTATTTTCGATTATTTTGTGTTAAATTTCCATTTATATAATTTATTTTGTTTCTATATGATTGGTGGGTTCCACATGTCCAAATCAACCTCCACATGTGCAAAACAAAAAAAAAATATGAGGAATAGAAGCATGGCAGGAATGATATCAACTATAAGTTGTTAATGATCTGCTTCAAAGTATCAGAGAGTGTGTTAGAGAGAGATTACAAAAAAGATCAAATTAAGCACTATCATATAGATGGTTATTTGATCAAATTATTATCATTAGTTTTAGAATAATGGAAGTAACTACTTTGTTTACATCTCTCTCTCTCACACACAACATGTGGAATTCAATTATCATACAAAAAAGAAAAAATCTGAAAAAGATTTAATAGAAATTAAAAAAAAAGGGGGAAGGGGAAGGGAATAAAGTAAACTTTCCACACGCAGTTTTCTTAAGTTGAACTTCTATTTCAATTTTTTACAGTCCTAATTCCTCAACTTTACACAATAGGCTTCTTCATATTGAACTTTCTCACCTTATTAGATGTTATAAGAAATCAATTTTCCATTTTTTTAAAGCGTGTGAAGTGCCTCGACGTCATCCAACATATTTTTATGAAGAATGTCACTATGACTTGTGTGCATTTTTAATCTCTAAGATATATTACGATCTTCCGCCATTACTATTATAGTATATATATCTAATATTACATTGAATATCTTAAGAAAATATGTCTAGTTTATATTCCCTTTATCCCCAAAAGAATAACTAAAGACACAAATTTTTTTATCCCTAAAAAGAAGAGATAATATATACAAGTGAAAGGTAAATATGTCACTTAGTGCAATCTATTAATATAAAAAAAATATTTATCACTTTATATAATGTGGGTCACCGAGATAAATTTAGAATTTTTTTTACTCTCTTTCCTTTACTTTTATTTTTCTTAATATGTGTGTAAATTGTACTTTGTTCATTCTTTTAGAAACGGAAGGAAGTAGTAATAAATAAGGCTAACTCTTTTCACTATCAATATTTCTTTTTTCTAATTTCTTTTTCTCTTCTTTTTTTCTCTCCCTCTTCACCGGTTCTCTTTTCCTCATTCTCTCTTCTTTTTTTCTCCTCATTTATCTCCCTCTTCTCTCGCTTTTTCTCTTTTTCTTTTCCTTTTTTTCTCTCTATTTTACTTCTTTTACACTTTTATTGTATACTTGGCTTCAATGTTATCCAAATAATTCTTTGAGTATAAAATTAATATTATTATTATTCAAGTGGAGAGGGATAGAAAAAGAAGAGAGATAGGAGTTAAAAAGGAGAGAGAACAAAAAAGAGATGGAAAATAAGGAGAAAACAATGGAAAGAAGAAAAAAAAATAGAATTAGAAAATTGAAAAGGAGAACACCATTTTTACATGTATATTTTTTTTTTATATTTTTCATAATCTCCTCTCATATGAGAGTATTACACATTCATGTGCGAGGAGAACATGTTGGAACTTTCGCCATAGGACATTGTCGAAATTCTGAAAAATAATATTAGTGTCGCTTGAATCAGATGGAAGTCCACCATCTCCTTAAGACAGTATTGACCGCCTATATATAGGGTTATAGTGAATCTGTCTCCCAAGATAAGACATACCTATATATATATATATATATATATATATATATATATATATATGAAATACTATGTGCAGAATAATATTAATTCAAAGCTATAATTTGAGATAAAACAATAATAATAAACACAAAATTCCTCAAAATAATAATGGAGCATTTATTTCTCTAGAATGAATTATTTAAAATGGAAGGATTCTCAATCCTATTTATAAGACTTCAAACATCTCTTTGAAGAGGTACCAAAAAATTTAAAACGGTTGGATCACATCCTTTAGTAATCAATGGTATAGATTTCCTTTCTAAAATTAAAGAAACTTGAAAAGGCAACAACCAAACGCACCCTTTTCCAAGGATCACACCGGTTCGAACCAGGGAAGCAAGTCATGCCTATTAATAGGCCGAACCATGCATTGCACCGGTTCAACATAACATGCTCCTTCATATTGAACTTCCTCACCTTATTACATGTTATAAGAAATCAATTTTCCATTTTTAAATCTGTGTGAACTGTGAAATGCCTCGACTTCATCCAACTTATTATTGTGAAGAATGTCACTATACTGTTTGTATGCATTATTGATCTCTGAGATATCTTTATATGTTAAATTTGGGTCATCTCATAAATTTAACATAGTAGCATAGCCGACCCATTTCATAAATTTGGTTTATTTCCTTTACAATTTTTCTTTAATACTATGAAGTATATGGGATAACAAATGTTCTTTTTTCTCTTTTTTCCTCCCTCTTCACCGGTTCTCTTTTCCTCATTCTCTCTCTTCCTTTTTTCTCCTCATTTATCTCTCTCTCTATCTTTTCTCTTTCCTTTTCTATTTCCCTCATCTCTCTTTTTTTCCCTTTTTTACAGTTATTTTATAATTAGCTTCAACGTTATCCAAATAATTCTTCTAGTGTAAAATTAATATTATTATTATTCAAGAGAAGAGAGGGATAGTAAAAGAAGAGAGAGAGATGAGTCAAGGAGAGAGAAAAGAAAAGAGATGAGATAAAGAAAAGGGAGAAAATAATGGAGAGAAAAAAAATGAGAATTGAAAAGAGGAGCACAATTTTCATATCTATACCAATTTATACCAACATATAACAAGGCAAATACCAAGTCATTTCGAGTGGTATTGAGTCAACTCAGCAGTTCAAATTTGGTGATTCGATAGTTCAATTTTTTTTTATATTTTATATTTTTTACTTTCATGTCTTCTTAGTCATAAATTTTGGTATTTCCAAAAATCAACCCAACAGTTCAAAAGTTAAGTGAATAAATAAATTTTGCAAATGGAGCATTTAAAGGCTAAACCATTTCTAGATTCATGACAGGCAGAGCACCGAAAATTCCTACCCAGACTCAACTTGAGAGGGCTGTGTTGAGGGTGAAAGGGATAATTTATTATATTTCGGGGTAGACTGGCGCATGATTCATGAAGCAAGCGTCTGCATGTTAAACAGACATAAATGGGGGAGGAAGAGAAACCCCGATTATCAAATGAAAGCTCACACCCACCACACTTGAAGTCAAAATTGATGCTTTGTTCACAGAGAATCAAGGGGTGTGGATGGCTAGAAATCTGTTTACTGGACGAAGAAGAAGAAGAATCAAGGCGCACCAGGCTGACACACTTCAAGTCCAACACAAAAAAGTTGTCACAGTCGAAACAGCGGTAGCTATAAGTGCTGTTGATGTAATTTCCGCAAGCATTGCATAGCGCCATAGCGGTGGGTAAAAACTTTCAGAAGGTGTGTGTGTAAGAGTTAGAGAGCGCTCCTGGTGGAAGGAGTGTGTCAGCACTCGAGGGAAATCTTTGCATGTTTTGTGCAAACGGAACGAGCAGAGATCATAACGGCAAGAAAAATGCACCTCATTGTCATGGATTTCCTTTCTACAAATCTCGCACAAAGGCAAGAAAAATCGTGCTTCATCCGTGAAAATTCTCGCTTCATCCGTGAGTTTCAGCATATGCTCATGACTGAAATGTTTAGACATCTTTCTGCTCTGCCTCTCGTGTTTGTTACTAATTATTTTTCTGGACTGTGTAGAAAATTTCCATTCCGAGAGAGGGCCTCTAAAATCATTAAATAAAAGCTCAAATATAAATTACTATCCTAAATTATTGACTTTTTTCTACTTCAATAATCGACCTTATTATCTTAAATTACTGACCTTTTTTCACTTCAATGATCGACTTTCTAATTTTTTTCACTTGGATTCAATTGAACTTGCCACGAACATTGATGACATGGTATGCAGACTTGATGAATTATTACACAACTGTATTAAAAAACTAATTTTCAATGATTTTTTACTATATTTTTGAGTAAATAAAAGGCAAAAATGTAAATGCATAAATATATTACATATTACAACAATATCAATACCACTTAATTATTCATTTTTTCAACCAAACAAGGAAATGTAAAACCAAACGCAGAAATCTTATTTTATCCAACCAAACCCATAAATCCTATTTATCAAATCAAACTCAGACATCCTATTTATCTAACCAAACCCAAAAATCTAATTAATGATCACACCAAACCCGGATCTTATTCATCCGAAGAACTAAATTACAAGATACTAAAACAACTCATAATGAAATTGATGAGCAAAAGGAATCTGAGGTGTATATTGAAAATCAATTCAATAAAATTGTACTACCTCACTCTAAGAATGGGGAAAAAGTAACACTTCACATTCAGTAGATATGTCAAAATAGTTTTTTTTTTTTTTTGAATGTAAAATTTTACAAATTTCTCTATTAATTGGTATCTAAAATATTGGGCAAATAAATTTGATATGAATTGAAGGATGATATGAGCCAGTTATGTTATAAGAAATCAAATTTCCATTTTTGGATGCGTGCGAACCCAAAAATCCTATTTATCAAATCAAACCCAAAAATCTCTTTTTCTTTTAATATCTTTATATCTTCATAAATTTAACATCTTATTAGAGCGGGCCCATTTTAAAAATCTGATTTATTTCCCTCCTTCCAAAAATTAATAACACAATTTTTCTCTCTTTTTTTCCCTCTCTCTTCTTTTTCCTTTTTTTTCTTTTTTCTTTTTTCTTTCCCTCTTCTCTCCCTCTTCTCTTTTTCTTTTCCCTTTTTTCTCTCTATTTTGCTTCTTTTACACTTCTATTTTATACTTTGCTTCAATGTTATCCAAATAATTCTTTAAGTGTAAAATTAGTATTATTACTATTCAAATGGAGAGAGGGATAGAAAAAGAAGAGAGAGAAGAAAAGAGATAAAAAAGAAGAGGGAGAAAACAATGGAAAGAAAAAAAAAGAAGACGGAGAAAACTCAAATCTCTTTTGCTTTTCCTTTTTTTCTCTCTATTTTGCTGCTTTACACTTTTATTTTATACTTTGCTTCAATATGTGGGCCCAAGTGCATATTAGGGTTCACATGACCTAATTGAAATAAATGTACAAATTAAGATTTACATAACCTAATTAAATGTACAAATTAAGGTTCATGTGACCTAATTAAATGTACAAATTAGGGTCCATGATGTAATTAAATAGATATCGAAAAAGACAAAAATAAATGTGCTAGACTCGGAAAAGCCTCCACGTGTTCTAAGGCAGAAGACTCGTGGATGTGACCCATTTTGGGAATTGATTGAGGGATTGGATTGGCGGCTAGAAAGACAGGGCAATTTGGGCATTACTTTGATGACTAAAAGGTATTTCTGGAATTTTTCCTTAAAGACATGACTAAAGGGTATTTCGGGAATTTCCCTTAAGACATGTGTCTGGCATGTGACTATTTCCCAAGAAAGTTCTATAAATAGCCCTTCTATTCTAAGAAGAAAGGATCGCTCTTAAAACATTACACTTAGACTCTTGGAAGATCTAAGCACTTGAAACTCTCTCCCAACTCGAAGACTCAAGAAGACTCTTAGAATCTCTACTACCTTAACCCCGGTTTCCGGATTCTGAGAGTCCTGTCACGTGTCATTGGAGTAATCGACCACCTGTTCTTCTCCCCTCTTCAATCAATTAGTTAATTCCTTATTTTTCGTGGATTTCTCGCCTCTCCAGATAACACGAAACACTAACCCTAGTAAGGCGCGATTTCCTTGCCCACACAATGTTATCCAAATAATTTTTGAGTATAATATTAATATTATTACTATCCAAAGAGGAGAGAGAGATAGGAAAAGAAGAGAGAGAGGAGTCAAAAAGGGGAGAGAAAAGAAAAGAGGTGGAAAAGAAGACAGAGAAAACAATGGAAAGAAAAAAACAAGATGGAGAGAATTGAAAAGAAAACCACTATTTTCACTTGTATTTTTGATATTTCTCATGATCTCCTCTCACCAGGGACGAAGCTAGAAATTTTTTCCTGGGGGGCGATGACATAATACTTTAAGTTAGTAGAATTCAAAAACACCACTCTCCATTCAAAATTTGTAAGGAACTTTATACAATCTAATTAAAATAAAATTTATATTGCAATATATATGAACTCTTTATAATGCATATATAAAGTGAAGCAAAGAAAGAACTTAAATTTTTTGATATTCAAATAATGTACCCAAAAAATTGTAAGAGTGATATATTTAAGAATTTGCACTTATTTTAAATTGGGGTAAAAAAAATTAAAATAGCTTACATTTGGAGCAGAAGAAGTACTTTTATATATTTTTTTCAAAATATTATATATCTTTTACTTTTTTTCATATATCTTGGAAGGGCCTGAAGTAAAAATATCGAACTTTTAAAGATATAAACTAAAAAATTCTAAAAAGCCAGAGTAGCCCAAGCCCCCCGGGCCCCTACATAGCTCCTTCCCTGCCTCTCACATAAGAGTACAATGAGTCTCCACTTTCATGTGAGAGGAGATCATGTTGGAATTTTCACCGTAAGACATTGTCGAAATTTTAAAAACAATAATAGTGTCGTCTGAATTGAATGAAAGTCCACTCTCATAATATCCTTAAGACAATATTTGCACCATATTTTACTGCACAGGGTTATAACGAATTTGTCTTCTAAGATAAGACAAACCCAAAAATTAATCTATATTAAATTTTATCTTCAGAATAGTATTTAATTCAAAACTATAATTTGAGCGAGAATAAAATAAAAACCCAAAATACCTTAAAAGAATAATGGAGTATTCATTTCTTTAGAATGAATTATTTAAAATGGAAGGATTCCTAGTCCTAATTATAGGACTTCAAACATCTTTTTGAAGAGGAACCATAAAATTCAAACGGTTGGATCACGTCCTTTAATTATCAATGGTATATACTTCCTTTTTAACATTTAAGGAAATTTGAAAAGGCAACAACCAAATGCACCCTTTCGCCAGGGTCACACCTATTCAGACTAGGAAACTGGGTCACGCCTATTAATAGATCGATTTAGTATAATAGGCTTCTTCATATTGAACTTCCTCACCCATTACATTTTATAAGAAATCAAATTTCCATTTTTGGATTTGTGAACTGTGAAATGCCTTAACCTCATCCAACTTATTGTTGTGAAGAATGTCACTATGCTGCTTGTGTATTTTTGATCTCTGAGGTATATATTATGATCTTCTTTCATTACTATTAGAGTATATATTATGTACTATATCAAATATTTAAAAAAAAATATGTCCAGTATATAATGACTAAAGTCAACTCTTTTCACTGTCAATTGATTTTTGAATTAGAGAGTTTAATATCTTTTTATGCTAAATTTGAGATCATTTCATAAATTTAACATAGTATCAAAGCGGGCCAATTTCATAAATCTGATTTATTTCTTTCATTTTTAAAATTAGCGATACAATTTTCTTTAATGCTGTGAAGTTTCATTCTTTGTGCTTTTGGATACTATGTCTATATAGGATATCAAATGTTCTTGTTTCTCTCTCTTCTTTTTTCTTTTCCTCTTCACTGATTCTCTATTCCTCATTCTCTCTCATCTTTTTTTCTCTACATTTATCTCCATCTTCCATGTCTTCTTTTTTCTTTTCTCTTTCCCTCTTGTCTCTCTTTTCTCTTTTTCTTTTCCTTTTTTTCTCCCTATTTTGCTTCAATTACACTTTTATTTTATACTTAGCTTTAATGCTATCCAAATAATTCTTTGAGTATAAAATTAATATTATTATTATTCAAGAGGAGAGAGGGATTAAAAAAAGAAGAGAGAGAAGAGTCAAGAAGGAGAGAGAAAAGAAAAGAGATGGAAAAAAGAGGGAGAAAACAATTGAGAGAAAAAAAATAAGGTAGAGAGAATTGAAAAGGGAGAATTATTTTCACATATTTTTTGATATTTCACTTAATCTCCTCTCACATGAGAGTAGCCTGGGTCTCCACAATCATGTAAGAGGAGAAAATGTGTAAATATTAAAAATACCTATAGAAATATATATCGTTTGCCAATTAAAAAATGAGAGAAGAAAAAAAAAACATTTGGAATCCCGTATTGATATACAACCTAGTGGCAGAGGTATCTCCTTTTACTAATAAGATAGAAAAGATGACAGATTTAACCAAGGGAAAAAGGTACATGCCCTAGACTCACCTAAAAAATAACAATTACTGACATTCAAGTACTCAGACATAAGTACAGTGAGATTTCTTCAAACGTGTGTGATTATTGTAAGTACAATTACTTGGCTCTCATTTCAACAACAACAAGAAAAAGAAAAAAAAAACAGTAACTAAGAACTGTTCTGTACTAGCTATAGAAAATTTAATTCCAATGGCCTTTGAGATCATTAACTAAAACACATTGGAGTGCTGGCTATGCAGACAATGAGTTGGAGAAATCCTAGACGGCGGAGGAAAAAAAATAGTGCCGTGTATATAAGGGCAACTACCAAAGAGATTTTTTTTTGGTGGGTAAAACCTACCAAGAGCATTGAATATATTTATTTATTATTCTTTCTTATTTATATGTAGTACTCCATATTAGTCATTTTAACAATTATAGTAATACACAGGTGGAATTAATGATATGATAAAGAATGCTTTAAAAACCTACTCATGAGTCGTTGATCTTAAATGCAACGTGTTGATTGTTAACTATCTAACGACGGAATGGTCTAGGTGGGGAAGAGATAACTTGCTGCCTTCAATCTCATCACGAGTTGTTGCCTTTTGAACCTATCGCTGTATTAATAGAAGTGAGTCATACCAGTGTATCAAGTGGTTATCGGTTAACTACCTTGTATCTAATTCTTCATTTAACAATCATTATATACACGGAATTAATTTTATATAAATCATACGTGTATGTATTTTTCTTAACAGATCCAGCTTATGGCCAGGGAGAATAAAAAATGAAGATTATTTTCGTTTTTTTTGTGTTAAATTTCCATTTATATAATTTTTTTTGTTTCTATATGAATGGTGGGTTCCACATGTCAAAATCAACCTCCACATGTGCAAAACAAAAAAAAAATTATGAGGAATAGAAGCATGGCAGGAATGATATCAAGTATAAGTTGTTAATGATCTGCTTCAAAGTATCAGAGAGTGTGTTAGAGAGATTACAAAAAGATCAAATTAAGCACTATCATATAGATGGTTATTTGATCAAATTATTATCATTAGTTTTAGAATAATGGAAGTAACTACTTTGTTTACATCTCTCACACACACACAAAACATATGGAATTCAATTTTCATACAAAAAAGAAAAAATATGAAAAGGATTTAATAGAAGTTAAAAAAAGGAAATAAAGTAAACTTTTCACAACAAATGCATAGTTCTCTCTTTATCTTGTATTTTTCAGATTTTTATTTAGTGAATTTCTTCTACTTTTCTCCATGATTTTTTTTTTATTTGGGTTTCTACGTAAATGTAGTTCATTAGAGCTTGGAACTACCAGTCCAATTGAAAATTTAATTCTAATGGCCTTTGAGATCATTAACTAAAACACATTGGAGTGCTTGCTATGTAGAGCTGCAAACGAACCGAATCGAACCGAACTTTGTCGAACTCGAACCAAACTCGAATACTTTTAGTAGAACTCGAACATGTTCGAGTAACTTGATCGAACCAACAGCTATGTACGAGTTCGGATCGTTTGGCGTTCGCGAACTGTTCGCGAACATGATCGAGTTTGCGAACAGTTCGCGAACAAGTCGAACATAAGGTTGTTCGCGAACATGAACAGTTCACAAACACATTCTCGAACCAAACTTATCGAACCGAACT
Organism: Aralia elata; assembly: GCA_034770075.1. NCBI lineage: Eukaryota > Viridiplantae > Streptophyta > Magnoliopsida > Apiales > Araliaceae > Aralia > Aralia elata. The sequence goes on from CM068378.1 coordinate 82,990,859, forward strand.
CGAACTTATCGAACCAATTATTTGAAATAACCAATTATTTTTATTTAGAATTTTAGAAACAATTTAAATATGTAATTAAGAAATCGAACTAGTCGAACCGATCTCGAACTTATCGAACCAAACTCGAACATACCAAACCGAACCGAACTCGAACTGTTCGCGAACAAAGATGAACCGAACCACATGGTTCGCGAACATGTTTGATCGAACAATCGAACGGAACATTATGTGCGAACTCGACTCGACTAGGCGAGCAAGTCGAACTGGTTCGCGAACAGTTCGGTTCTTTTGCAGCTCTATTGCTATGCAGACAATGAGTTGGAAAAATCCTAGACGGCGGAGAAAAAAAAATAGTGCCGTGTATATAAGGGCAACTACCAAAGATTTTTTATTTTTTTATATTTTTTTTTTTTGCGAAAAAGCTACCAAGAGAAGTGAATATATTTATTTATTATTCTTTCTTATTGATATGTAGTACTCCATATTAGTCATTTTGACAGTTATAGTAATACACAGGTGGAATTAATGATATGATAAAGAATGCTTTAAAAACCTACTCATGAGTCGTTGATCTTAAATGCAACGCGTAGGGAGGAGTCTAGATAAAGAAGGGGATAACTTATTGTCTTTAATTTAGAATAATTTACTGTCTTTAATCTCATCACGCGTTGTTGTTGTCGACCTTTATATTAATAAAAGTGACTCATACTAATGAACCAAATAGTTATCGGTTAATTACTTTGAATCTAATTCTTCATTTAACAATCATTATAAACACGGAATTAATTTTATATAAATTCATACGTGTATGTATTTTTCTTAACAGATCCATCTTATGGTCAGGGAGAATAAAAAATGAAGATTATTTTCGATTATTTTTTTGGTGTTAAATTTCAATTTATATAATTTATTTTGTTTCTATATGAATGGCGGGTTCCACGTGTCCAAATCAGCCTCCACATGTGCCAAACAAAAAAAAATTATGAGGAATAGAAGCATGGCAGGAATGATATCAAGTATAAGTTGTGTGAGCCCAAATTCATATTAGGATTCACATGACCTAATTGAAATAAATGTACAAATTATGGTTTACATAACCTAATTAAATGTACAAATTAGGGTTTATGTTACCTAATTAGATGTACAAATTGGGTATGTGATGTAATTAAATGGATACCGGAAAAGACAAAAATAAATGCGCTAGACTCGGGAAAGCCTCCACGTGTTCCAAGGCAGAAGACTCGTGGATGTGACCCATTTTGGGAATTGATTGAGGGATTAGATTTGCAACAAGAATGACAGGGTAATTTGGGCATTACTTTGATGACTAAAGGGTATTTCTGTAATTTTCCCTTAAAGACATTACTAAAGGGTATTTCGGGAATTTTCCTTAAGACATGTGTCTGACATATGACTACTTCGCAGGAAAGTTCTATAAATAGCCCTTCTATTCTAAGAAGAAGGGATCGCTCTCAAAACATTACACTTAGACTCTTGTAAGCTCTGAGCACTTGGAACTCTCTCCCAACTCGAAGACTCAAGAAGGCTCTTAGAATCCCTACTACCCTAACCCTGTTTCCAGATTCTGAGAGTTCTGCCACGTGTCATTGGAGTAATCGTCCTCCTGTTCTTCTCCTCTCTTCAATCAATTAGTCAATTCCTTATTCTTCGTTGATTTCTCGCCTCTCCAGCTAACATGAAACCCTAACCCTAGCAAGACGCGACTTCCTTGCCCACATTAATTGGTGACTCTGCTGGGGATCGAGGTGTAGAATTCGTGAAGGATATGCCCACAACTCGAAGTGGGAGAACTGCAGGAAGAGTTTCACCGACAACAAGCATCACTTCACCGGATCCGATTCCAAGGCAAGAAAATCCAGTGTTCCAAAGCGCGAATCTGGATCTCGATCAACCCATCTTAGAAGACGTTTCGGAAGGAAGTTCAACATCACCTCAAATGGTTGATCAACAATAAATCAATGGTAGACAGACAAACACAGGAAGGCAAGGTGAGGAAGCAAGTGGAGAGCAGACAACCACGAATGTTGTGCAGCTGGAAATGCTTATGGCGTTAAAGGAGGCACGGGAAGGCCAAGGAATGATGATGACTATGATGTTGGAGATGTAGAGGAAGCAAGAGGAAATGGAGAATCTAGAAGTTGATGCAACTCCCCACTTTCAAGGCCATGTTCCCAAAGAGTTCGCAGGGAGAACGACCAGAAGTGGAGGACAACAACAATAACAAAGAGAATCAGACTGTGCCTCCAACAATGGAGAGTCAGCCAATTCCAATCATCAACTTGGAGTCCCAAAACAGCGGTGATGTGCCACAACTTAGATTAGAAGCGAGTCAGTCTCAGCCCAACATCATCCCGACCATTCTCCTAGCATTTTCACAAGGGCAGATACTGACCATCCCGAGCCACATCCAACGAACAAGCCAACAAGCACAACCGATACAAATTATGCAGGATGCAAGTGTACACCAGCCAATTTCCTTACCATACACATCACCTATGCATCAATACATCACAGCCCCTCAAAGAGTCCATACCACGAGCCAGTATATGACGAAGGATGATATGATCGATGTGATCAATCAACTTCGCAAGCAGACATCCCGACCTTGAGAGTTGGACTTTACTCCACCCTACCCGGCACACGTTCAGAGACAACCTTACCCAGCAGGGTATATTGAGCACCCACCGCAGTTCCCAAAGTATAATGGGGAGAAAGGGAATGCTAGGGAGCATATTGCCAGGTTCGTGGAGTCGATGTCTCCATGGTTGGGTTATGATGAGGTGAATAACCACAATCTGTTGATGAGGGAGTTCAACAAGACCTTGACAGTGCCTTCAGTTGGTACTACAACTTGGAGAAGGGATCAGTCCATGATTGGGATGATCTGAAATTGCAATTTTTTAAGAAATTTTTTTATGTACAGAAACAGGTAACCATTATAGAGCTAATGCGATTCAAGCAGAAGCCGAGTGAGGAGCTATCAGATTATGTGGACAGATTCAGGGACCAATCACAGAAGTGTGCAGAGCCAATCGAGGAAAAGAACTTGGTCAGTATATGCAACAATGGTGCTTTAGACTCCTTCAAGCCCCATCTCATTACAAAGGCTTGTGATTCATTTGCGACCCTCTCATCCTTTGCACAAGACTTGGGAGGAATCGTGACAACGCTTACCAGCCATGCGACGGTTAGATGGAGGGGTAAGAGGACAGTAACTGTGGCTTTGGCTGACTCTCAGTCAAAGCCACAAGGGGGCAAGAGGGAGAAGAACGGGAGAAATTTTGAATGGAGTAAAGGAAAGCATGGGGACAAGTATACCAGAATGTCAGTCCCGGAGGCTATCACATGCAGTGAGAAGGCATTTAAGGACCTGTATGAACAATGGATAGAGCATAGAGTGGTGAGGCCTCCGAAACCCAGGTTTGTTGTGACGGAAGAAATGAAAAGACGACCGGACTTCTATGTATACCACCAATACGCAGGACATTCCACTATGGATTGTTACAGTCTACGGAGGATATACCATGAGAAGCTGGCAGCCGGAGAAATTAAACTGGAAAAAGGAAGCAGCGTGCATGACAAGCCACTACCTAATCACAAGGGAAAAGATATATACAACACTATTACTCATAGTGAGACACCAGAAGTGGAGATGACAGAGAATGCAGAAATGATGGAAGAAAGGATGGATGTTGATCCAGGCCTGTAGGTGATGGTGCTAATGAATGGAGCTAAATTCAGAATTTTTTTTCGATCAAATAGGATTGACCAAGGAAGCAAGGATAGAAGAAACCAAGGCAATCATTAAAGCAGTTGAGACATAAGAAACATGTATGGCCGTAAGCAAAGGATTTATGAAGACGATGGAAGAGGAAGAAAACAAGATATCTTTCTCCCAAGTTGATAGAGAGATAAGATACCCGCATAACAGGCTGCTGTATTTGACAGCAGTACTCAATGGTGTAGAAGTGTAGAGGGCGTTCATCGACAACGGAGTGTTTGTAAATATAATGCCCTACACCGTGTTTAAACGGTTAGACCTGTCAAAGAAAAAGATTGTGAAAGAAAAAAAACCATTACAGGATTCGCCAACCAAAGTACCAGAACCCTTAGACAAATCAAGGTAGACATGCAGGTTGGAAAGATTCGAGGACATGTAATGTTCCATGTTGCTGAGGTGGATGTAGCATATCATGTCTTACTAGGAAGGGTCTCACAAAACGACTATGGGGTGGTACCCTCAGTTTTTCATCAATGCTTTAAAGCTATCTGGAAAGGGAGAGAAGTGAAGGTACCAGCAACAAGGAATCTCTTTGGACCGCAGGAGGCACACATCGCCGAAGTAACTTTCTTCGACGATGTCGCTGAAGAGGGAGAGAACCTGATTGCAAGGCCTGATTCCCTAAGACTAGCAAGTTGGGAGGAAGTGTAGGAAGATAAGTTCGTGCCTATAGGAAAAGAAAAAAAGAAGACCTCGGAATAAGGAAAATGTTCCAAAAATAAGAAGCTAGTGGTAGTAGACCTGGAGAATGAAGGAAAAGGAGAAAAGAAAAGGCCAGTAGACCCTGAAGAGGCTAAAAACATAATAAATGCCAAGCGGACAACACAACAGAGGATATCCAAAGAACAAAATGGGAGAAAGTTGTTAAACCTGACGGAAAGGTGGTGTTTCGCTTATGACGGTGCAAGGGGGAAGGGTCCAAGGGAGAGTGCAAACCTAACGGCTTAGGAGGTGTCCCCCACTCCAGCAGTAATGAAGAAGGAGAAATTATGCAGCAGAAGGTAGAACCAGCTGCAGAATGCTTTGAGGATAGGCCGAAACCTCAACAAAATGAATTAGAAGAAGTTGATTTGGCAACAGATAGAGGAATGCCAAGACCGACTTATGTCAACAAAGAGCTGGATGTTAATCAGAGGGAGGAGCTCATGAAATTACTGCGAGAGTATAGGGATGTCTTTGCTTGGAACTACGACAAGATGCCTGGGATTGACAAGGAGTTGGTAGAGCACAACCTGAATGTAAGCCTGGAATAAAACCAGTGAAGCAAGCACCTCGGAACTATGCACTCGAAGTCGAGACCCAAATAAAAGAGGAAATCAAGAAGTTGCTGGAAGTAGGGTTCATCAAGCCAATGCAACATCCAATATGGTTATCCAGTATTGTACCAGTAAAGAAATCAAACGGCCAGTTACGGATATGTGTAGATTTGAGAGACTTGAATAAGGCATGCCCGAAAGACATGTACCCATTACCCAACATAGACACCTTGGTAGATGCAATGGTTAATCACGAGATGATGTCATTTATGGATGGATTTGTGGGTTATAATCAGATAAAGATGTCAGTAGAAGATGCAGAGTTGACGGCCTTTCGTACCCCATTCGGGAATTTCTACTATGTAGTAATGTCGTTCGGGTTGAAGAATGTGGGGGCAACTTACCAAATGGCAATGCATGGTATATTTCATGACATGATTCATGATATAGTAGAGGACTATGTGGATGACATAGTAGTGAAATCCAAGAAGGCGACAACCCATGTAGAGGACCTGAGGAAAGTGTGTGAGCGATGCCAAAGATACAAGTTGAAGATGAATCCGAAGAAGTGCGCCTTTAGAATGACGGCCGGAAAATTCTTGGGCTTCTTAGTGCACAACAGAGGTTTGGAAGTAGATCCAAGCAAGGCAAAAATAGTTATGGAGATGCCCCCACCAAAAATGCAAAAACAGTTGAAGAGCTTTATAGGGAAAGTTTCTTACATGAGGAGATTCATGTCAGCATTAGCAGAAGTCACAGAACCTTTCGGCAAATTACTAAAAGGAAAGGCAGAAAAGAACTGGGGGCAAGACCAGTAACAGGCCTTTGAGAAGGTAAAAAGAATTTTGGCTTCAGCGCAAACAATGGTAGTGCCACAAAAAGGAATCCCATTGCAGTTATACATCACATCTACCAAGAAGTTTATAAGCGGATTGATCACGCAAGAGGTGGATGAAGAAGAAAAACTTGTGTATTACATTAGCAGGATAATCAGAGGACCGAAAACCAGGTACTCACAGGTGGAAAGGCATTTCCTAGCGTTGGTGTTCATTGCACAGAAAATGCAACATTACTTTTTGGTGCACGAAGTGAAGATTGCAACTAGAACTGATCCATTCAGATATCTACTGACTAGGCCAGCATTAGTAAGAAGACCTGCTAGATGGATGATGATCCTTTCAGAATACGACATCAAGTGTGTGATACAGAAGGCGATCCGATGTCAAGCCTTGGCAGACCAGCTAGCTCAATTTCCAAATGGAGAATAAGAACCTCCCTCTGAGGATCTTCCAGGTGGAGAAGTGGAAGTAATCGACTTAATGGTAGAAGACCCAGAATGGTGGTATTTGGCTTTCGACGGATCATCTGCAGAAGGTAAAGGCGGAGCAGGAGTAGTGCTGACTAGCAAAGAAGGAAAGGAAGTAGCGTTGTCATACAAGTTATACTTCCCTTGCACAAACAATGAAGCAGAATATGAGGCGTTCCTATTGGGATTATTAGCAGCTCGAGAGTTGGGAGCTAAACGCCTTAAGGTAAGGGGAGATTCAAACTTGATCGTGCAGCAAATAAGAGGGCAATTCACAGTGAAGGAGCCTATATTGGCACCGTATCTAATTGTAGCACAAAAAGTGATGGAGGACTTCAGGAAGTTAGTTATTGAGTACGTGTCAAGAGGACAAAATAAACAACCTGATGCATTAGCCATAGTAGCATCTAGAGTATATGTCCAAGGAGAAGACCTAGATGTGAAGGTAATGAAGCGAACCCTCCCAACCACAGTGCTAGACTTGTTCCCCAAAGACATGACAGATGATTAGAGACATAACATCTCCCATCAATTGCAAACGAAGGAGGGGACAATATCACTGGTGGAACTTCAGAAATATAACATCATCAAGGGAGTCTTGTACCATAAAGAAACAGATGGGGTATTGACACGATGCTTGGGGAGGCTTAAAGCACAGAGAGTTTTGCATCAGGTACATGAAAAAAATTATGGATTGGCAAATATCGGATTGTATAGGAGGTTACAACGCCAAGGGTATTATTGGCCTGAAATGAAAAAGGAAGCAGATGCACTTCAACGACAGTGTCTTTCGTGCTAAGAATACCCTCGGGAGGAGGAATGCGCCTTCATTGATGACATAGAGGATTGGCGAATCCCATACGTGGAATTTTTACAAAGCGGCAGTCTTCTTGCTGAAAAGAAGGACGTAATTATAATAAAGAAGAAATCACAATGATTCTTCTAACAAAACAGAGAATTGTTTAGAAGAGGGTTCAATGGCAAGCCCTTACGGTGTTTGGAAGTAGGAGAGGCCAAAGATTTGGTCTATCAAATGCATAAAGATGAACACCAAAAGGGGGAGCCAAGTTGTAAAAATAACTTATTGATCACGATTATTACTGGCCGAAAATGAAAGGAGATTACTTGGAATTTGTCAACAAGTGCCACATATGCCAAATCCACGGGAATTTGATACATGCTCCTGCTGTAGACTTGCAAACTATAGCAATACCATGGCCCTTCCATACATGGGGAATGGATCTCATAGGTCCTAGTCACCCTAATTCCAAAGACAATATATGGATCTTAACCGCCATTGATGTGACGACCCCCAAATTCTCTACACTCCCTGTAGCAGATTCGGTGCTCACGTGATACTATTCAACTATAAATATTCCATCATATATAACTTTTATCTATCCAAGGTTCACATTATCCCATAACAATTAATAGTTATTGCCAGAACTTCAACTGTGTTTGGATACCCTCACTTGGATGTATAGATTTATAACCAATGAATATCTCTTTCATATCGATATTTCCTATCTATCTGACATTCACAGTATTAATGATAAGATTGTTCTTGGAACTGAGGGGCGCATTCCGGTAAAGATGGCACCTTACCGACGCTCATTAAGTGTAACCCCAGAGCTTATAGAACTCTCAATATTATCTAATACCCTCATTCAGATGTATAGTTCATATGGATACTGTACTAACTTAGTACAACCATTCTAAACAATTTAAAGATTAGAGTATAACGCAATTAACATAATAAAAGGTGATAATATATTACAATATTATTAAGTTCAGTTACATCATTCTCAATACTGTCTCTTTATTACAACAAAAGTCATATAAGACTTGAAAACATTCACAACAGTAAGATAAAACTAATTAACATGGCCTTTTTCCTTTATTTGTCCGTGAAGTTTCGGGGTTACCATCTATAACTGCAAAGAAAGATGTACGCAAGAATGAGCTACAAATGTTCAGCAAGTTTATTTGAAAATATAAACACAATATGTTTGAGTTGAAAGATTTCAAAGATGTATAATAGAGGGTTCTGTACATGAACCATATATTTCAATCAGTTCTATCAGTCTTCAATGACTTAGAAAAGCTTGATTTCAGATATCTGGTAGGGGATCAGCCTAACCAATATCCTAGGAGTATGCATATCATCCTACAATTTTGTGTCGATATATAATCAACATTTACCGGCACCTTATATCAAGGTGTTTCAGTTCACCTTACATCAAGGTGTTCCATTTCTCAGTATAAGATGTCTTACCAAAATAATTTGGTTTGACACAACAATTTAAGCTTCATCAAGTAATATATGAATAATAATTCATTTCTTAAGTTATGCTGAACAAAAAGCAATAACTTCACAACAATTGATAGCAAGATATAGTACTTGCATAAAGGTAACAAAGTTAGAAGACTTGCATACAATTAAATAAGAGTTAGAAAACTTGCTCAAGATAAGGGATATAAAACTTGCATAATATAAAGTTGTACAGTTTAGAAAACTTACTCAATATCAAATTAAACAAGAGTTAGAAAACTTGCATTCAATACATAAATCGAACGAGAGTTAGAAACTTGCATAAAGGTAACAAGGTTTGGAGACTTGCCTTGGTGTTTAGGATAATAAATACTAAGCTCTAAGCTCAAACTTGTTAAAATAACCCTACACAATCATTTAGTGCATAAGCGGTTAGATTCATCGTATAATATTACTTCATATGTCATATAATAACTTGACTTAACTATTTTCATAGGTGTTATAGGCTCCATAACACCCTAGCTCAAAAGCTCATTTTTAAGTCCTTAAACCCGAGAGTCGCTAAGAAATTTTCCAGTTTGACGTCTTTTACGGAAACTGTCATAACTTCTTCGTTTCAAAATATTTTTTGGTGATTCTTGAGTCTAAATTCATTAGAATTTCCCCCTCTACAACTTTCTTTATATTTTAGAAGCAGATTTGGACTTTAAAAGTTTGGAAAATGGGCAAAAAGGTCTATGAGCCTACTTTGATCAAAATATCTTGGGTTAACCATGTGAAACAGGGTACCACTAGCATTAATTTGTTAAGATAACATGTTCTAAGACTCAATAACACTTCATAACATAAAAATACCAAAATCATAAACCTACTTAAGTTAGATTTATGACGTTTACTCAAGAACACACGAAGAACACGAAGAACACTTTGAAAGATTTGAACATGATAACTACTTACGATTTGATCATTTCTTCACTATAGTTGTAATGATTTAGACATTATAACTACTAGTGATCATGATATATACTACACTAGCTATAAAATGAATTTTGACATTATAACTACTAGTAAAATGTATAATTAGTTATAACTACGAATTGAAATCGAACATTATAACTACTAAGATGATTACCTCTTGAAGTTGCAAGTTTTTATTATTTATTGACAACTATCAATACTTGAAATATATCTAGAGAGTAATTTCGCACTTTGATTTTGTGAATTGGTAAGTTTTTAAGCTTGCAAAGCTTCCTATTTATAGGCTAGATAGAGTTAGGGCAAAATAGTCTTTTCGCATTAATTCACGACATCATCGCTTGCATCATCGTCCTTTGTGACATCACTGCTTACATCATCATCCAACGTGACATCATCGCTTGCATCATCGTCCAATGTGATATCATTATGACATCATGATGACATCATCTTTGTGCTACTTTGAAGATGATGTCATGATTACATCATGCTTGCATCTGATTGGTCGATTCAAGTTCACATGGATTCTTAGTTATATATTCGTATATACATCGTATTTCACACGTATTATACCTCGTATTAATCTCATATTCTATCGTATAATATTTCGTATTATACTCGTATTTATTCTTACATTCTTCGTTTTTAACTTCTATAATTCATCCCACAGTCGAAAACTACGTTTTTCGTTTTCTAATTTTATTGGATATTCTATTTTTCCTCGTCGTAATATTAACATTCACGTATTCTTCGAAAAATTGAAAAGACGCAAAAGCGTTTTTGGGTAAATAGTGTCTTCGGCGACTATTTCTCATAAAATGGCTAGACGATCAAAAATCTATAAAAATATATTTCTTTTTGTCTTTTCCCTATTTTGTCTTATTATCATAAATAGTAATTTGCACGTTTTTCAAGAAAAACTTTTATTGGATAATACGTATTTATGTTCCATACAAACGCTCAATCTTCAAACGAAACGTTTAGAAATGAAAAGTGTTTTTGTATAAATAACAATTCCCGAGTTTTCTACGGAAAAACTTTTATTGGCTAATATGCATCTACACCATATATAAACATTATTTTGTGAAATGCGAAAAGTTCCAAAAGGTTGCAAAACAGATTTCACGGGCATAACTGATTTTTAGGTTTTAACCCTTAGAGTTTAGGTATTAACTTTTTTTCCTAATTTAGGTTTTAGCCTAAAATTAACTTCTTGATTTTAACAAGTGTTAAGGTTAACTACTTAAACCAAAACACAAAATACTACATATAGCAAAAAGCATATAATACATTTGAAGCTCAATTCAAGCTTATTTATTCATATAGCACATAACTTAGGTTATAGTTCTAACCTCTAACTGTATACGAATCTACGAATCATTTTTAGTCTTTTAGATAGCTCAACGTATACTTGAGCAATCATTCTTAGGTTTTAAATTGACAATATTTATTAGATCTTGTCAAATCACATTTGAAATTTTTGGGATATTATAGTTGAGATGTACACAAAGTGGATAAAGGCAATCTTTTTGAAAAGGGCTATAGGGCCAGCAGTGGAAAATTTCATCAAGGAACAAATCATTTGTCGTTTTGGGATCTCGAAGTTCATTTTATCAGATAATGGAACTCCCTTCATCAATAGGAATGTCAAAAGTGTGATGGAAAGATACAGAGTGAATCACTACAAATCATCGCCCTACTACCCGAAAAGCAATAGGCAAGCAGAGGCCACAAACAAAATCTTAAAAAGATTCTGACAAAAATCCTAGATGATCATCTGAAGACATGGGCAGAGCAATTACCTAGAGCATTATGGGCATATCGAACTTCAAAAAGAAAACCTACAGGTGAAACCCCATATGCTTTAGTCTATGGAGAAGAAGCTATCTTGTCCGCCGAAATAGAAATCCCTTCGGCTAGGATGAGACTCCAAAGCTTAGTCGAGGAAGAGAACCAACCAGCAGCCCTGGAGGCCTTAGCTGACTTCCAAGACCGAGCCAAAGAAAAATTAGAACGGTATCATGAAAGACTGCGACGACAATACAATACTGCAGTGGTACCGCGACAAATTCTGGTGGGGGACTTGGTGCTCAAGACAGCGAACAAAGTCATAAGGGGAACAACAACCACCAAATTCTACCCCAAATAAGAAGGCCCGTATAGGGTACGAGAGATCTCCAAAAGCGGGTATTGCAAAATATCTCGTATGGGATCAAATGCTATCTCAGGCCCATTAAACCTGAAATGGGTAAAGAAATATTACACATAAGATAGTCATCACAAAAGTTATACTTTCAACTTTAAAAGTAATTGAGACATCTGACTATAAGCCCTCAAAGTTATACTTTCAACTTTAAAAGTAATCAAGGCACCTGACTATAAGTCCTCAACTTGAAAAAGTTACACTTTATCTCTAAAAGTGGCGAACATTATGCTTTCTCCGACAAAAGCAAGATTTATTATTTTTATGAAAATTTTGAGACGTTATGCTTTTCGTTAAAAGCAATTTGATTATCAATAAATTATCAATCTTTTACTTATACTTAAATGTTTTTTTAATAAAAAAAAGTATATATACATGTTATTGAAAACATTCATGTTTATCTATTCATAATACTTATTGTTGTCTTAGAGTATTAATTTGAGTAACTTGAGATTCAATGATAAATATTAAGTTTTAAGGAATTATTCAAATTAAAGGCAATCAACAAGGTTAAAGAAACTCTACTTTGATAAATGAAATATATGTAAATGAGTTTCTGATACAAGAAAAGGGAAAAGAGACTACAGAAAGTTATGATCTAAAGGTCATGACATATCAAACTGAAGAGAAGGCATAGCTAAGGCCTCCAAATCAATAATGGCAGCATCTCGAATCTTGAGATTTTCAGCTTTCAATTTCTTAACATCTCAAGTAGCTGACTTTAAATCATAAAGCTGATGCTCTACCTCTTGAAGCTGGGACTTTAGATCTTGGGAATGGATCTTCAATTTATGTACGGCTTCGTCAAGCTCCGAAATCTGTATTGAAAAGGAGTCATCTTCACACTTACATACAACAACTACCGAACGTAGCTCAACAAGATTAAAATTTGACTTGAGGAGATCCAGTCTAGCCCGAAAAGGGGGCATATCAACACCCACGGTGGCAAGGTCGTCTACATCATCGCTAAATTTCTTCAAGTCCTCAGCTCGCAAAGAGTATAAAGAAAGAGTGTACAACCCAAGAATAAGGCTTGTGAGCTGATCTAGGAAGAAGGTTTGGGCAGAAGACACCTTAATAATCAGTTGGTCAAGTATCTGTGAGAACCGAGCTAGGAGACGCTCAAGACTTTCCTGACTAGAAGATGATATCTGGAAGCCCCTCCAAGAAATAAGACCTCCACTTGGATTGAAGGAAGCTCTGACAGAAGCTACTTTAGAGGCCATCATAGAATTTGTCAAGGATGGAGGAACAAGGGGCTGCTGAGCTGCTGATGAATCATCGACGCCTTGGTCATTCGAAAGACAACCCGGAGGATAACCAAGGTCATTATGTAGCGAAGTGTCAACATCCAAATTGAGAGCATCAAATAAGGCAAGCGCAATAACAGGCAAAGGCAAAGCTTGCATCTTCTCGCTCTGAAAAGAATATGATAGAGCATAATATATTTGGGAGAAAGAAAAAAAATTCAGAAAGAAGATATATTTACTAAAGAAAGATACTCACAAGATAGTCAATAGAAAAATAGTTGGGTGATGCCACAGAAGGCGGAATGTCGTTCAACCCGCCCAAAGTGCTATCAACAATACCCTCTTGAGAAATCACCAACTCGGACGAATCCTTCTGGGGAGGAGAAATATCAGCAATAGTCTCAGAAGGATTCCCCCTCGAGGAAGCAAGAGTCTCATCGGTATCCTTAGGCTTGTCATGTGGAGAAGTTATAAGAGGGCCTGAGGAAATTGCTGTATCACCCACAACAAGGCTCGAGCTCACATCAGATAAAGTGTCCTTAGCGTCAAGACTAACACAAGTATCATGTGACGAAGACGACTCAACACTGAGAGAGATAGGTCAGGGAGGGTCACAACTAGTAGAAGCCGCCGAGGTTGCCCCATTTACAGTACTAGACATAAACCCAAGAGGAACATCATCATCCTCTTCATCAGCATCGACAGCATTGATAACCTAAAAATAAAGGAAATAATGATATAAGGAATCACAAAAGCAGCTATGTGAATAGTAACAGCCATAAATGAAGATATTATAAAAAAATACCAAAGTTCTACGGCGTTTCTTAATCGGATCCTCGGCTGTCGGCACACTAAGACTAGCATCATCAAGTGGGTGCTTGATAATGGCTTTAAGCGAAGCGTAATGACAAGACGACTAACCGGGGACACGGTAGAAGCAATAGGAGGAGCCACCTCAGAATCAGTAGTGGTAAATGTTCTCGTTTTAGAACGAGTAATTCTCATTTCTCCGGTATCAGAGGATCCCTGGGAGGAGCTGGAGGAGGTATCTGAGACAGAGGTAACTGAGGCAAGGCCCGTGGTGGAAGGTTCCTAGAGGTAGTAGGGGCCTGTGCAGGAAGAATAACTAGGTCACTTCGAGAATGAACACCTGCTGACTGAGGAGGAGAAGACTTAGGCATCAAGGCTTCACGCTCAATAAGCCGGCTACTGGCTGGCCACTGTTCCGAATGGACATTGGGCTTAGAAGAACATAACATCCTAGCCCATTGAAGACGCTTAGGAGGAGAAGCTGGTATAGAGCACATCAGGGTGTCCTCCTCCCACCTCTTAAGATTTATTTGCCAATAGTTGCGTTGACTAGTAGTATACCGCCCACTCCGAGTATCAGTTGGTATGACAAAGGCAAAGGAAAAGGATCTGAGAGGAGCAGTTGGAGTTCCAGAAAGGACCATGCAAAAGAGGGGGAGGTAGATATGAAATTGAAAAGAGCAGTCTCATAAGTCTCCTTACAAGTACGGCCGAAAGGACGCTCCTGGTCAAATCCAAACTGCCCCATGACCCTATGAGGATTATAAAATATGGTACCAAAATCATAATCCTCAATAAAACATGAAAGCTCCGCAACCCGAAGGAAGACGAATCAGGACAATGAAGAACCACTCAACCCGTTGGTGTTTAGATAAGAGCGAGACTCATGCCTATAGAAGTGAGGCAGGTGACCACCGTTTTTCTGAGGCAATAGTGTAGGGACGAGCGGTGAAGCATGAAAACTCATCAATGAAAAGCCGTAAGTCTGAACTAAAGCGGTAATCAATCTTGCGGGCTGTCCGGGGGTTGATGTGGGGCGACGAAAAAGGGTCTGAAGACTTCTTTTTCCTCTTAGAAAGATGTTCAAGAGAGGAATAACCCTTGAAACGCTCGAAGAGGAAGATCTAAAGGAAGGAGCCTAGAATGAAGCAATTCACATCATACCTAAGTAAACGAAAAAGGAGGGTTGATAATTCAAGAAAAATAAGAGAACAATGCAGTGTGAAAGACAGTTAATAAAAGCATGAAAACAAATACGTCCTAACAGATTCACTCAAAGCAAGGGCCGCTTCATCAAAACGGCGATACAAGGTTCCCAAAGAGGGAAACAAGAGGAACCTCCAAACCCCGAGATAGAAGAGCTGCTAAGCTAAACTTACGGGCTGAAGGACCGTCAACAAGAGACCAAGGAAAGAGAAAACGGGACAACCACATAGCCAGGTAGGCTGCAGAGGGAAAGGACAAGGCTCCTTACGAAAAGCAAGGACGAATTTGTCGTAAGTAGAACTATCCCACTATTTAGTTTTGTAATCCTGAAAGAAGTAGTACACCCAAGATAACCAGGAAGTCTTCTGCCGGCTAGTGGTCTCGAAATCTGGAAGGAGTGTGTCACCTTTGAATCATGAGACATAAGGAGAAGACTGTTTAAAGGCTTCTGTCAATTAGGCAATACACTTAGCATCTCTAGTGGACATACTAGATGGGTCACAAGAAGCCGAAGTGACAGCAGGAAGTCTACAAGATATAACTCAAAGTAAGTACATAATTTAAAAAAAAGAATGGGGAATAAGAACGAATGAAAGAAACAGAAGAAAAGGCTTACTGATAGAGAGCATAGACATCCTTTAGAGTAGGGGTGAATTCCCCCCAAGCAGTAACGAATGTGCATGAAGAAGAGCACCAGTGGGAAATCAACACAGTAAAGGCTTCATGATCCTGCTGGATACGTAGATCCCTACATAGCTGAATGCACATGTGGGGAATGCGATTAGAATGGGAGAAGTCGCCCCAACCTCCACAAGCCGCGATATAAAGAAACAAGCCTTCTTTCTCTGGTGGAGGAAAAATTGTATAATCATAAGTCCTGACTTGCTCCCAGAAGGCGTCAGAAGGCCCAAAAAAGGGAGCCCTTCCCCAATCATTGATGAAGGGGGTCATCTTGGAGGTCTTCAAGTCTTCAGAGCATTCGGTTGACGAGGACTACGAGTAAGGAAGATTCCACAAAAGGGTACTAAAGAGCAAAGAAAGGATATCAAGTAAAGTATTTGAACTTGAATATGCTTACCATAGCAAAGGAAAAAATCTAGTATGCATCATGGCCAAAGGCGATGATTTTTATAGTACCCATCGATACGGTCGTTTTAATATATTATGGGCCCTGAAACTCCAAACAGAACTAAAGTTATGGACAAAATAGCGGTCACGATTCCCAAAGTTTATTTTTTAACATTATTTGACATTCATCCCCTAGGGTTCGGCCTCCTGGGGGCTCGGCAATGTAGGGAGGTCCCACCGATGAACATTTTTTTTCGTATATTTACTTCACGATTTCGTCGAAAAACGTCAATTTTCCTTTATTATCCGAGGGAACCCTACCGGGATATGATCCAAGTAACGGGGCTCGGAGGACAAAAGAAAAAATTAGAGGTACCTGAAAAAAAAAACTTTGGCTTGGCTTCCCCCTATAGGGTTCGCCCCCTAGGGTTCGGCCACCTATAGGGTTCGGCCCCCTAGGGGAATTCTTTTGTGTACCTTTGAAATTCTGGTGCTCCACAAATCAACCTTTCGGAACGAATGCTTCTTTGTCGCGAGAAATCTTGTATCTTCCTTTATTATCCGAGGAAACCCTACTGAGAAATGATCAAAGTAACGGGGCTCAGAAGACAAAAGAATGGTTACAATGACCTGAAAAGAAAAGTGGATGAAGCAAGTCAAGAAGATGTTCAATAGAAAGCATCTAAATAAACAGAAAAAATTGAAAGAAAGAGAAAAAGAAGGGACGGAGCCTCCCCCTTGGGTTCGGGTATCCCCTTAGGGTTCGGCCCTATATGGATGAAATTGTTTTCCTACCTCTTTTCCAAGGTGAGAAACGTTGGCTTGAAGACTTCTTGGTGATCTTCTGACTTGAAGGATGAGAGAAAATGCAAAGACAAAAGAAAATTGTGTGATGAAAAGAAAAGCCAAAGTGACTTGGGAGATGTATATACATATGCAAACCGCATGCTTGCAATAGAGAAGGAAACAGCTACCATGTTCATATTAAGGGAATGATTCAATCTGGTTTCCAAAAGATAAGTAGATTTGAACTTGCTTCTAAATATAAATATATAAAGATACTATTTTATAAACATATAAAAGATTTAATTTTTATTTCCCAATAAAGGGAAATTTTGAAATTTGAATTTCCTTCTAAATAATAATAATAATAATAATAATAATGAGGAAGGATAATTTCTTCAAAATCATATTTTATTCCTAAAATAAAATGTTATTTGGAAATATTTAATTTAATTCCTAAAAAAAAAGGAAAGATTTGATTTACCAAAAGAAAGATTTTATTAGATTGAATTTTACTTGGTAAAATTTGATGATCTTCCTTGTTTTAATTTCCAAAAAAATAGGGAAACATATATTGGGCAAGCTATGGAAAGATTGGCAGAAGATTTCTCAACATGTCCAAGGAAGAGCCCTGTTAGGTTTTGTCTCCTTAGGGTTTAACCCTAAGGGTTTGGCTCCCTAAAGGTTCCCTCTTCTAGGACCCTTGTCTTCAAGACCTGTGAAGTGGAGTCCCGCAAAATCGTTCAAAAGCTTGGAGTATATTTTGCACGAGCATCTCTCGGGAATCGCGACTCTCGCGCAAGGGACAAATGTGGGCCCAAGTGCATATTAGGGTTCACATGACCTAATTGAAATAAATGTACAAATTAGGGTTTACATAACCTAATTAAATGTACAAATTAGGGTTCATGTGACCTAATTAAATGTATAAATTAGGGTCCATGATATAATTAAATGGATACCGAAAAAGACAAAAATAAATGTGCTAGACCCGGAGAAGCCTCCACGTATTCTAAGACAAAAGACTCGTGGATGTGACCCATTTTGGGAATTGATTGAGGGATCGGATTGGCGGCTAGAAGGACAGGGCAATGTGGGCATTACTTTGATGACTAAAGGGTATTTCTGGAATTTTCCCTTAAAGACATAACTAAAGGGTATTTCGAGAATTTCTCTTAAGGCATGTGCCTGACATGTGACTACTTCCCAGGAAAGTTCTATAAATAGCCCTTTTATTCTAAGAAGAATGGATCGCTCTCAAAACATTACACTTAGACTCTTGTAAGCTCTGAGCACTTGGAACTCTCTCCCAACTCGAAGACTCAAGAAGGCTCTTGAAATCCCTGTTATCCTAACCCGATTTCTGAATTCTGAGAGTTCTGCCACGTGTCATTGGAGTAATCGTCCACCTGTTCTTCTCCCCTCTTCAATCAATCAGTCAATTCTTTATTCTTCGTGGATTTCTCGCCTCTACGGCCAACACGAAACCCTAACCTACCAAGGCGCGATTTCCTTGCCCACGAGTTATTAATGATTTGCTTCAAAGTATTGTGTTAGAGAGAGATTACAAAAAAGATCAAATTAAGCTCTATCATATAGGTGGTTATTTGATCAAATTATTATCATTAGTTTTTAGAATAATGGAAGTAACTACTTTGTTTACATCTCGCACACACACACACAAAAACATGTGGAATTCAATTTTCATACAAAAAAAGAAAATATCTAAAAAGGATTTAATAGAAATTAAAAAAGAGGGGGAGGGGGGGAAGGGAATAAAGTAAACTTTCCACACGCAGTTTTCTTAAGTTGAACTTCTATTTCAATTTTTTACAGTCCTAATTCCTCAACTTTACACAATAGGCTTCTTCATATTGAACTTTCTCACCTTATTAGATGGTATAAGAAATCAATTTTTCATTTTTTTAATGCGTGTGAAGTGCCTCGACGTCATCCAACTTATTATTATGAAGAATGTCACTATGCTACTTGTGTACATTTTTAATCTCTAAGATATATATTATGATCTTCCTCCATTAAGATTAGAGTATATATTTTATACTGCATTGAATATATTAAAAAAATATGATTCGTATATGCTTCCTCTGTCCCTAAAAGAATGACTAAAGATACAATTTTTTTTCCTCAAAATGATGAGATAAAGTACATAAAATGAAGGGTAAATATGTCATTTAGTGAAATCTATTAGTATAAAAAATAAAAATACTCATCACTTTATATAATATGTGAGGTCACTAAGGATAAATTTGAAATTTTTTCCTCTTTTTCCTCTACTTTTACATTTCTTAATATGTGTCCAAATTATACTTTGTTCATCTTTTTGGAGACAGATGGAGAAATATATAATGCTAACTCTTTTCACTATCAATTGATTTTGAGTTAGAGAGTTTAATATATTTATATGCTAAATTTCGGTTAATTTGTAGATCTGGATAATTTTCCTCCTTTTTAAAATTAGGAAATACAATTTTTTTTTAAGAGCGGCTTCAGGAAGTCGTACTTGAACAAATCCTAGACTATATTTAGTCTAGGAATCGGATTTGGCTCCAACAGATGGAGTAAATATACTCCATGTGATTTTTCGGCGAGGCTCAGTGACTAAATCTGCGAATTAAAGTTGATGGACTATAACCCTGACTATAATTTTAACTATATTTTAATGACAGAGATGGTTGAAGAAAAGGAGAAGAAGAAGATGAAGGTATGTGGAGAAGGAGATGAAGACTGACGAAGAGATGAAGATGAAGGGGCAGAGACCTTAACGGGAAAAAAAGAAGAAGGTCACAACGGTAATAATAAAAGAGGCAGAACGGATAAAAAAAATGGTCACAACGGTAATAATAAAAGAGTCAGAACGGAAAAAAAAAAAGTTGGAGTTTTATTGAATTCATTGATTATTTTAATCTTTTTATATTATAATATTATAGTCCACGGGATAGTCTGCGGGATAGTCCATCTGCTGGAACAATTAAAGACTAAAGGACATCTGATGATGTCATATGGACTAAATATAGTCCAGCAGATAGTCCATCTACTAGAGATGCTCTAATACTGTGAAGTTCCATTCTTTATGCTTTTGAACACTACATCTATATGGGATATCAAATGTTCGTTTTTCTATTTTCTCCTTCTCTTCGTTTGCCTTTCCCTCTTCACCGGTTCTCTTTTCTTCATTCTCTCTTTTTTTTTCTCCTCATTTATCTCTCTCTTCTCTCTCTCTTTTTCCTTTTTTCGTTCTCTCTTCTCTCTCTTTTTCTTTTTCTTTTTTTCTCTCTATTTTGCTTCTTTTATAGTTTTATTTTATACTTAGCTTCAATGTTATCCAAATAATTCTTTGAGTGTAAAATTAATATTATTATTTAAGTGGAGAGGGATAGAAAAAGAAGAGATAGAGGAGTTAAAAAGGAGAGAACAAAAAAGAGATGGAAAATAAGGAGAAAACAATGGAAAGAAAAAAAATAGATAGAGAAAATTGAAAATGAGAGCACTATTTTCACATATATTTTTGATATTTTTCATGATCTCCTCTCATATAAGAGTGGAGTGGTTTCACTTTCATGTGAAAGGAAAACATGGTAGAACTTTTGTCGTAGGACATTGCTGAAATTCTAAAAAATAATAACAGTACTGCTTGAATTAGATGGAAGTCCACCGTCTCCTTAAGATAGTATTGGCCGCCTATATTACTGTATAGGTTACATCGAATCTGTCTACCAAAATAAGACAGACCTATAAATTACTATATATGTATGAAATACTATGTGCAGAATAATATTTAATCCAAAGCTACAATTTGAGATAAAAATACTAATAAACACAAAATTCCTTAAAGTAATAATGGAGAATTCATTTCTTTAGAATGAATTATTTAAAATGGAAGGATTCCTAGTCCTATTTATAATACTTCAAATATCTCTTTGAAGAGGTACCAAAAAATTTAAAATAGTTGGATCACATCCTTTAGTAATCAATGGTATAGATTTCCTTTCTAAATTTAAGGAAACTTGAAAAAACAACAACCAAACGCACCCGTTCTCAAAAATCACATCGGTTAGAACTATAAAAGCAAGTCACACCTATTAATAAGCCGAACGATGCATTGCACCGGTTCAACATAATATGCTTCTTCATATTGAACTTCCTCACCTTATTACATGTTATAAGAAATCAATTTTTCATTTTTCAATATGTGAACTGTGAACTTTGAAGTGCCTCGACTTCATCCAACTTATTATTGTGAAGAATGTCACTATACTGTTTATGTGCATTTTTTATCTCTGAAATATCTTTATATGTTAAATTTGGGTTCATCTCATAAATTTAACATAGTAGCATAGCTGACCCATTTTATAAATTTGGTTTACTTCCTTCCTTTCTAAAATTAGCAATACAATTTTTCTTTAATACTGTGAAGTATGTAGGTTATCAAATGTTCTTTTTTTTTCTTTTTTTCCTCCTCTTCTTTTTTCTCTCCCACTTCACCAGTTCTCTTTTCCTCATTCTCTGTCTTCCTTTTTTCTCCTCATTTATCTCTCTCTTCTATCTTTTCTTTTTCCATTTCTCTTTCCCTCATCTCTCTTTTTTCCCTTTTTTACACTTGAATATCCAAATAATTCTTCAAGTGTAAAATTAATATTATTATTATTCAAGAGAAGAAAGGGATAGGAAAAGAAGAAAGAGAGAGATGAGTCAAGGAGAGAGAAAAGAAAAGAGATGGAAAAGAAAAGGGAGAAAATAATGGAGGAAAAAATGAGAAAATGAAAGGAGGAACACAATTTTTACATCTATATCAATATATAACAAGGCAAATAGTGAGTCATTTCAGTTGGTATTGAGTCAACTCAACAATCCAAATTTACTGACTCGGTAGTTCAAAAAAAAATTTATATATTTTTTACTTTTTACTTTCATATCTTCTTATTTATAAATTTTAGTATTCTCAAAAGTCAACTCATCAACTCATAAGTTAAGTTTTTCACGAATATTTATGAGTTTAGTAAACCATAATGTTAAATTGTTACGACGATTGTGGCATACGATGACTATTAGAAAAGGAAATTGATGGATTAAAGAAAGTATAACACTCAGAATATAATTGAGTTTAATAAAGGTTATGAAATAAAACCTACAAGAATTTGTTAAGTAAATGAAAGAAATCGGTAATATAAAACCTATACTAAAGTGATACGTTGAAATGATTCAAACTATCAAGATTTCAAAAGAGAATAGACGTAGACCGAGTAAGGAGGTTTTGGTGATTCTGAGGATGGAATCCTTGTAAGAGGGGAAGAATGTAATAACCAGGATTTTCGAAAGCTATCAAAATAAGAATTTAATAAATAAAATTATTATTATGAGACGTGTCGGGTTTGAATGTATAAGTATATATGTGTTATATATATTAAGTGATTTATGTGATGGATTTAATATGTATATATACGTGTGAAATATATACATACATCTAAAAGGTTATACTTAATAGTTAATTAAACTATTAAATGAGTCACCTTGAATTAATTTCTGTAACGATTGTAAGCAAAGCTTAACCCTGTACTGAGAATTATTAATATTTATTGCATACAATAAATATTTTGATAGAAATTATCATAGAAATAATTTTCTTAGTGTAAATGTGTTAACTAAATATATGTGGGATATGTACATTTATGTGCATGAATGTGGTACGTTAATTGGTTAGTAAATAGTTAATCCAATTAAATGAGTCCAATAAGGGATTAAGTTAGTGGGCTAATAAATGGCTAAACGAAATTCTAATTTAATTAATGAAATCCAAGTATAGGATATTAAGTAGCCCAAGTATGTGGTAGATTAAATGCCCAAGCTAATGTCCAAATCTAAGCCCAAAATAAGGCCCAATTTTTAATCCAATTTAAAAAATCAAAATTGGTCAAATGGGTGGAAGAGGAGTAAGAAATCATCACATTTAGAAGGAATGGAAGGGGCTACGGAAGAGACAAGTTAAGTGGGACAAAATGAGTGGAGATTAGTGCTTAACTAAACTAATGAAGGAGCATGGACTAAATGGGGACTTAATTAACTAAGTAAAGAAGAAGAATTCAAAATTTGGGTATTAAAAGAATGGAATAGCCGGGCAAGGAAGAAATAGAGGGGGACAAAAAAACATTGCTAGCCAATTGGGAGAAGAAAGGAGGGAGCCAATTGACAATGGGTCCTTGAAGAAACCAAAGTTCAACCTTCCATGTGTAGGAAGTCTGAAAATTTTGTGAGGCATGCCCGGCAACATCTTTCTCATTCCTTTATTCCAAGAAGCTTTGTAAACTAAATACTCCCCCACATATCATCTGATTCCCCTAGTCTTTGTTCAGTCTATTTTGCAAAGAGGGAAGCGAGCTAAGTAGGAAAAGGTTAACAGAGTGGAGGAGAGAGTTCGGATGGCATGAGAGAGAGGGGAAACTACCTAAGCAAACCAAGCTTCTATTCATCTTCCCTTCACTTTCATTCATCCCTATTTCCTTAATACCATCTAAGTCTTGTAAATAACCAAGAGTGTAAGAAAAAGAAATGGTTATAAGTTGAGAATGGAGTAGGAGGTTCGGAGGTGACAAGGAAGAAGAGAAGAGGAGCAAGAGTAAGCCTTGTTCATCCTCTAGCTAACACTACAAAAAAAAGGGTCATTGCCGATGGGACCATTCTCGACGGCGTGTCGCCCGTCGAGAATGACATCACTGGCGACGGCTATATTGTCACGATTGACTCCTGTTGGCAGTGACCCCCTAAACCTCATCAGCGCCAAGTTTTCCATCTCACACGGGCGCCAAAAGTGAGGGTCGACGATCAAAGGCCATTGGCGACGGGAGATGTCGTCGATATTGAGTCATTCTCGACAGGCTCAACTCAATATCGACGGGCACTGCCATCGATACTAACTTGTTATTTAATCCCCAAATTTCAGTTTCAATTTTCTCTCCTTTCTTTTTTTCTCCAGCTCGAGTGCTGTTCCTTCCCTCTCTTCCTCTCGCCGTCGCCATCTCCATCGTCGTCGATCTTCTCGTCGGTGTTTGTCCCTCTTTCTTTCCTTACAATCCTGCCATCTCTCCCACCGTCTGGCCTTCCCCTTTCTTCCTCCCCTTTCTTGGCCACTGTTATCTCCCATCTCTTTCCTCTTTTTGTCCCCTGATCCTCTCTGGTCCTCCATTTCTCAAGCTTCAATTGGTAAGTTAAATTTACATATTTCTTAGGCTTTAATTTGTAAGTTTCAATGTTGTACGTTAAGTTAGGGTTTAATTTGTGTTTTCTCTAATATGTAAATTTTATTTTGTTTTGATTTAGGCTGCAGTACATAGCAACAGCTCTGGAGGGCATTGCTCTCCTCCGCAGATTTAATCTCCTAATTTGTAAGTTTTGGATGTGATTTTATATATGGTAATGGTGAGATACATTTAATTTTTATGTCCTTTTGTGTTAATAGTTCCATTTTTATTGATAAGTTTGTGTTAATAGTGAGCAGGGGCGGACCTATTCAATGGCAACATAGGCACCTGCCTATGCTCATTTATTTTTTTTATACAGGTATAAAAGTAGGGTGAAATATGTAAGTTCATAAACCTAAGGGGGCAAATTAATGAAAAACTTAAACTTAGAGGGACCAAAATAAAATTTATAAATTATTACTATTTACTAAAGTCAAAGAATGCTACTTGCCTGCTACCCTACCCGTGCACTCTGCTTTCTCATTTTTCATTCTTTTTCGCCTCCGCCCACTTCATTTGCTCTCATCTATTCAGTTTTCACTTTTCAATTTTCATAGTCAATTAGTCATCTCCCACCAACTTGGTTGTTTTTCCTCTACCTTTTACTACATCAGTACATCTCCATTACGAATTTACCATTTACGCGTCTATGCGCCACACCTCTTGGCAAGGAAATCAAACTTAAAAGGTAATTAAATTAGGGCTTTTTTGTTTCATAATTTAAAATTAGTAGTTTGTTAAATTAGGGATTTTTTTTGTTTCATAATTTAAAATTAGTAGTTTGTTTGAATTTGTTATTGGTTGGGGACTTGGGGTTAAACCCAATTCAATTTCTTTGATGTATTTGTTATATTTTGGACTTAATAGGTTACTAATTAGGTTTTTTTTTTGTTTGATAGTTTAAAGGAATACAATTATTAGATATTTAGATTATATATGTTTCCCCCTTCCTGCCTAGTTTCCTCTTACTAATTAGATGTATTTTTTTTTGTTTTATTATGGCAATTTTGATATTTGTATTGTGAATTTGTTTTCCTCCACAGCTCCACTGGATGGATTTGTGTGACTGTGTAGTTTGTGACATACTGACATATATAGGCATATAGAGGATATTAATGCAATTTTTGTTTTGCGTATTATAGAAATTAATTCATGATTTTATTTGAATATAGAAAGCAAATTGGGTTTGAGACTTTGAGAATTTGGGGAATCATTCAAATTCAATTATGACAAGTAACCGAAGTAAGTTTCTAAATTGTATCTAAATATTTTTTATTTTGAAATTCATTTTTTAGTTTGGATTATGAATATTTATTTGTTGTACTTGTATACCATATAATTCTATTTATGTTGCATAAAATAATTGTTTATTTGGGGTTGTTGTGTACTTGTATTTGATTGATTTAGGCATTCATGGCATGTGGTCAAAATTCAAACGTTCCAATAATGAATCATCATCATCACACTTCATCCGAGTCGATGACAATACTCAAAATCTCTCAAATGAAACACATATCAAAGAACCATCTCAAAATATTAATTCTCAATCCCAAGTTGAATTCAATTTAGAAGAGGAACTTGTTGCGAATCCGGGACTAAGACCTTCTATAATGGAATATGATGGTAACAAGAGAGAGAGTATTCGTCGAGGATATTTGCTTAAGGGCCCTCATCAACCAATGCTTTTCAAATTCCCTCAAACTGTTATTTATGGAGAGAAACGTAGATTTAATCCCGAATGGTACAAAAAGTATGCCAGTTGGCTGGAATATAGTGAAAATAAAGATGTAGTATGTTGCTTATATTGCTATTTATTCAAAGTTGATATTGGTGGTCAAGGGGGTGGGAATACATTTGTCGGTAAGGGATTTAATAATTGGAAGAAGACAGAATACTTATCTGAACATGTTGGAAAGTCACCGAATAGTATTCATAGACGATGCATGTTAGCTTGTCAAGATTTGAGGAACCGAAGGCAACACATAGATATCAAACTTGCCATTATATCTGACCAAGAAAAAAAAAATTACAAGCTTTGTTTGCTTTCATCTATTAAATGTGTTCGGTTTCTTTTAAGTGAGGGGTTGCCTTTCCGTGGCCATGATGAATCAGAAGCTTCAAAAAGGCGAGGCTTGTTTCTTTCTAGTCTAAAGTTTTTATCCGAGAATAATGATGAAGTGAATAAAGTTGTGTTGAAAAATGCTCCAGGGAACCACAAATTGACATCACCTTCAATTCAAAAAGACATTTGTACTGCTGCTGCATTTTTGACCACAAAAGCTATAGTTGCCGACATCGGGGATAATGTTTTCTCGTTGTTAGTTGACGAGGCTCATGATTCATCAATTAAAGAACAAATGGTTATTGCTTTACGTTATGTGAACAAACACGGGTGTGTTATTGAGTGTTTTTTTGGCATTGTTCATGTTGCCAATACATGTGCTCGAACATTGAAAAAGGCTATTGAGTCACTTTTTGCAACACATGGATTGAGCATGTCACGTGTACGTGGGCAAGGATATGATGGAGCTAGTAACATGCGAGGGGAATTTAATGGTCTCAAAAGTTTGATTTTGTCAGAGAATAAGTCTGTTTTTTATGTTCATTGTTTCGCTCATCAACTTCAATTGACACTTGTAGTTGTGGCAAAAAAACATAAGAAGCTTAAATCATTCTTCAATTAGCTTGCAATTTTAGCAAATGTTGTTGGAGTTTCTTGCAAACGTAAAGAAGTTCTTCGGGTGAAGCACATAGAAATAATAATTCAAGGAGTTGCTTCTGGTGAAATTAAGACCAGGCGTGGGTTGAATCAAGAAATGACCTTGAAGCGGCCCGGAGACACGCGATGGGGATCACATTATGACACAATTCTTAGTGTTATTAACTTGTTTTATGAAACAATTGAAGTACTTGAGATAGTAGAAGATGATGCATCAGGGGATAAAAGTACAGAAGCAGGTACTTTGTTGCATTTCATGCGAGATTTTGAGTTTGTATTCTTATTATATTTAATGAGAAAAGTTTTGGGAATCACGAATACTTTGTCACAAGCATTACAAAAGAAAGACCAAAATCTCGTAAATGCAATGGCTTTAGTTACCGTTTCAAAGCAATTGTTACAAAGCATGAGAGATTCAGGTTGGGAGAGTTTGTTAGCAGAAATTACTGAATTTTGTAATGTGCATGGGATAGTTGTTCGAGAAATGGAAGATATCTTTTTGGTTCAAGGGAGATCACGTTGGGGTGAAAAAGTCACAAATCTTCATCACTTTCAGGTTGAGTTACTCTATACAGTGATAGATAGTCAACTTCAAGAATTGAATGATCGATTTGACAATGTTAATACAGAGTTGCTCTCATGTATGTCGTGTACGTCTAGATCCATGTAACTCTTTCTCGGCGTTTGACAAGGAACGGTTGATTCAATTTGCAAAGTTTTACCCGTTGGAATTTCAAGATAAAGATCTTTGGGGGATTGATGATGAACTTGAAACGTACATTGCAGATGTGAAAAATGATCTTGAATTTTCTACTGTGAAAGGAATTAGTGAACTTGCTCAAAAGTTGATTAAGAAGAATAAGGCGGATTTGTATCCTCGAGTTTATTTGTTATTGAAATTGGCTTTGACTTTACCGGTTGCTACTGCGACTGTGGAGAGGATATTTTCAGTAATGAATATTATTAAAACCACTCTCCGAAACCAAATGGGTGATAAATGGTTGAGTGATTGTTTGGTTCCTTACATTGAAAATGATGTATTTGAAACTATTGATAATGAAGCTATCTTAGAACATTTTCAAGCTATGGGGTCTAGGAAGATAGCATTGTAATTTGTAAACATTATTATGATTAATGAATATTATGATTAGTTCAAGTTTTTTTTATTTAACTTCAATAAAAAAATTAGTTAAAATCCGCCCCTACTGGGGATAATTTCTGGATCCGCCCCTGATAGTGAGTATATATTTGATTTCTTTTACTTTAGCTATATCATAAGTATTGTTCTGTTGGATTAGTGATATAAATTTCGCAAATGTGATTTGGTGTGGAAGATACAGGATATTGATTTTTGTAGCAAATGTTGTTGATTAAATTTATTATTTTCTGTCACGGAGCCTCCGATCGAATCATTTTTGTTCCCAAATCTAAATAGTAGTAGTTTTTAGGTTTTTGTTAAGTATTTCTTTTTTTTGCTAATTAATTTTGCATTTTATTATCTGATGGTGAAACTCGTGTGATACTTTATAAACTACACACCAAATAAGGGGAAAATGCAATGTACATAATAAGTTTGTACTATGTTCATAAGAAATTATAGGATTATCACCTTTTAAGGTATAATAATCACAACCCTAAACATAATAATAGTAATTGATTTGTTTTGGTATCTTATTGTTATGAGCTTTTTGTTTTCTACTTTTCTTTGGTCTTTAACTCTTGTTGCCAGTTTAACGTGCTAACATTGAAGTTTGCAAAAGTCTCAAGTTTTATGTCTCTTCCATTCTACTGTAATTCCAATAAAAATAAATAAATACTTGCAAATTTGCCAAAAATAGATAAATGTACACCTAATATTTTGTCAACTAAAAACAAAAAAGAAAAGTGTATAGAAAATTAAGTCCACAAAATCATTTTCAGTATAACTAAATCAACATGAGGAGCTTTTTAACAAAAAAATATAGTTATGCTAGCTCCGGGGATATATCTACTTAAAAATCTAACTGATGATCACATTGAAAGCAAGAACCATACTTGTAGGTTTGCCAAGGCACCTTGGTGTAGATAATGCCACAAAAAGAACATAAGTTATAATATCTAGTTAAAGTTCGAGAGTGAGCTCTCCATGCAGCAAGCTGCACAACCCCAAAATGCCTACATAGTGACAGAACTTAAAAGCTGAAAGTATAAATCCGACAGTCGCACACTTTCAGACACTTCCCACGCTCGTTTTACCTACTATCCCAACTGCTCTAAACTGCACCACACCACGCCCCGAAAAAAACCATGGTATAGGTCACTCCTTAATAACAAAGATTGAATTTCAACTACAGGCTGCAGAACTTGTTCCAAATCATGGTAATGAACTAGACTTATATGACTTATTAGTTTATATTTTAATAAGCTAATTAATGATGTGTGTGTATTATGTGTTTCTTATCTAGCTTACGATTGTCGTTCTTTGTAATACTCCAAAGAGAATAGTGTTTTAATAATCAAACTTATCATTGTGATTATTGCATTTGCATATTTTTCATATAGTTTAGGAAGCTTAGAAACCCGTTCGAGATTCACTTAATAGAAGTGAATCTCGAATAGTCCCCATTTTGGGACTGTTCCTCGATCTCACTTAGTTCAGTGTTAACGGCTTGAGCACGTCTTTATATTTTGAGAATGTTTGGTGAATATCTCTTGAAGTTCTTCGGGTGAATATTTAGACTACGACATGGTAGTCTATTTCGTATACTTGAAGACCATGGGGAGGTGCTATCGAAATTTCTTAAAATATAAAGATGTGTTCATGTTGTTGGTATTAGGAGGGACGACACATTCAGGAATGGGATAGAAGTTTGACCCGTTAGAGTGGAGATGAAGTTAGGAAACTCATATGTATGCATAGACATTAACACTCTTATTTGTGTTTTGTTTTTCCTCATATATAGTAGCTCGTAATGCATAAACCAAGATGTCTGTTGATCGAAGTTGGATGGAATGTAGGGTAGCCACTGTTATGAGTAGGCTTAGCTCTGAGTACCGCAGTGGGGTTGAACAATTTCTCAATTTTACATTTGAGTAAGTCAGCGGCGATGAGATCAGATGTCCTTGTAAGAGGTGTGTGAATGAAATGTGGAAGGAAAGGAATGATATCATGTGTGACCTAAATACGTATAGGTTCAAGCAGGGTTATAGTACATGGATCTATCATGGGGAAACCTGGTTGAATGAGCATGAATTCGAACCAGAATCCAGAGCCAACGATACATTTTACTGTACTAACATGATAGTCGAAGCTGCTGGTTCATTCTTCCAGTGAAATACAAATAGGGATAACGGTACCATTGAGCAAGAGCCGAATGACGGGGCTAAGGGTTTCTATCAGTTATTTCATGAATCAGCGATGTCACTGTATAACGGACACAAAAAACACATCGTCTTATCTGCAGTGACTAAGCTTTCATACTTCAAGAACGAGCATGACTACAGTTAGAGAGGTTTTAATGAACTGCTCAACATTATGTAGGAGTTCTTACTAGCAGACAATAAGTTACCGGAATCGTACTATGATGTGAAGAAAATGGTCAAAAGGCTCAATCTAGGATATGAGAAGATTGATACTTGTGAGAATGATTGTATGTTGTATTACGATGATGACAATAAAGATAAGAGATCATGTGATATCTGCAGTACAAGTAGATACTATAAACAACACAAGAAAAAGGGAAAAGACGTGGCGAGAAAGATCTTACTTTACTTTCCCATTGCACCGAGGCTTCAGCGGTTATTTATGTCAACACATATCGCCGATGATATGAGGTAGCACTCAACAAGGGACATAATTTAAGGTCAATTGACGCACTCAGCAGATGGGCTTGAGTGAAAATTTTTTGACAGAAAGCACTCCTCGTTTGCTAAAGAGGTTCGCAATGTTAGGCTTGGACTTGCTACAGATGCTTTAATCCATTTAATGGGCCTTACACCAAGCCCTACTCAACTTGGCCATGATTTTTGTTGTGTATAACCTTCCACCTTCTATGTGTATGAAAGATCCCTACATGTTCATGCATTTACTAATTCCGGGTGATAAGAGTCCAAGTAAAGACATCAATGTCTACCTAGGGCCATTAGTTAATGAGTTGAAGATGTTGTGGGATAAAGGGGTTCAAACTTATGATGTATCTCTTAAATAGAACTATGACATGAGGGCAGCTTTACTGTGGACCATAAATGACTTCCCGGTCTTAGGAATGATTAGTGGATAGTAGATTCATGAGGGCTTGTCATGTCCCGTGTGCATGGGGTCAGTTAAAGCTATGTGGCTCAAACATGGGGGGGAAATTAGTTTCTTTGTAACTTCAAGACAGTTTTTGGCGATTGAACATCGTTATCGACGGATGAGTAGACAATTCAATCGAAAAATAGAGAAACATCAAGTACCTGACCGTCTTTATAGGACAGTAGTGTTGAGTTGGATTAGTCACTTGAATTTTCCACCTCCAAGAAAAAATCACATATTAGAGCGAGCTTATGGTTATGGTCAGGTTCACAACTGGACCCATCATTGCCTGTTCTTTGAGCTGCCTTATTAGGCTACACTCTACATCCGTCATTGTTTAGATCCGATGCATACCGAAAAGAATGTATTTGATAACATTTTTTATACAGTCCCAGATGCCAGTGGTAGAACAAAGGACAACAACAAGTTGAGACTTGATTTGGCAAAAATGAACATTAGGAAACATTTATAGTTGTATCAGGAGGGTGGTAAGACGGTAACCCCTAAAGCTGATTATAATTTGACCACAAAATAGTTGATATTGCTATGTAATTAGATTAGTGGATTGAAGCTCCCAGATGGATATGCTTCAAATATAGCAAGGTGTTGTAAAGTCGAAGAGCTAAAGTTTTGGGGTCTAAAAAGTCATGATTGTCACGTTTTCATGCAGAAGCTGATCCCTGTGGCATTTATCAACTTGTTGCCAAAACGTGTGGTTGAAGCACTAACAAAGCTTTCTAATTTCTTTAGAGATCTATGCTTAACGGACCTCCAGCGCAGAGACATAGATAAAATGGAGATGCCGATAGTGGAAATAATGTGCAAGTTAGAAATGATCTTCCCTCCATCGTTTTTTGATTCAATAGAGCATTTGCCTATTCACCTGTCATACGAAGCCTAGTTTGGTGGTCCCGTGTAATATAGATGGATGTATCCATTCGAGAGGTAATGACATTAATGTTTTTAATACGTTAAAATGTTCGTTCATGTTTTATAATGTATACATGCATATATAACACATAGGTATATGTGACATCTAAAGCAAAAGGTGAAGAATAGAGCCAGTATATAGGGGTCAATTGCTGAAAGTTATGTTATGGAGGAGCTTGCTAATTTCTGCTTGTTGTACTTTGAGTCGAATGTTTAGACGAGGCACAATCGCTTACGTCGGAATGAGGTTGTTGCACTGGGAAGTTGTTGCACTGGGAAGCTATCGTTTACACTCCAAAATTAAATCATTACTTCTACTCTACTAACACAAAAATTAGTATAGTGACAAGCAAGGGTCGATCCCACAAAGAGTGAATTATTTATATTTATTCTAATGTTTCCTAATACAACTAAATATAAATTGGGAGATTTTGAATTGAGTTAAACTAACTAATGTAACAGAAAATAATTAATAAGAATAACCAGTGAATTAAAGACTTCAGTTCTTCAGTTCAGTATCGCCTTTTTACAATAATGAAGTAATCAAGTATAACAATATTTATCCTTCAATGAAACTAATAGTCCTAGATAACAATAAGCTCTGCTATCTGAAATTTACCTTAGTGATAAGTGCATAATATTCATTTATTTTCATTCCTTTATATTTAGTTTATTGCATGTTTTATTGTGTATATGCACTTATTAGGTTGTTTATTGATTTCAGGAGGATTCAGAGTCAAAAGTAGAAAAAGATGGAAATCGGAGCCAAAACGAGAAAAGTTGAAAAATTGGAAAATTGTGGTTCTCGCCCCAGCGAGAACTTTGTACTGGAGTGTCTCGCCCCGGTGAGAAACCTTCTGCCCGTTTTCGCCCCAGCTGATCCAGAGCTCGCCCCGGCCTAAAACCTTCTGGTCGTTCTCGCCCCGGCGAGAAACCTAGGCATACAATTCTCGCCCCGGCGAGAATGGCGGAGTTGACCAAGTTTGACCAGCTTTGACTTTTTGTAATTTTTGAGGATTTCTAATTCAGATTGGATTCTTAATTCTTAGGGACTTAGGATATTGTCTTAGGACTATAAATAGATGTTTTTAATTTATTATTAGGGAGATCTTGACAACTACAATTGTAACCTTAATTGGAGAAAATTGAAGGCATGTCAGGCTAAACTCTTACTTTCGGTTCTAAGGGATGTTGAACCTTTTTCATAATTAATGGTTTAATCAGGTTTTATTTATTTATTCCTTCTTGCTTGAGATTTATTTTGATAATCTGTTTTAATTGATTATATGTTATTCAATCTTTTAATTTGATTTGGCCAATTGAATTAATTTGATTAATATCATATGCTAGATTAAGATATAGTATTAAGCAAACGATATTATATCTGATCATAGGTAGCAATTAATAGTATTTGATTGTGGACAAGCTTTTGAATATTATTAAGATTATTAAAAGGCAAGTTAAATAATTCCTGATTGTGTAATTGTTGCTTGGAATAACCTAATTCTCTAATTCTTCATGCTGCTGTTATATTAAATCTAGATTGATAGTTCTAGGTTATATGATAGTTATGGTCTCTTGAGGCGATTGCCACATTTGATTAACACATAAGAAGAATTCCGAATAATTAGCGATTGCGGTTATCTAGGGTTATTAATCTTATTGAAGGATAAATATTGTTAAACTTGACTTTTCTATAATTGTGTTAAAGTGATACTGAACTGAAGAACTGAAGCTTTTTATTTATTGATCACTCTTAATTACTTTTGTTAGTTTAGTGAATCAAACTCAAAACCCCCCATTAATAGAAATAATAGGAATATTAGAATAAGTAAAAGATTAATTCATTTCTCTGTGGGATCGATCCTTGCTTGTCATTATACTAAGTTTTGTGCTAGTAGAGTGCTAGTAAGGTATTAATTTTGGAGTGTAAACGATAGCTCCCAAATTTTGGCGTCGTTGCCGGGGAAGTGTTATTTATCTTTATTTATTCTTCATTTTATTTTATTTTTGTTTATTATTGTAGTTTATGACACGATCCTCTCAATCCGGTGATTTGAATTTTGATCCAGAAATTGAGAAAACTGCACGCATGTTAAGGAAAGAAGCTCGTCAAGCTCAAGGCATCATTGCAGAGTCAGACGAAGTTCCATCACCGGGACTCAACATAGCACTTGAATTACTGTCAAATACATCATCCACCGATTCAGAGGAAGAAGAAGAAATAGCGGTGCCAAATAACAATAGAACACTCAAAGAATTAGCCACTCCTAATCTTAATCAACAACCCTTGTGCATTGAATATCCTACTTTAACTGCTACTTTTGAACTTAAATCGGGACTAATTCATCTTCTGCCTACTTTTCGTGGTCTTATAGGTGAAGATCCATATAAGCACTTGAAGGAATTTCATGTGGTGTGTTCCACCATGAAACCATATGGAATAACTGAGGATCAAATCAAGCTAAGGGCATTTCCATTTTCATTGGGAGATCTAGCGAAAGACTGACTGTACTATCTTCCTTCAGGGTTAATACAGTCATGGAATGACATGAAAAGGCTGTTCTTGGAGAAGTACTTTCCTGCTTCAAGAGTTTCCAACATCAGAAAGGAGATATGCGGCATTCGACAGTTCAGCGGAGAGACACTGTATGAGTATTGGGAAAGATTTAAAAAAATGTGTTCCAGTTGTCCTCCCCATCAAATAGACGATCAACACCTGATTCAGTACTTTTATGAGGGATTATCACCAATGGATCGGAGTATGATCGATGCTGCAAGTGGAGGAGCACTAGTAGATAAGACACCGGAGGCTGCGAAGACTCTAATTGCAAACATGACTGCTAACTCTCAGTAGTATGGGACAAGGAATGACCATGCACCTGCAAGAGTGAATGAGATGACCACGAGCAACCTTGAACAACAAATCTTTGATCCAACTGCGATGGTTAGACAAATGGCTACAGGAAATACACCAGCAGCAAAAGTTTGTGGGATTTGTTTAATGGGTGGTCACAGTACTGATTCTTGTCCGACATTGCAAGAGGATGAAACCGCACAGCAAGCTAATGCGATGGGGAACTATCAGGCACAACCACAGCGGAAGTATGACCCGTACTTTAATACTTACAATTCAGGATGGAGGGATCATCCTAACCTTAGTTATGGAGAAAATATGCTACCAGCGCAAAGCATGTATCCGGTTAGACAACAAGGGTTCCCACAAGGCTCTCAACCAGCTCCACATCAATATCAACCTAGACATACAGCTCCTGTAAATTCTGGAACATCTTTGGAAGACATGTTCAAGGCATTCATGAGTCAGACACAACAGTTCCAGCAGGAAACGAAAAATTTTATTCAAGACTTGAGAAATCAGATAGGTCAACTTGCTACCACAGTGGGGAGGTTGGATGCTCAGGGTTCAGGAAAGTTACCCTCCCAAACAGTTGTCAATTCAAGGGAGAATGCTAGTGCAATTACACTAACGAGTGGAAAAGAGTTGGAAGTACCCAAAACAGTGACGGAAATCGAAAAGGAGAAGGCTAGTGATGAGATAGAGACACCGAGGGAAGCTGTTACCCCATCTACTCCAGTTAAGACCCCACCGTTGCCGTTTCCACCTAGAACACACAAGACTTCAAAGAAGGAGGAAAACGAAAAGGAAATTTTGGAAACCTTCAGGAAGGTAGAGGTAAATATTCCTCTATTGGATGCCATCAAACAAGTGCCCCGGTACGCAAAGTTTTTGAAAGAATTATGTACTAACAAAAGAAAATTGAAAGATGATGAAAAAGTCACTGTAGGAGAGAATGTGTCAGCAGTGCTTCAAAGAAAAATGCCCCCTAAATGTAAAGATCCAGGAATGTTTACAATCCCATGCAGAATAGGTAATACCAGATTTGAGAAAGCCATGCTAGATCTAGGAGCTTCAATAAATGTCATGTCATTATCTGTATTTGCTTCTTTAAATCTAGGACCTTTGAAACAAACTGGTGTTATCATTCAACTTGTTGATCGTACTAACACTTACCCTCAAGGGGTACTTGAAGATGTCTTAGTGCAGGTGAATCAGTTAATATTTCCTGCAGATTTTTACATTGTGGATATGGAAGATGACAGATCTCCAAATCCTTCGCATATCTTGTTAGGGCGGCCATTCTTGAAAACAGCAAGGACAATGATCGATGTGCACAATGGGACCTTAACCATGGAATTTGATGGAGAGAAAATACAGTTCAATATATATGATGCAATGAGGTACCCTAGTGATGTTAATCATGTTTTTGCCATTGACATCATTGATTCTATAGTGCAGGAATCTTTTGAACAAGTACACCGGGAAAGCTTGGAGATGGCCATTACTAACAACTTGGACATGGATAAAGAGGAAAAATTTGACCAGAATCAGGAATTAAAGGAAGTTGTGGCTGCATTGCACTCTTTACCAAAATTCACAGATAAGTATGCAGTTCAATCACTTCAATTACCTGTTTCTCATACAAAAATGTTACCATCTGTGGAGCAAGCTCCAATCTTAGAATTGAAACCCTTACCTGCTCACTTGAAATATGCATATTTAGGGACTAATGAAACTTTACCTGTGATTATTGCTAGTAATCTAACCAAAGTGCAGGAAGAAAAATTGTTGAGAGTCCTAAGGAACCATGTCACAGTGTTTGGTTGGACGATAGCAGATATCAAAGGTATAAGCCCTGTGATGTTCATGCATAGGATTCTTTTGGATGATGGAGCAAAGCCCACGAGAGAAGCACAGCGAAGAATAAATCCACCCATGATGGAGGTAGTCAAGAAAGAGGTGATTAAATTGCTTGATGCAGGTATAATCTACCCCATTTCAGACAGTCAGTGGGTGAGTCTGGTACAGGTAGTTCCGAAGAAGTCTGGAATAACTGTCATCACGAATGACAATAATGAGTTGGTGCCTACACGGATACAAACAGGATGGAGAGTGTGTATTGACTACAGGAAATTAAATGTTGTAACTCGAAAAGACCACTTTCCTCTTCCTTTTATTGATCAAATGCTAGAACGATTAGCGGGGCATACTTATTATTGCTTTTTAGATGGTTTTTCAGGTTATAATCAGATCGTGATTGCACCCGAAGACCAGTAAAAAACCACATTCACGTGTCCATTTGGTACTTTCGCATACCGGAGGATGTCATTTGGACTTTGCAATGCACCAGGTACTTTCCAGCGATGCATGGTAAGCATTTTTTCTGATCTTTTAGAAAATTGCATCGAGGTCTTTATGGATGATTTCACTGTACATGGTGATTCTTTGGATTTGTGCTTGGAAAATCTAACGAGTGTGTTTGATAGATTGGAAACTAACCTTGTTCTTAATTGGGAAAAGTGTCATTTTATGGTAGAACAGGGTATAGTGCTTGGTCATGTTGTGTCAGCTAAAGGTTTAGAGGTTGATAAAGCTAAGATAGATATTGTGTCTGCTTTGCCTTACCCCACCAGTGTGCGGGAGATTCGCTCTTTTCTTGGACATGCAGGCTTCTATCGGAGATTTATCAAAGACTTTTCCAAAATAGCTCTGCCATTATGTAAGTTGCTACAAAAAGATGTGGAATTCCAGTTCGATGATGCGTGCAAGGAGGCATTTGACATGTTGAAGAGCCTATTGACCTCCGCACCTGTGATACAACTGCCAATTTGGAATCTTCCCTTCGAAATAATGTGTGATGCAAGCAATTATGCAGTCGGAGCTGTTTTGGGCCAAAGAGTTGACAAAGCTGTCCATGCCATCTATTATGCCTCTAGAACATTGAATGCAACTCAAATTAACTACTCGACAACAGAAAAAGAATTTTTATCTGTTGTTTTTGCTTTAGATAAATTTTGATCTTATTTACTTGGCACTAAAGTTGTAGTTTATTCTGACCATGCAGCTCTCAGGTATTTGTTAACCAAGAAGGACTCTAAACCCAGGATTATCAGATGGATTCTGCTGTTGCAGGAATTTAACTTGGAAATCAAGGATAAGAAGGGAACAGATAACTTGGTAGCAGATCACTTGAGTCGACTGGTGAGAGATAAGGAGGCACTACCATTGTATGATTCATTTCCAGATGAGCGTCTCTTTTCTATTCAGGAGGAATTGCCTTGGTATGCTAACATTGTTAATTATTTGGCAAGTGCATTTATTCCCAATGAATTTTCTAAAAACCAGAAGGATAAGCTTAGGAGTGATGCTAGACATTATATTTGGGATGATCTATACCTGTGGAAATTTTGTGCTGATCAGATAATCCGTAGATGTGTGCCTAATACCGAAACATTGTCTATTTTAACTTTTTGTCATTCCTATGCTTGTGGAGGTCATTTTGGACCCAAACGGACGGCTCATAAAGTTTTAGAAAGTGGTTTTTATTGGCCAACAATTTTTAAAGACTCATATCTATTTTGTAAATCATGCGATAATTGTCAACGAACAGGTAATATATCACATAGAAATCAAATGCCACAAACTCCCATTTTAATTGTTGAGATTTTTGATGTTTGGGGTATTAATTTTATGGGACCTTTTCCTGTTTCTCATGGTAATATTTACATTCTCTTGTCTGTCGACTATGTTTCTAAATGGGTGGAAGCTAAAGCCACCAGGACTGATGATTCTAAAGTGGTTGCAGATTTTGTCAAAACTAACATATTTGTCAGATTTGGAACTCCTAGAGCTATCATCAGCGATAGAGGAACTCACTTTTGCAACAGGATGCTAGCAACACTATTCAGGAAATACAATGTTTTGAATAAGATTTCTACATCTTATCATCCGCAAAGCAATGGTCAGG
Organism: Aralia elata; assembly: GCA_034770075.1. Classification (NCBI taxonomy): domain Eukaryota; kingdom Viridiplantae; phylum Streptophyta; class Magnoliopsida; order Apiales; family Araliaceae; genus Aralia; species Aralia elata. The sequence goes on from CM068378.1 coordinate 83,029,792, forward strand.
CTGAAGTATCCAACCGTGAAGTGAAATCCATTTTGGAGAAGGTCATCACGCCAAGCAGAAAAGATTAGAGTTTGCGGTTAGAAGATGCATTGTGGGCGTATAAAACCGCATACAAAACCCCCATTGGTATGTCTCCGTACATGTTGATTTGTGGGAAGCCATGTCATCTACCCATGGAATTAGAACATAGAGCTTTTTGGGCGATCAAGCAATGTAATATGAGTTTGGATGAAGCGGGGATGCATAGGAAGTTCCAGCTACAAGAACTCGAAGAGATGAGGAATGAAGCATATGAGAGTTCTAGACTTTACAAGAATAGGACAAAGGCCTTCCATGATAAGCAGATTTTGAGGAAAGATTTCACTGTTGGACAACAAGTTCTCCTATTCAATTCAAGGCTGAAGTTATTTCCGGGGAAGTTACGCTCTCGTTGGGAAGGTCCATTTGTTATTACTAATGTGTTCTCTCATGGTGCTATAGATATACAGAATCCAAAGACAGGGAAAGTATTCAAGGTCAATGGACATAGGCAGAAACCCTTCCGCGAAGGATTTTTGATGGAGAGTGTGGAGATGATAGACTTGGTGGATCCGAGCTATGAATGATTGAGGAGAATCGATGTCGGGCTAACGACGTTAACCAAATGCGCTGCTTGGGAGGCAACCCAAGATTTTATATTTGCTTTTCTATCCCTTTTTACTTCTTAGTTTTAGTTGCATTTTATTTAGTTATCTCGTCTTTTGCATGATTGTCTTACATTGGGGACAATGTAAGGTTTGAGTGTGGGGGAGGGGTTTAGGTTTAGGTTTTAGGTTTATGTTAGTTTAAAAATCTGAGTTGTTTTGAAAAATCTTGAAAATTTTTGTGTTTGGTCAGGTTTCAAAGGTTTTTGGTTTTAGAATGAAGATTGATGCCATTGATTGATTGAATTTGTTTGATGCTGAATTAATTGATAAATGATGATAATGAAGTTAGGACCCATAGTTGACAGATTTGAATTGAGTTGGTATTGCATGAGTACTTGAGTATGAGATACATGTTTACTTGACTGAGTTATTTGTGGAGTTAACTTTGTGCACTGATTCCATGATTTAGAACTGTTTAACTGCTTATCTTGTTTGCAGGACCTTGTGAGAAAATTGGAAATTTGAAAGAATTGAGAGTAAAAACTGAAAAATTTTGTCTCAAAAGAAAAACATGTGGTGGGTTGAGATGGAGCGTAAAACGCACTCACTCATAAACACATGCAACGAGATGGAGCGTAAAACGCACTCGTTGGTGAGAAAAAAAGTGAGATGGAGCATAAAATGCACTCACTTAAGAAAAGAATGAGAAGAGGTGAAATGGAGCATAAAATGCATTCACTTGAATGAAAAAAATGGATAGCAGAAAGAAAAGAGAAAAAAAACATGTTCTGGTTTTGAGTTAGTGTGCACGGTTGTTGTTCCATATGACCTTAGTTAAGTATATGTGTTAATCATAGGAGATGCATATGTAGTTTCAATTTGATTTAGAGATGTTCAGTGGGGAATGATGGGATTATTGTTATGAGTTGATTGATGAGGTATTGATCAAATTTCTGTTGATTGGTGTTAGTATTCATGGATGCTAAATTGAATTTGAACCTTTGGGAGTTTGGTTGAATGGAATTCAAATGATTTCAATATAACTTTTGTTTTAGTTTACACGAGGACGTGTAAAGACTAAGTATGGGGGAATTTGATAAGTGTATAATATTCATTTATTTTCATTCATTTATATTTAGTTTATTACATGTTTTATTATGTATATGCACTTATTAGGTTGTTTATTGATTTCAGGAGGATTCAGAGTCAAAAGTAGAAAAAGATGGAAAATCGGAGCCAAAACGAGAAAAGTTGAAAAATTGGAAAATTGTGGTTCTCGCCCCGGCGAGAACTTTGTACTGGAGTGTCTCGCCCCAGCGAGAAACCTTCTGCCCGTTTTCGCCCCAGCTGATCCAGAGCTCGCCCCGGCCCAAAACCTTCTGGTCGTTCTCGTCCTGGCGAGAAACCTAGGCATATAATTCTCGCCCCGACGAGAATGGCGGAGTTGACCAAGTTTGACCAGCTTTGACTTTTTGTAATTTTTGAGGATTTCTAATTCAGATTAGATTCTTAAATCTTAGGGACTTAGGATATTGTCTTAGGACTATAAATAGATGTTTTTAATTTATTATTAGGGTGATCTTGACAACTACAATTGTAACCCTAATTGGAGAAGATTGAAGGCATGTTAGGCTAAACTCTTACTTTCAGTTCTAAGGGATGTTGAACCTTTTTCATAATTAATGGTTTAATCAGGTTTTATTTATTTATTCCTTCTTGCATGAGATTTATTCTGATAATCTGTTTTAATTGATTATATGTTATTCAATCTTTTAATTTGATTTGGCCAATTGAATTAATTTGATTAATATCATATGCTAGATTAAGATATAGTATTAAGCAAACGATATTATATCTGATCATAGGTAGCAATTAATAGTATTTGATTGTGGACAAGCTTTTGAATATTATTAAGATTATTAAAAGGCAAGTTAAATAATTCCTGATTGTGTAATTGTTGCTTGGAATAACCTAATTCTCTAATTCTTCATGCTGCTGTTATATTAAATCTAGACTGATAGTTCTAGGTTATATGATAGTTATGGTCTCTTGAGGCGATTGTCACATTTGATTTACACATAAGGAGAATTTCGGATAATTAGCGATTGCGGTTATCTAGGGTTATTAATCTCATTGAAGGATAAATATTGTTAAACTTAACTTTTCCATAATTGTGTTAAAGTGATACTGAACTGAAGAACTGAAGCTTTTTATTTATTGATCACTCTTAATTACTTTTGTTAGTTTAGTGAATCAAACTCAAAACCCCCCATTAATAGAAATAATAGGAATATTAGAATAAGTAAAAGATTAATTCATTTCTCTGTGGGATCGATCCTTGCTTGTCATTATACTAAGTTTTGTGCTAGTAGAGTGTTAGTAAGGTATTAATTTTGGAATGTAAACGACATCTCCCACTTAGATTATCACTCAATGAAGCAAGCTCTTCACAAGATTCTAACTATCATACAACTTAGAACAAGCTCTCTAGATTTAATATAATAGCAGCATGAAAAACTAGGAAATTAGACTATTCCAAGTAATAATCATATAAGCTCGGATTATTTAACTTGTCTTTTGATAATCTTAGCAATATTCAAAAGTTTGTCCACAATCATGTATTACTAATTACTACTTGTGATTAGGAACAACATCAATTACACGTAATAATATTCCTTAATATAGTATATGATATTAGTTAACCAATTCAATTCTGCAGAAATCAAATCAATTAAGCCAAATATCATTCAATAATTAAATCATATTATCAAGAATAAATCTCATGTAAGAAGGAATAAATAGAGTAAACTTGATCAAACTATTAATTATAAAGAAGGTTCAATATCCCTTAGAACTAAAATAGAAAACTTAGCCTGACATGCCTTCAATCTTCTCCAAATTAGGGTTTCAATTGTAGATGCCAAGATCCCCTTAAAATTAGACTAGGAACATCTATTTATACTCCTAAAATAAAATCCTAAAACCCTAAGAATATAACAATCCAAATTGCATTAGAATTCCTTAAAGATTAACAAAGCTGAAAAAAATCTGCTGCTGCCACGTACCCCACGCGCCCGCGGAAGGCCTTGCTCGCCACGACTCACCTATCTAGCATCGTGGCTCAAGGTCCCGCGTCGCGGCCCATGCTTTTGAGCGCCGTGGCCCATAAGATTTGTCCGATTTTCTCTTTTTCTCCTTCCGTGCTCATTTTGATCCCTTTTTCTCTTTTTAGCTCCAATTCCTCCTTAAGTCAATAAATACCTTAATAAGCTCACATAAATATAAAACATGTAATAAAACTAAATATAAAGAAATCAAAATTATCGATGCACTTAACAAATTCCCCCACACTTAACCTTTACACGTCCTCGTATAAACTAAAGCAAAGGTTATATTGAAATCAACTAAATATATTCTATTCAACCAAACTTTTAAAGGTTTTCATTCAATTACCAACCATGAATATCAACACTAATCAATAGAAATCTGTTTAACACTTTATCAATCAGTTCACAACAACAACCTCGTCATTCCCCACCGAACATCTCTAAATCAAATTATATCCACATAAGTTTCCTTCCTATGATCTACACACATACTCAACTCAATTATCATGGAACAACAGTCGTACACACTGACTCAGAACTTAGATCATATTTTCTCTGCCATTCATTTTTTTTCCTTTCCTCCAGAACCATCAAATTTATTTTTTCCCAGGTGAATCCATTTTATGCTCCATTTCACCTTTCTCAATCTTTCTTAAGTGAGTTCATTTTATGCTCCATCTCACTTATCCCATCACCAACGAATGTGTTTTACGCTCCATCTCGCTTCATGTGTTTATGGGTGAGTGCGTTTTACGCTCCTTCTCAACCCACCACATGATTTTTCTTTTGTATTTTTTTTCCTTTCATTTCATTTTCTCAAAATTTTCTTCTTTTTTTTTCATGGTCCTGTAACGAAACAAGTAGATAAACAATTCTAAATCATGAAATCAGTGCACATAGGCAACTCCACAAATAACTAAGCTAAATAAGCATATATCTCGTATTCAAGAACTCATATAACACAAATTCAATTCAAATCATTTACTATGGATCATGACTCAATTATCATCATTCATCAACTAATTCGGCATCAAACAAATTCTATCAAATTAGCATCAATTTCCATTATACCACCAAAACCTTCAAAAGTCTAGCCAAACAAAATCATAGAAATAGTTTTAAAGCCAAAAATTTTTAATTTTTAATTTTTTTCACAAAAATAACCACAATCGGATCATAATCTCCTAGAGTAAACCTAAATATAACATAAACCCCTCTCCCACACTCAAACCTTATATTGTCCCTAATGTAAGACAATTATGCAAAGAAGAAAGTACAACTAATATGCAACTACAAAAATAAAAAGTAAGGGGGATAAAAAATAAAATCTAAATCATGGGTTGCCTCTCAACTTACGGAAGCATTTGTCCTATATGTACAAATCGAAATCGGGCGGATCTTTACCCGGAGTAGAGCATAAACCTAAAAAGATTAAAGGGGCTCGTTCAGGAACAAGCAGCGCATTTGTTTAACGTCGTGTGCCCGACTCCAGTCTTCTCATTCTATGTAATTGTACTTGTGTACTTCAAGTGGACTAGTAATAGTTTCAATTTTAAATTAGAAGCATCCTTCAAATGTTAGTTCTGCTCCATTCCTGCATCTTCATTCATTTTCCAGTCATTGGAAACTACATTCCTCACATCTTTCTGTTGTATTTGTAATTTATCAAAAGATTCCTACGCCATGGAGCCAATAACATTAATAGCAAAAACATAAGTAACATCACCAAGATACCTCTTAGCCTCATGTATGCCGAACTGGATATTTGCATCATCCAATTCCATAGTTAAGTTTCCATGATGTTTATCATTTTATGTTTTTGTTGTCTCATACCCCTTCTCATCAAAGTCAGTGTTAGCTTCAAACATTATATTGGCACACATAGCACTACTGGATGTTTCTGAAGTAAGCTCTGATTCCTCTTGCTACCATACCTCTGCACCATTTCCCAAAGTAGTCGCACTTACATTCTCTCTTTGTGTAACAACAGTCTGAGAAGGCAACTTCCTTGAATCGTGACAGTCCAATTGTCCAACTGTAGTAGCAAGTTAACTCGTATGATTCTCCAAGTTATGGATGGAAGTCTTTGTCTCTTGCTGAAACTTTTGTGCTTGATTCATGAAAGCTTTGAACAAATCCTCAAGGGATGGTTCAGACTTGGTAGAAACTGCTTGTTCATGTGTTTGATATTATTGTTGAATCTGTTGAAAACTAGGTTACCTATCATCCTCATAGCTCAAGTTGGGGTGATCTCTCCATACTGGATTGTAAGTGTCAAAATAAGGATCATAGCGATGTGGATTTTGTCCTGAGAATGTCCCCACAGCATTGACTTGATGAACAATTACATCCTCTTGCAACATTAGACAATCATCTTTATCATAGCCTAATTTTGAACAAATTCCACATACCTTTGCAATTTGCATCTTCCCTATAGCCATTTATTGAACCAAAGTAGTTAAGTCAGAAATCAATTGTTCAATACTACTAGTACTTACCTCATTCACCATTGTAATTGTATGATCTATCTTAGTACTATACTGTTGTGAGTTTGCAGCCATATTTGCAATTAAGTTCTTTGCAACCTCTGGAGTGTTGTCTACCAGTGCGCCTCCACTTGCTGCATTAATCATACTCATATCCATTGGCAATAATCTCTCATAAAAGTATTGGATCACGTGTTGATCATCGATTTAGTGGGGTGGACAGCTGAAACATAACTTCTTAAATCTTTCCCAATACTCATAAAGAGTCTCTCCATTGAACTGTTGGATGCCACATATCTCCTTCCTTATGGTAACAACTCTTGAAGCAGGAGAATACTTCTCCAAGAACAGCCTTTGCATTTCGTTCCATGATCATATTGATCCTAACGGAAGATAGTACAACCAATCATTTGCCAAATCCGCTAGTGAAAATGGAAAAGTTCTAAGCTAGATTTGTTCCTCTGTTAATCCTGGTGGCTTTACGGTGGAACACACCATATAAAACTCCTTTAGATGCTTGTATGGATCTTCACCCGCAACACCACGAAAAGTAGGAAAAAGGCAGATTAATCCTAATTGTAATTCAAAAGCAGCATCTAAAGTAGGATATTCAATACACAATGATGGTTGATCAAGATTAGGCGAAGCTAATTCTTTTAAAGTCCTGTTGTTGGCAGCCATCCCTTCGGGAAATTTTTCTAACTCCGGATCTAAAATCAGTTCAAGAGAGTGAGAGAATTGACTCATAAACTAAAAATAAAAATAAAATAAAATAAATAAATAAACGAAAATAAAGAATAAATAAAAACAAATAACACTCCCCAGCAATGGCGCCAAAATTTGGGAAGCTGTCGTTTACACTCCAAAATTAAATCCTTACTTCTACTCTACTCCAAAATTAGTATAGTGACAAGCAAGGGTCAATCCAATAAAGAGTGAATTGTTTATATTTATTATAATGTTTCCTAATACAACTGAATATAAATTGGGAGGTTTTTAATTGAGTTAAACTAGCTAATGTAACAGAAAATAATTAATAAGAATAACTAGTGAATTAAAGACTTCAGTTCTTCAGTTCAATATCGCCTTTTTACAATAATGAAGTAATCAAGTATAACAATATTTATCCTTCAATGAAACTAATAGTCCTAGATAACAATAAGCTCTGCTATCTGAAATTTCCCTTATATTATCACTCAATGAAACAAGTTCTTCACAAGATTCTAACTATCATACAACCTAGAACAAGCTCTCTAGATTTAATATAATAGCAGCATTAAAAACTAGGAAATTAGACTATTCCAAGTAATAATCACACAAGTTCGGATTATTTAGCTTGCCTTCTGATAATCTTAGCAATATTCAAAAGTTTGTCCACAATCATGTATTACTAATTACTACTTGTGATTAGGAACAATATCACTTACACGTAATACTATTCCTTAATATAGTATATGATATTAGCTAACCAATTCAATTCTGCAGAAATCAAATCAATTAAGCCAAATATCATTCAATAATTAAATCATATTATCAAGAATGAATCTCATGTAAGAAGGAATAAATAGAGTAAACTTAATCAAACCATTAATTATAAAGAAGGTTCAACATCCCTTAGAACTGAAATAAAAAACTTAGCCTGACATGCCTTCAATCTTCTCCAAATTAGGGTTTCAATTGTAGATGCCAAGATCCCCTTAAAATTAAACTAGGAATATCTATTTATTCTCCTAAAATAAAATCCTAAAACCCTAAGAATATAACAATCCAAATTACATTAGAATTTCTTAAAGATTAACAAAGCTGGGAAAAATTCGCTGCTGCCACGCGCCCACGGAAGGCCTCGCGCGCCGCGGCTCACCTATCGCACGCTGCGGCTCAGGGTCCCGTGCCTTGTCCCATGATTTTGAGCGCCGCGACCCATAAGTTATGTCCGATTTTCTCTTTTTCTCCTTGCGCACCCATTTTGATCTCTTTTTTTTCTCTTTTTCTCTTTTTAGCTCCAATTCCTCCTAAAATTAATAAATACCTTAATAAGCTCATATACATATAAAACATGTAATAAAACTAAATATAAAGGAATCAAAATTATCGAATATTATGCACTTATCATGCACGCAAGGACAATGGAGAATTAACGGCCTTTAGCCATCCTGTACAACCGTTCGGCGAGAAAAAAGGAGATTCTTGACCGAAAATGAGTATGCAGCTATCACATTGTATGCACTTGTAAACATGAATGAAGTAGCACCATATATTAAGTAAGTAGCCATAACTATGTTGTTCGTAAATGTTATAAGTCCCTTGTATACACATTAAGTTTATAACTATACTACAGTCAATATGATGTTGAGATACGTGAAGCGAATCTGAATATATCGGATGGGGACTTCCAAAATTTAAGAAATAGAGAATTTGTGCAATGGTTTAAAGATGTAGTAAGTCTCTTAAATTAATGTCTAAATGCATTTACCCTCTTGAATGAATCTTAAGGCGTAATTAACTTTAGAATATGTTATGTTACTGTACATTAGGTTCTCGCATATGATAATTCGACTAAAGCTTATAGTCGACGGCCCTGAAAGATCTGTAGATACTTATAGATGTTGTATTGCCAACAGTTATAAATTTAAGTGTTGTGATATTGGGGAAGTTGCTTCATCTGATTCTGGTGTTGTGGTTAAAGGTAGCTGCTACGATAATCTTTGGGATGACTGGTATGGATGACTGCTAGTCGTCGTTCTCAAATATTGGGGTCAAAAAAAGTTAGTTTTCTTCAATTGTCATTGGTTTGATGTTGAAAATGGAGTTAGAGTAGATAAAAATTTAGGACTAGTGACAGTAAATGTTAAGTCAAAACTAAACTCAGACGAGCCTTTTATTTAGCAAGTCAAGCAATGCAGGTGTACTACGCACGGAGTGTTAAGACTTCTGTAAGCTCATGGTATGCTGTTATAACCACCAAAGCTCATGGTTTTCAAGGCACAGCTCTTCGTCCAAACGATAAACTTTTACAAGTCGGGTCTACTGGTGTCACACATGTTGATGTGACAGTTATTAGTGAGTCTAGTGAAGACGAGGATGATATCATCACTGTCAAAAGTGAAGACGATGTTGTTGAGGATGAAGATAAAAATGAAGAAATCATTGAGGATGACGAAGATGGTGATGACAGCGAGAATGAAGAACTATTGCTCGAAGATGAAGATTCTAATATTGATGGCTTTGATGATATAAATGATTAGGAGTATGTACTATTTATATCTTTTTATTTGTATCTATATATAATAGTTTGTAGTAGTACAGTCATGATGGTGTAACTTATATTATTCTACTAATTAAGGTGCAAAATTGATATACTATTACTATTTATGTCTTTTTAGTTGTATCCATATGTAATAGTTTGTAGAAGTGCAATCTTGATGGTGTAACTGATATTATTCTATTAATTAAGGTGCAAAATTGATTTACTATTATTTTTTATCTCTTTTTAGTTATATCTATATGTAATAGTTTATAGTAGTGCAATCATGATGGTGTAACTTATATTATTCTATTAATTAAGGTACAAAATTACTGTGATTACAAATGTCTTATAATTTTCTGCTGATTTCTTTACAGTTATATACATATGGCCCGTACACCACACAGTGATCGTGGTGGGCATGCTGGTCGTGGGGGCCGTGGAGGTCGTGAGGGTGATGACCAGGCCGGATCTTCATGTATAATTGCATATTAAGTGTTTTTAACATCTAATTATTTTTGTATATAGTATATTGTCATGATATTCATTCACATATTGTTCTCAAATAGGTGATCGGTGTAGGCCTCCATGGGGACTAGCACGTGGCTTGTTCGGGAATCCCCCTTAGGCACCTCATATATGCCGCGTCGAGAGTAACAGATAATTTTATAATATGTGTGTAGCATTTAATATTTGTTTTACATATATATATACTTTAGAATTTTCAAATGTATTAAACAACAAATGTATATATACTTTAGAATTTTCAAATGTATTAATTTCAATTGTAATATCCTTGACGCGACTCCAAGGAACACGTTGCTTGGGATCGTGCGCAATCGATTCTGGAGCGCTTGGATGAGGCAGGCAGATGTGGATGATCGCACACGCCAGTTGATTATAGATGAATTTCGGGTAAGAAAAATTTCATTTGTTAGTTTTTTATGCCATTTGCGTGTTATTATTAATCCTTGACATGTCGATTTATGTTGTCTACTAATAATATAATATGTAATGTGCAGAGATATTATCGATTTGAGGACGGGGCAGGAAGCCCATGGCTTGACCGTTCTCTGAGCATATTTAGAGATGAACTAGCACAAGTGGGTCTATGATTGGAAGAAAAAGGCCTAGAGCAGGATGGCAGATGGACAGACACTTAGAGATATCCGGCCAAATTTTATTGGTGTTGCAGTGTGGGAGCAGATGTACAGCATTTGGGAGGGCTTTGCTTTTCAGAAGATGTCAGCACAGCATACAACAGCCCGACAGTAGAGTCGTCTGCCACATTGCATGGGGTCGCAGTCATACGACCTTTTCAGGGAGAGACTCCAGGTTACTCTTAAGCGTCCACCTTCCCGCTTAGAGTTCTGGTGGCACACCCATCATAAGAAATGTGATGGTGGTTATATCTCACATGAGGCAAAGGGCATTATTGTAAGTAATTTTATCATTTTATTTAGTTTATATTTTAATTCATGTAATTCGTATTCATATTCTTTACTTAACTATGCTTTTCATATATTTATGTATTTTTTTCAGCTTCGGTTCAAGAGACTTAGTGGCGAGCAGAGCAGCCAGAGAGCTGATGGCGACGTAGCTCCCTCGACACGCGAGGATGAAGAGATGGATGACTGGCTGCAGGCTACAGGGGGACCGAAGAATGGTAGAGTTGTGGGCATTCCACGGATACCAGCTTACACTATAGTGCCTGCTGTAAAAGCCAGTCATTGCCCACCAACCAGAGTAGGTGGTGCGAGTGGATCGGGTGTCGGCCCTTCATTATCGGACGATTTATTCTGGCGCATCATTGAGGGGTGCATGGAGAGCAGTGCTATACAATCAGGCACACCATCACACCAGTGCATCTACCAGCTTGCTCAAGAGGTCGTCTACGGCTCCAGTCTGGTCCGGGAGGAGGTCTTTCGTGTATGCGCGGTTGTCTTGGCCAACCTCTTTCCTCCGCATATTCGAGAGGTAAATACAATTATTGATGTATGTCTTTATTTAATTCATGTAATTTGTAATTATATTGTTTATATAAACTGTCAAACATATAGTTGTCAGACTTATTATCGAACTTGTATAAATTAAAAAAAAACGTGTATCAGCTCGTTTGCCGAATTTGTACATATTAAAGAACAGTTAGCAACATATAGACCAAAACTCGCCCCGGACGTCGAAACGACACGAAACCATAGACATAGCACCTCATAGAAATTTAGACATGAAAATATAGACAGCACTTCTCCTATATTTAAAACACGTTGCAACTTACAGAACTCGATTCCGATATCCGGAGGCCGATTTATCAGTTCGTTTGTCGAACATGCACATATTAAAGAACAATTAGCAACATATAGACCAAAACTTGTCCCGGGCGTCAAAACGACACGAAACCAGAGACATAGTACCTCATAGATATTCGAAACTCGTTACAACTTATGGGACTCGATTCTGAGATCTAGAGGCCGAGTTATCAGCTTGTTTGTCGAACTTGTATAAATTAAAAAAAAAACTTTAAAAAATAGTCGAAAAAGAGATTAAAACCCGCCCCGAATATCAAAACGACACGAAATCATAGACATGGTACCTCTCCCAAATTTATAATACGTTACAACTTACGGGACTCGATTCCGATATCCAGAGGCCGAGTTATCAGTTTGTTTGTCGAACTTGCACATATTAAATAACACTTAGCAACGTATAGATCAAAACTCGACCGGGGCGTCGAAACGACACGAACCATAAAGATAGCACCTCATAGATATTTGGAACTCGGTACAACTTATGGTACTTGATTCCGAGATCCGGAGGCCGATTATCAGCTCGTTTGTCGAACTTGTATAGATTAAAAAAAATAGAAAAATAGTCGAAAAAGAGACCAAAACTCTCTCTGGGCGTCAAAATAATACGAAACCATAAACATAGTACCTCTCTCATATTTAGAACATGTTACAACTTACGGAACTCGATTCTGATATCTGGAGGCCGAGTTATCAGCCTGTTTGCCGAACTTACATATATTAAAAAATACTTAGCAACATATAGATCAAAACTCACCCCGGGCATCTAAATAAAACGAAACCATAGACATAGCACCTCTCCCATATTTGGAATACATTACAACTTACAGGACTCGATTCCGATATCCGGAGGCCGAGTTATCAGTTCGTTTGCTGAACTTGCACATATTAAAGAACACTTAGCAACATATAAACCAAAACTCGCCCCGGGCATCGAAACGACACGAAATCATAGACATAGTACCTCATAAATATTAGGTACTCGTTACAACTTACGGGACTAGATTTGAACCTACTTTGTACCAGTTGTATATAAACAAAGAAGCAACACTGAACTGTTATCAACTAAGCAATAAGCATCACTGATTCAAATTTCAATTAACCCATTCAATTCAAAAGATTTCCAAACCATATATTAAAAGCAACAAGATGAATACAGCAATACAGTAGGACATAACATCAAGCCCACAAATTAGTGATTCTCCAAATTATCAATACATAATATTTTAGTATCTCAAGGATCAATAAACATCAATACATCAATATTGTAGACTTCTAGTAGTAATAAAACAGCCAACAGCAGTGTGCCAATGTCAGCAACAAAACAGTCATGAGCCACCATTGATTCAGATGTCAAGGGAAGCATGAATGCACGATCCACCATTACCATGGTCCATCATTACTGCAAAAAAGCAAAAATAAGTTTTTAAACCATAACTTCCTTTATGTTGAAAATATAGCTATATAAACTTTGAAAGAAAATGTTTGTATCAACTGCCACCTTAAACAAACCCACCAAAATCCTTACTTTCCAGAATTAGAACCTCCCAAATCCATTTTAATTAGAATTAGAATTTGTTTATAAGAAATTGGTTTTTTGAAGCTACTGTTTGCAATCTTAGTTTGCATGCATGCAAGTGCTGTTCTTTCATTATTAAAATGATCAACACTTTTCTTATGATTTTCTAAGGAATAAATTCTTTGACTGCAGAGCAAGTGGCTTTTGATAACCTTTTTTTATACAGTTATCCTTTTGAGGCATGATACTAAAGCAGTGTGGTTAGTTTTGGGTGCTTATCTAAATGGCGGGCTCTCAATCACTCTAAAGCAGATACATATATTTAATATTTCCAATATAAACCAAGCTAAAATTGACAACAAACATTCATAAATAAAATATTATTATCTTACCCGTGCCAATTGTCACATCTCCATTAAATTCCGCCATCCATATCCAAAACTTCCGTAAATTCTAAGAAGATCAAAAGAAAATAAAACTAGTTAAAGAAAGTCATTAACATATAAACATTATAAATTAAAACTATATAATTTAAAATGAAGGATAAGTGGATAACCTTTCTCAATTGTTTCAAGTGAATCTAAGTTCTCTCTATGGACATTGGTTATTTGCTTGAACGAAGCCAATCTTTAGCAAAAATAAGAGCTTGTACCATTCTAGGAGTTAAAGAACTCCTAAATGGATCAAGTACACGACCACCTGTGCTAAATGTCGACTCGGAAGCAACGGTTGACATAGGAACTGCCAATACATCCCTAGCCATTTGAGAGAGAATGGGAAATCTAGGAGAATTATTTTTCCACCAACCCAAAACATTATATTGTGAAGTCGTTTGATCAACATGCTCACTCAAATACTTATCTAATTCCGTATTATCCCCTCCTTGAACATCTGCAATGTGTTCCACAAATCTTTCCATCCTCCTCCTCCTTGTCGTTTCTCGACCATGCTCATCAAAAGTTTCACTAGGCACATTAGATTGTGCACTTTGGGATGATTGTGTACTTTGAGATGATTGTGCACTTTGGGATGTATATTTGAGACTATAACATTCCGTAATGGCATCACTCACCGATTTAATCATTTTATTTGCCATTTCAGTCCCATTCCCATACATTAAATTAAAAATAAAATCCACAAATGCAAATTTATGTCTAGGATCTAGAACAACCGCAATGTACAACAATTTATTCATCTTCTCAATAATCCCCCAATATTTATCTAATTTTGCTCTCATCCTTGACGCCATTTCTCTCATGCTAATGTCACTCGTATATAACAATTCATTCAAAGCATCATCAAGATCAAGAAATTCATGAAAAAAAGTATATGATGTCACATAAGATGTACCTGAAACCTTCACCGTAATGTCCAAGAAACACTTCAAGAATACCACCAATTGTCTCACAACTCCCCAATCTTCTACGGTAGGCCACCCATCACCCGATTCCATTTCCAATTTGAATAAAGGGTCTTTGCTTGCAAGCCTATTAAAAGCACGTTCGAAGTCTATGGCCACATTCAACATAGAATAAGTGGAGTTCCATCTAGTGGACACATCTAGGATCAACGAAGTTTTTTTTTCAATTTTCTCAATTTCAACACATTCTTTGAATTTTGTAATCCTAGAAGGAGATTGTCGCACCCACTTAACCAAAGATCGAACACGAGATATCGAAGGACTCGCATCTTTCAACCCATCACATACAACCAAATTAACAATATGAGAAACACACCTCACATGGAGAAATTTACTATCACAAATGCTATGACCCCAAACTTTCAATTAATTTTTCAAATACGAAATTGCAACATCATTGGAACTAGCATTATCAACTGTGATTGTGAAAATTTTATCAATGCCCCACTCCCTCAAATAATTTTCAACCGACATACCTATGTCTTCCCCTTTATGACTAGTAATTGGGACAAAGTTAAGGATTTTTTTTTGCAAATTCCACTTATCATCAACATAATGAGCAGTCAATACCATGTAATTAATTCGTTGTATGGAAGTCCATGTATCAGTAGTAAGACAAACCCTTTGTGATGTATTTTTGAGTAAGCTTTCAATTTAATTTTCTTCTCTAAAAAACGCTTCAAACAATCTCTAGTTATGGTGGTACGTGAGGGCACATTAAATCTTGGACATGCAACTGACATCAAGTATTTAAAGCCCACATTCTCCACATGGCTAAAAGAAAGTTCATCTACAATTATCATAAACGAAATTGCCCTCCTAATTAGCTCTTGATCAAATTTCCATAAACAAACACTATTGGTTGATTCTCCTTCCAACTCTTGACCCCTTTCATTAATACTTGATGAAGGTGGAAAATTTAATAGTGCTTGTTTTCTTTCCTTTAATTGAATATTAGGAGGGTACAATTTACATCTTGCATTATGATTTTTTAAACCACTTGTCCCATTCTTTTCCGAGTTGGCTTTTAAAACTTGACCACAATACTTGCACTTTGCCTTTATTTCATCATTTTGCTTAAATCTTATATAATATTCCCATATAGTAGCACGAGTCTTATCGATTATTTGCTCGATCTCTTCAACTTCACTTTGATTTTGCGTTTAACGTCCCTCGCCTCCTCCATTATTTGGGACTTGGATTGGTATATCATTATCCATATGTTGTTGGCAACTTTGTGTCTACAAGTTGTTTTCCAAGCTCGTACCTAATACAAAAATAATCACACAAAAGTTAGGATGCAGTTCATGCCCGTTTACAAGTCACTTCATAGTTCATAGTTCATACAACTTATACAAACAATGAATAAACTGAATAAGCAATAGAATAAGCAATAGAACAAATTTCAAACCAATAGTTTCAGAGATTAAATATAAATAATTCAACACAATTACAAAACTTAGAACAAATCTCACATTAAAAATAAAACCACATTAATTTCCATCAGAATATCCAAAATGACTAGTTTTTATCACCCCCTTCATTTTTACTCCCTTGGTACAAACATGTAAGATTAGCGACTAGTGTTATATCACTTTATATTAGACCTAGAACAACAACTATTACTTAACTCAAGATGTTGATTCAAAAAAATAACTCCAAACAGCACCTTCAGGACTTGCTCTTAAATGACTTCAAAATCTGTTCTCCAAATAAAAAGATGAATGCAACTTAAATATCTTACCAATTCACAAACTTAACTGCAAAATACCTTTACTTTTTCAAAACATGGAGGAGGTATAACAAAACCAAACAGCAAGAGTTACTCTGTTTACGACTAGAAATAAGTATGAAAATCAAGCCCAACCATAACCAAAAATTAAACTGAAAAAACCATATTTTATTTTCTATAAATCACGATGCTGATGCACTCTTCCTTTCTCATATAATACACCCAAAAAAACATATTAGAAACAAATGTTTAAAAGGCTCCAACCAAAACTTTAAACCTGTCAAGGCCCCAAATCCCAAGTTAAAATATGACCTGAACCCTAAAATAGTGAATCCTTATAACATGAAGAGCACTAAACAGCTCACAAATAGTAATACTATGTAGACTGAACTACCGGGAAAATTTTAGATTAAATAATCCAGAGAAATATGTATGAGGCTTAAACCCTAACAAATTTTCATCATTTAGGATAAGTTCATAAAGCCAAGCATTAGTGCATTACATAATAAACAAACCACCCAATAAAAGCCCTAAACAGTAAACACCCATATATAGATAAATCGATATAAGTAGAGAGAAATTCATTGACTAAATCTCAAAATAAACTCGGATTATATACCATCTGAGGTCAATTGGTAGAAAAATTATCTCAAAAAATTCGGGAGTCGACGATTAGCGAGTGGCGACGGAACAGACGACTGAAGAAGTAAAGAGAAACGAGAAATTACGGTGGGAGAGGATCGACGATCGGAGGTTTGGCTGGTGGTAGAGGATGGATCGCAGCCGACGGAACGGAGATGGTTGTGTTGGGATGGAGAGAAAGGTCCTTCGATTCAAGGATGGTCTGAGACTCTGAGTCTAAGATCTATAGGGAATAAACTGTGAAAGGAAAGGATAAGAAAATTGAAATAATTTTAATGTAACCGGTACAACCGGCCCGGTTCGGTATATACCGAACCAGCCAAACCCCTTCCCGAGACCGGAACCGAAAATCTGGTTTATACCGAACTTTTGTACCGAAACCGAATCGTTTGCAATTTGTACCGGACCGATCGGTTCGAACCGGTTCGGTTTACCGGAAAACCGAAAAAACCGAAATTTTTGCACACCCCTACTAGTTAGGTTGATGGTTTATGTATCTAGCAAAATTAATAAAAGTTTTTTGATGATTACATTTTGTATCTACTAACATTTTTTACTTTATTTATGTGATTACGTTGTCTACGTATTTGATGCTTGATAGAAAAAGATTTGATGATTATTGATATGCGTTCGTGAATACGAACTTGGTTTTTTTTAGTTTATAACAGGTACAATTATGTATATATAAATGAACAGGGGGTTTTGCAATTTTATTTTTACATTTTTTTTTTTGAAAATATCATTAGCTACGGGATCATTGACGACGTCATATTTGTCGCTAATGAGTTACAGCGGCGGTCTTTCCGACGGACATTTAATCCTTTTAATAAAAAATTAAATACCCATTACCGACAGACCATTAGTCATTGGCGATGGGATGGCCGTCGCTAATGACCATTAAATAAATAAATTTAAATAGTCATTGGTGATGGACAGTTCGTCGTCCATGTCGTCGCTAATGAGTCATTAGCGACAGTTTGTCATTGATAATGACCTTGTCGTCGATGACATCATTATCGACGGTGGTCGACGGGATCCACAAGCGATGATCTCGGGGACAACGGGAATGGCGATGGCAATTGCCATTGGCGACGACAGTGGTCGTCGGCAATGACCATTTTTTGTGGTGTAAGCAAAAGAAAGAACTAAAGAAAGTAATGTATGAAACCTTAAACTTTCAATCTTCATCTTTTAAGTTTTGTATTTTGTTAGAGTTGTTATGGGTTTATGAAGAACTCAAGAATGATGTAACAAACTGTTAATGGCATGCAAGTGGAATCAAAATGAACAAAAAAATTCGAACCTATGTATAAAGGATGGAGAAATGGACAATTTATGGACTATTTTGGACCATTTTTGTGTTGTGCTTCAAAACTAAAAATTTAGTACTGTAATAATGTGTTGTACTCTTAGAAGTTACAGAAATAACCCAATTAGAACGAAGTAAAAAGAACCTAAAACGAATTTATGATGAACGTTTTCGTAAAGAAGGTTAAAAACCGAAAATCTAGTGGGTTGCTGGCCTTTAGGCAATTTCGGGGCTAGTTTATGTTTCCAAAAAATTTTAGTTTTTTGGGAAGTATATACACTGAACAAGAAATCCATAACCTCTGGAATGAACTAATTCCGAGTTTGGACGAACGAGTTATAACGTTTCAAAATAAGCGCATCAAAACTATCAAAAACTATCCAATCTGGAAAATCAGATTTGGACCTGCCTTTTGTATAAATTTTCTGGACTTGTGTGTTCCAAATTTAAAAATGGGTAAAACATAAAAGTTGTAGCCCCGGAAGTTAGCTACGCGTGAGCACAAGAATCGTTCAAAAATATTTTGAAATGAATTAGTTATGATTTTTCTAGCGAGAGAGAGTAAAGCTGGCTATATTTTGTAACAATCTGACCTTGGTTGTAAGAAGTAAAAATCTGTTTTGATTGAAGAAAGACCTTGGACTAGGGCCTAGATGAGATTAAAGTAGATTGTATAAAGTTTAATTTGACGTAAGAATGAACGAAAACAGATGAGTAACGAATGAGATATGATAAAAACAAAAACAATGTTTTCTTGAAATAAAAGTGTGAAAACGAGTTTTATAATTCGGATTGAGATGAATTTTGGGTAATGGTATATTTTGACGTATAATAGCGTATTTAATGTAAGAAAGTGATTGTCCAAGATTTTAAAAAAATTTGGACGTAACTCCGAATATTGGAAATTATTGAGAAAGTAAACAGGAATATTAAAAATATAATTACGGGAAGTAATTGATGAAAGTAAAATATCATAAGAGGGCATTAAGTGGGTCGTGTCGATTCCGAACGTCGCGACGTTGAGAGGCATTTTTGAAGTTTGGTCGCGTATTTAATTATAAAATACGAGCAACATAAAATGAGAAATAAAGTAACGTAAACCAATATATGAAGCTTTTTTTTGGATAATTGGTATTTTATCGTCAATTAAATTGTGTAGAATATGTGAAGGACGAGTTATCAGAACTTGACAAGGAACGCTTAAGGCAAGTTCTTTCAGTAACTTATTGAATTATTTGAATATGTCGATATACATGATTTGATTGCTTAATTATGTGTCAATCTTTCACTGTTATGTGAATTATATGTGAGTATGATTAAAGTGTGCACGTTGTGCAGCTATGTGATTATATTGTTCAATGTAGAACTTGTGATTCTGAAAATATACAGTATGAAATATTTGATTCATATAAAATTGCATACTATGAAATGTATGAAGCATATGTAGACGCATTGCATAAAATTTATGATGCATGGCATGAGAAACACGATGCATGAATAAAATGCAAGTATGTATGCTAAATGAAGCATGAAATGTGAAAACTGTTAGACTTACTGGGATGTAATGCTCAACCTTGCAAAATATAAAATTTGCAGATAAAAGTTGAT
Organism: Aralia elata; assembly: GCA_034770075.1. Taxonomy (NCBI): domain Eukaryota; kingdom Viridiplantae; phylum Streptophyta; class Magnoliopsida; order Apiales; family Araliaceae; genus Aralia; species Aralia elata. The sequence continues at coordinate 83,049,791 of CM068378.1, forward strand.
TTATCCGATGATCATAACAAAGAAAATTTGAAACGCGTCATGACTATAAAAGGTGTATTGCTTCATTAAGTTTAGCTTGTACCAAGCCGATGCTACTTGTTGTAATGTGATTTAATTGAGTTGTACCAATTTTGTTATACTCAATAAATAGATATTGAATAAAAGTATTCGTTTGAATACGAGATGTAACTTTACAATTACTTTGTAAAGTAAATTAATATAATGACAATGGTGTATAGTGAATATATAGTTGTTGGATTACGCCGCGAAGATTCAGGGAATGATTAAAGTCAGAAGTTGAACTTTACATTCACATATGATATTTCGAAATGGATCTTTATATACATATGATCCTGAATATACGTATAGATGCTAAAGGTTGCGATTGCAGAAATAAAAGAACGATCAGAAGGTTTTGAAACCTATGATTTCTTAAATTATGAGAAAATTTTAAATTTATATGCATTTTATCGACTATAATATTGGTTAATGCTGTAAAGATAGAACGAGGTTGTATTTTAACGCACAAGATCGGGAATGAAAATAGTCCTCATTTTGGGATCTTTACAATTTTAGTACTAATTTATTATTAAAGATACAATGTATCCTTTGTCACTAAGAATTGAGTTTAAATAAAAATAAATAAATAAAACTTTTGGGCTATCAAGTAAGTAAATTTGGACTATTGAGTTGACTCGAGATCAACTAAAATATCACTAAAAAATATCATATATAAAATTTACATGATAAGTCGTTTTTAAGCTTACCCATGCTTTGCACGGGTTATTAAGCTGTGTATTTTTAATATTTAGAGTTGCTCTCCACCAACATGTGAGAGAAGAACATGTGTAAATATTAAAAATACATGCAAAAATATCATTTCTCAATTGAAAAAAAAAAAGGAGAACAAAGAGAAAAATAGAACATTTGGAATCCCATATTGATATACATCTTAGTGGTAAGAGTCATCTCAACAGAAGTAAAAACATGACAAATTTAACCAAGACACAAAAAAAAAGTAAGTTTCCCCAAAGTTCCTCCAAGTTAAGTTCCCCCAAGCTCTCCCCGGGCCCTTTCCCCAAGCTCTTAAAAAACTTCACGCAAGCGACCCCTAGGTCTTAAAAAACTTTACTAGATCATGTTTCCCTAAGTTCCCCTCGTAGGTTCTCAAACAAAAAAAAACATAAGGGAACTAGATAAGGGAGCATGTCCCATCTCTTCACCCCCCCACCCCCCAAGCCGCGGAGAAACCACCTGCAACTTCACCTAATCCTGCCCGCCGGTATCTGAAATGCTGCGGCAATTAAGCTACACAACTCCTAAAACAGAATACAGTAATAATAAACCCCAATAATTAAAATAACAAAACAACCCACCATTGATTTTTTTTAGAGAGACCGGATTCTGTAATATTTCCACACCAAAAGAAGAAAAGAAAAGAAAAATGAAAAAACTGTTTAATTTAACAAAAACTCCAACAAGTACATGCCTGCCTAGATATATATTCCAACTACTTTTTAGTTAAACTTTTCTTTTCCTTGGGACCTTTTTTTTTTTTTTTTTGCTAATTATTTCCTTGGGACTTTTGCCATGCGTTTTGGATGCAATCAGATGAGCATGTCTCTCCTTAACTTCATTTAATTTTGTTGATAATATTTCAATTTTTTCTGTTGATGCTTCAATCTGTTCTGTTAATGCTTCAATCTCTTCTGTTAATGCTTCGATCTCTTCCTCTGCTAATTCAAGGAGTAGTTTTTGTGTTGGTATCTCTTTATCAACCTCTCCAAGCCCAACCTCATTTGCATATACATGATCACCTGTTTGTTTGTCAAGTTCTACAGCTGCAATCTCCTTTTCTTCCATAGAACTAATTACCTGAAATGGCATAATTTGAGATCACAAGTTACATAATAATTCTTTCGTTTAACAAAAAGAGTCCAATTTTTAATTTTTTATTATTATTTTTTGTTTTGCTTTGTTTCACAAACAGGATAAAGATGACACAATATTATCAAATTTATCATTATAATTTTATCATATTAATATACTATACTAATAACTTATTATTTGAGGGGTATACATGAAAGCAAAATATATTAAAATAAATTTTGTAAATGAAACTCTTTTTAGTGGAGCAGATGAATATGTAATGAACTTATAAATATAAACATACCTCGGAGATCACGCAATGAACATGAGAAACGAAGTGACATTCTTGGCAGTAATAAGTTGGATGACGGAGATGTCGTCTCTCCTCACACGCATCACAGTATAGTTCAGCATTTTCGTCTTCCTCGGGGCGGTCTCGGATGGGAGAGTACGTGAGACTGAGGGGATGCAAGTGACACTTGTGTTTGACGGTAGGCGGTAAATCTGACTGCTGGGACAAACAATGAGCATGGAGATAGAAATCACACTCCTGGCAATGTAAGAAGGGGTACTCAAATTTATCCTTACATTTTCTGCAGTTGATCCTTTCCGAATCAAGTTTACGACGAGATCTAGAATTGGAGAAAACAAGGGGGTGGTCGTGGAGCTCAGACTTAACCATGGGGTACATTATTGGCTGCAACGCACATCGCTTTTCTATTTTGAAATCACAAGGATCGCATTGGTAGGAAAAACAGCTGCTGCATTTCTCTAGACATAACTTACAAGAGAAAGGTTGGCTCCCCAGAATATCATCCACTGAATCATGGAGGGTGAGAGGATGTAGAGGGTGGATGATGTGTTGGATCTGCTGAGGCAACTGAGTACACGATTTGTGTAAGAATATCTGGCAACTAACGCAAAAGGAGATCGAATCTTTCAACGGGAGGTTGCACGCGAAGCAGAAACGAGAATGACCAAAACTTTTATCACGAATGTCACAATTTATCAATGGATGTGGGTGTGGGTGTGGGTGTGGGTTTGGGTGTGGGTGGTGACGGTCATTTTGAGACATCGTATGATGATCACCAGCTTCTGAATTGGTTTGCATTATGGTAGCACAGAGAATGTCTAGTATAAAGTACTCACACTTGGAGCATTCAAAGGCTAAACCTTTTCTAGATTCATGACAGGCAGAGCACTCAAAATCCCAATAATTGTAAAGAGTGAGAGGGCTGTGTTGAGGGTGAAACGGATGATTTCTTATATTTCGGGGTAGACTGGCGCATGATTCATGAAGCAAGCGTCTGCATGTTAAACAGACATAAATGGGGGAGGAAGAGAAACCGCGATTATCAAATGAAAGCTCACACCCACCACACTGAATGTCAAAATTGATGCTTTGTTCACAGAGAATCAAGGGGTGTGGATGGCTAGGAATGCTTTGTTTACTGGACAAAGAAGAAGAAGAAGAAGAAGAAGAATCAAGGGGCACCAGACTGGCACACTTCAAGTCCAACATAAAAAAGTTGTCACAGTCGAAACAGCGGTAGCTATAAGGGCTGATGATGTAATTTCTGCAAGCATTGCATCGCGGTGGGATAGACCTTGAAGGTGTGTGTGTAAGAGTTAGAGGGTGCTCCGGGTGGAAGGAGTGTGTCAGCACTCGAGGGAAATCTTTGCATGTTTTGTGCAAAACGAACCAGTGGCACCAAACGCAATAAAAATACACCTCATTATCATAGATTTCCTCTCTACAAATATAGCACAAAGATCGTCGGCTAAATATTCCCACTTGATCCGTGAGGTTCAGCATATGCTCATGACTGAAATGTCTAGACATCTCTCTGCTCTCCCTCTCGTGTTTGTAACTAATAATATTTCTGGACTAGGTGTAGAAAATTACCATTCGATTCAAGGGAGGGCCTCTAAAACCATTAAATAAAGGCTCAAATATAAATTATTATTTTAAATTATTAATTTTTTTCTACTTCGATGATCCATACTATTCTAAACTATTGACCTTTTCCACTTCGATGATCGACATTTTAATTTTTTCAATTATCGATTAAATGATCAAATTCTCAATTTTTTCCACTTGAATTCAATTGAACTTGCCACGAACATCGATAACATGGCATGCAGACTTGGCGAATTATTACACAGTTGTATTAAAAAACTAATTTTCAATGATTCTTTAATATATTGTTAAGTAAATAAAAGGCAAAAATGTAAATGCATAAATATATTACATATTACAACAATATCAATACCACTTAATTACTCATTTCTTCAACCAAACAATGAAACGTAAAACCAAACGCAGAAATCTTATTTTATCAAACCAAACCCAAAAATCCTATTTATCAAATCAAACCCAGAAATCTTATTTATCTAACCAAACCCAAAAATCTAATTAATCACACCAATTACCCATATCTTATTCATCCGAAGAACTAAATTACAAGATACTAAAACAACTCATAATGAAATTGATGAGCAAAAAAAATCTGAAGTGTATACTGAAAATCAATTCAATAAAATTGTACTACCTCACCCTAAGAATGGGGAAAAAGTAACACTTCACATTCACTAGATATGTCAAAATAGGTTTTTTTGTTGAATGTAAAATTTTACAAATTTCTCTATTAATTGGTATCTAAAATATTGGGCAAATAAATTTGATATGAATTGAAGGATGATATGAACCAGTTATGTTATAAGAAATCAATTTTCCATTTTTGGATGCGTGCGAAGTGCCTCGACCTCATCCAACTTATTATTATTGTCAAAAATATCACTATTTTGCTTCTGTGCATTTTTTATCTCTGAGGTATATATTTTGACCTTCCTTAATTCATTACTATTAGATTATATATTGTGTATCACATTGAATATTTTAAGAAAATATATCTAGTTATATAATGACTAAGATCAACTTTTTTATTGTCAATTAATTTTTTGTTAGAGAGTTTAATATTTTTATATGCTAAATTTGTGCTCATTTCATAAATTTAACATCTTCTTAGAGCGGGCCCATTTCAAAAATCTGATTTATTTCCCTCTTTCCTAAAATTAATAATACAAATTTTCTTTTTCTCTTTTTTTTCTCTCCCACTTCACCGGGTCTCTTTTCCTCATTCTCTCTCTCTTTTTCCTCCTCATTTATCTCCTCCTCTCTCTTCTTTTTCCTTTTTCCTTTTTTCTTTTTTCTCTCCCTCTTCTCTTTTTCTTTTCCCTTTTTTCTCTCTATTTTGCTTCTTTTACACTTCATACTTTGCTTCAATGTTATACAAATAATTCTTTAAGTGTAAAATTAATATTATTACTATTCATCTCCCACTTCACCGGGTCTCTTTTCCTCATTCTCTCCCTCTCTTTCCTCCTTATTTATCTCCTCCTCTCTCTTCTTTTTCCTTTTTTCTCTCTCCTCTCCCTTTTCTCATTTTCTTTTCCCTTTTTTCTCTCTATTTTGCTTCTTTTACACTTCTATTTTATACTTTGCTTCAATGTTATACAAATATGTCTTTAAGTGTAAAATTAATATTATTACTGTGCAAGAGGAGAGAGGGATAGAAAAAGAAGAGAGAGAAGAAAAGAGATGGAAAAGAAGAGGGAGAAAACAATGGAAAGAAAAAAAAGAAGATGGAGAAAATTGAAATCTCTTTTTCTTCTCCTTTTTCTCTCTATTTTGCTACTTTACACTTTTATTTTATACTTTGCTTCAATGTTATCCAAATAATTTTTTGAGTGTAATATTAATATTATTACTATTCAAGAGGAGAGAGGGATAGAAAAAGGAGAGAGAGAGGAGTCAAAAAGGGGAGAGGAAAGAAAAGATGGAAAAGAAGAGGGAGAAAACAACGGAAAGAAAAAAAAAACAAGATGGAGAGAATTGAAAACGGGAGCACTATTTTTACTTGTATTTTTTATATTTCTCATGATCTCCTCTCACTAGGGACGAAAAAATTTTCTTGGGGGGGGGGGGAAGGCGGGAGGCCGGAACATAATACTTTAAGTCGTTAAAAAAATAGTAGAATTCGAAGACACCGCTCTTCGTTCAAATTTTGTAAAGAACTTTATACAATCTAATTGAAATAAAATTTATTTATATTGCAATATATATGAACTCTTTATAATACGTACATAAAGTGGAGCAAATAGAGAACTTAAAATTTTTAATATTCAAATAATGTACCCAAAAAATTGGAAGAGTAATATATTTAAGAATTTGCTCTTATTTTAAATTGGCATAAAAAAATTAAAATAGCTCTTACATTTGGAACAAAGGAAGTACTTTTATATATTTTTCAAAAATATTATATATCTTTTATTTTTTTCATATATTTTGGAGGGGCTTGAAGTAAAAATATCAAACTTTTAAAGATGTAAAAAAAAAATTCTAAAAACCCAGAGTAGCTCAGGCCCCTACATAGCTCCTTCCCTGCCTCTCACATAAGAGTACAATGGGTCTCCACTTTCATGTGAGAGGAGACCATGCTGAAACTTTCGTCCTAAGACATTGCCGAAATTTTAAAAACAATAATAGTGCCGCTTTAATTGAATGGAAGTCCACTCTCACATAATCCTTAAGACAGTATTTGCATCATATTTTACTGCATAGGGTTACAATGAATTTGTCAGATAAGACAAATCCAGAAATTACTCTATATTAAATTCTATGTCCAGAATAATATTTAATTCAAAATTATAATTTAAGAGATAATAAAATAATAAACCCAAAATACCTTAAAAGAATAATGGAGTATTCATTTCTTTAAAATGGAAGGATTCCTAGTCCTAATTATAGGACTTCAAACATCTTTTTGAAGAGGAACCAAAAAATTCAAACTGTTGGATCACGTCCTTTAGCAATCAATACTATATATTTCCTTTTTACATTTAAGGAAATTTGAAAAGTCAACAACCAAATGCATCCTTTCCCCCAAGGGTTAGGGCTGTGCATCAGTATAATACCGAACCGAACCAGTCCGAACCGAATACCGAAAGTGGTCAAATTAGCATACCGAAACCGAAACCGGTTAGGCTGGTATACCGAACCGATTACCCGGTTCGGTACCGGTATATACCAAGTTGTACCGACTGCCAAATAATTTTTTTTTAAATATTAACCCCTTAATTAATTAATTTGGTAATCATTTTATAAGGAACACTTCCTTAAGACTTTTACCAAATAACTAATGTGGGACTTGAAGACCTTAACTTCACTTGGTAGTCATTTTATAAGGAAAACTTCCTTAGACTTTTACCAAATAACTAATGTGGGACTTAGAACTTAACTTTATTTGGTAGTCAATTTATAAGGAAAACTTCCTTAGACTTTTACCAAATAACTAATGTGGGACTTCAAGACCTTAGCTTCATTTGGTATAGTCATTTTATAAGGAAAACTTCCTTAGACTTTTACCAAATAACTAATGTGGGACTTGAAGACCTTAGTTTCATTTGGTAGTCATTTAGACTTTTACCAAATAACTAATAACTAATGTGGGTCTTGAAGACCTTAGTTTCATTTGGTAGTCATTTTATAAGGAAAACTTCCTTAGACTTTAACCAAATAACTAATGTGGGACTTGAAGACCTTAGCTTCATTTGATAATCATTTTATAAGAAAAACTTCCTTAGACTTTTATCATCTAATCAATGTGGGACTTACACATGATGGTGCATGTAAGGTAAGGGAGGGAGCTATTGAATTTCAAATTTCCATTAAGTCCCACATTGTCTAATATGTCTTCTCTTGTCTTACATTTGTTTTATAAATAAGGAGACCATTGCATATTACAACAAGTCCCACATTGTCTAATATGTTTTCTCTTGTCTCACCTTTGTTTTATAAATAAAGGAGACCATTACATATTACAACAAGTCCCACATTGTCTAATAAGCCTTCCTTAAGTCTTCCCTCTATTTTATAAATAGAGTAGACTTGAAGTATTTTCTAAGGCTAGACATGAAGGTCTAAAGTAAAGCTTAGTTCTTCTTAATATTAGGCCTTTGTTAAGCTAACCGGTGCAACCAGTTCGGTCCGGTACATACCGGACATAAAAAAAAGGTAACCGAAACCGGAACCGAAAACCGGTATAAAAGTAAATTACCGAACCGGTACCGAACCGGTTTTTTTTGTACCTAACCGACCGATTCGGTATGGTCCGGTTTACCCTAAAACCCGAAAAAATCGAAACTTTTGCCCACCCCTACCAAGGGTCACACCAATTCAGACTAGGAAATCGGGTCACACCTATTAATAGATCGATTTAGGATAATAGGCTTCTTTATATTGAACTTCCTCACCCATTGTTATAAGAAATCAAATTTCCATTTTTCAATGTGTGAACTGTGAAGTGCCCCAACCTCATCCAATCAGGGACGAAGTCAGAGAAGGCTGGGAGTGGGGTCAAAAATTTTATTGGCTATAAATAATTTGGTGGGGGTTCTGAGGCAGCGCCCCGAGCTAAATTTTTTTTTAATACTTTAATATTTTTGGGTCACATACACACACACACACACACACACACACATATATATATATATATATATATATATATTATACTATATTACAATGACAATATAATAAGTAATAATATAGGGTATATATAAACTATATTGACTCATAATAGATTTTTTTAATCACAATTGTTCATAAGTAATTAATTCATTAATTATTTTTAAAAATAATATAAATTAGATTATTATTTAGTTTAAAATATTATAGAGAGATATACATATATTGAGAGGATATGAGTCCTATTTGGTTAAAATTTGATTGACAAAGTTATAAATTTTCAATTTGACCCCGTATAATAGAAAATTTATAAATTTTTAGTGAGGTCAATTTATACATAATACTTAAAATTTTTAAAATTTAATTACCTTACATTATAAAATAATTTTTTTCCAGTGGGGTCAATTGACCCCATAACCCTGCACCTAGCTTCATCCCTACATCCAACTTATTATTGTGAAGAATGTCACTACGCTACTTGTGAATTTTTGATCTTTGAGGTATATATTATGATCTTCTGTCATTACTATTAAAATATATATCTTGTACTATATCGAATATTTTAAGAAAATATGTGTAGTATATAATGACTAGGGTCAACTCTTTTCACTATCAATTGATTTTTGAATAAGAGAGTTTAATATCTTTATATGCTAAATTTGAGCTCATTTCATAAATTTAACATAATATTAGAGCGGACCAATTTTATAAATCTGGTTTATTTCCTTCATTTCTAAAATTAACGATACAATTTTCTTTAATACTGTGAAGTTCAATTCTTCGTGTTTTTGGATACTATGTAAATGTTCTTTTTTCTCTTTTTTTCCCTCCTCTTTTTTCTCTCACTCTTCACTGATTCTCTATTCCTCATTCTCTCTCTTCTTTTTTTCTCCACATTTGTCGCCCTCTTCTATCTCTTTTTTTCCTTTTCTCTATCTCTCTGCTCTCTCTTTTCTCTTTTTCTTTTCATTTTTTTCCTCCCTATTTTGCTTCAATTACACTTTTATTTTATAGTTAGTCTTATCCAAATAATTCTTTGAGTGTAAAATTAATATTATTATTATTCAAGAGGAGAGAAGGATAAAAAAAGAAGAGAGAGAAGTCAAGGAGAGAGAAAAGAAAAGAGATGGAAAAAAGAGGGAGAAAACAATTGAGAGAAAAAAATAAGATAGAGAGAATTGAAAAGGGATAAATATTTTTATATATTTTTTTGATCTTTCACATGATTTTCTCTCACATGAGAGTAGACTAGGTCGCCACAATCATATAAGAGGAAAACATGTGTAAATATTAAAAATACATATGGAAATATCGTTTCCAATAAAAAAAACATTTGGAATCTCATATTAATATACAACCTAGTGCTTAGTGGTAGATGCATCTCCTTTTATTAACAAGATCAAAGGTTCGATTCTACTCCTCAATGAAGTAAAAAAAGATGACAAATTTAACCAAGGGAAAAAGACATGTCCCCTGGACTCACCCTAGCTCTCCCCGGACCCTTTCCCGTCCGCTAGATTCCCCCTACTCTCTCAAGGCCCTTTCACGAAGTTCCCCCCTAGGTCCTAAGAACTTCACTGGATCAATGTAAGGTTCATCCTAAGCAAGAGTTTATTCAGTAATAATGCCTTATGGCAGTTAGTTTATACTTGATGCTAGTGTAAGGTTTTAGGGTCTTTTTACTCATTAAGTTAGGGTCCAATTGGTCTTTGTTCTATCAGGGATATGTTAGTCTTTTGCTTTTCAATTTCTGTTCCAGCTGATGAAGTTGTTGCTGAGCTGTTAGTGAGGGTGAGGGGTCAGCTTATTAAGTGACTGAAAACATGTATCTGGATATGATTTTGCTCAATGAGAATTCTGATTTCTTCCTCCTTTCTTCTGAACTTCTCCCTCTTTTACTAATTCTCTCTTTGCCTTGAGGATACTCCACAAACCCAGCTTTAGTCCACTGAAGTTACCCCCTATCATTCAATTATTTCTTACTGATTCCTTACAACTTGGTATCAGAGACAGTCGATCCCAGCATGGCAACAAACAATCAGCGCCTCAGTAACCTGGAAGAACAAATAGGGGAGCACACTGGATCACTGCTGCAATTACAAACACAGTTGCAGGAGTCAGTGGTGAGCCTTAAGCATGATTTTGGAGCACAAATGGTTGATCTTAAATAGGACTTTGAAGTGAAAATGGATCAGAAGATGCAGCAGATGATGAAGGGGTTCGAAGCTCTGCTAACCTTAAGATTGCATGTGGTCCAGAACAATTCTGGTATTCTTCATAATCAATCTGGTCCAACGTTGGGTCCTTTGAAGGGTGGAAGAAGTAATGATAATGTTGGAAACATCATTTTCAAAATAATTAAATTTGAGTTTCCTAAATTTGATGGAACCAACCCTAGGTCATGGATTAGAAAATGTAATAACTTGTTTGCACACCATATAGTACCTGAGGATCAAAAGTTATACTTAGCTACTCTGAATTTGGATGGGGATGCAGAAGAATGGTATGCTGGATTTATGCAGGAAGGAGTAGAATTGACCTGGAGTGGGTTTGTTGATGAGATCATGGCTCGTTTTGGTCTTGAGTCTCAAACAAACCCAATTGGAGAGCTCAAAAACCTGCAGCAGAGTGGCACAGTGGATGAGTATAGGAGGAAATTTGAGGAGTTGAAAGGATGGACACTTTTGAGAAATCCTACATTAATGAGAATTTTTTTATGGATTGTTTCCTTGGGGGACTGAAAGAGGAAATAAGATTGGGAATCCAGGAACTTAAAGTAACAACTCTTAAGGAGTTAATTAGAGTCTCTAGAGTGGAGGAGGCAAAACTTGAAGCTTGGTTGAAGAGGAGCAGGCAGGGAATTAAAACTAGTGTCCTTGGGAATTATCAGAAACCTGTTGGGGGTTCTTTTCAAAAACCCTCCCAATCCTATGGGTCAACTAATTCTGTTGTACCAGCGAGCCAACTGGAGCTTAGCAGGTCATTACCCATCAGGGGATTAACAAGAGAACAAATGGCTGAGAAAAGGAAGAAAGGCTTGTGTTTTGCTTGTGATGGACCATACACCTTTGGGCATCAGTGTAAGAAACCACAGTTGTTTATGTTGCTGCCTTCTGAGGAGGGTGTGGAAGAGAATGAAGAGGAATGTTGTGAAGTGGAGATGAAGGAAGATACCATGGTAAAAGAAAAACAGGAGGCTCACATAACACTCCATGCTTTATTAGGGCATAGTGTGAATAATACCATAAGGATTGTGGGAATGGCCAAGGGTGGGTTCCTAAGAATTCTAATTGACAGTGGGAGCACAAATAATTTTTTGGATCCCCAAGCAGCTAGAAGGATTAAAGCCAAGCTACAGAACACTAAACCAGTTTCTGTGTCTGTGGCTGATGGATTTAAGGTCAGCAGTTATCAGGAGTGCCTGGGTTTCAGTTGGACAGTGCAAGGTGAAAAGTTTAATACTGATTTCAGAATTCTACCTCTAGGAGGCATAGATGCAGTTTTGGGTGTTCAGTGGCTTAAGAGGTTCAATCCTGTAACTTTTAACTTCAGCCAGCTACAATTAACCATTACCAAAAAGGGGAAGGAGGTTGTTCTGCAAGGTGAATCTGATACAGTGGTTCCTTCCCTTCAGATCATGAACTCTGGGGAATTCGGAAATACTATAAAGGCCACAACACATGGCTACTTTGGTTACCTATTTGGGTTGGTTCAGCACAGTGATGAAAATAATTTTGCAGCAGAGAACCAAAAACAAAGGACTGGCGTAAGAGAGGGAAGTAAGCAGGATGTACAGATGGAAGCTCAGTTAAATTAATTTACTGAAGTGTTTCAAGACCCCAAACATCTTCCTCCAGACATGAGTCACAACCACCACATTAACCTGAAAGAGGGCAGCCAACTAGTAAATTTGAGGCCATATAGATATCCACATGTGCAAAAGGAGGAGATAGAAAAACTGGTAAATGAGATGTTGGATACTGGGATCATTCAACCCAGTAATAGTCCTTATGCCTTACCTGTCTTATTGGTTAAAAAGTAAGATGGGTCATGGAGAATGTGTGTGGATTATAAGTCTCTTAATGAACAGACTGTCGAGGACGAATTCCCAATTCCAGCAATTGATGAACTGTTAGATGAGCTACATGGGGCTAGGTGGTTCTCCAAGCTTGATCTTAGGTCTGGATACCACCAAATCAGGGTGCATAAGTCTGACATCCCTAAAACTGCCTTTAGAACACACACGGGCCACTTTGAATTCTTGGTCATGCCATTTGGCTTAACAAATGCACTTGTAACCTTCCAATCTCTTATGAACGAGGTATTCAAACCTTACCTCAAAAAATTCATTCTAGTTTTTTTTGATGATATATTGGTATATAGTAAGACTTATGAAGACCATCTGGAACACCTTAAGACTACTCTACAGCTACTACTTAACAACAAATTGTTTGCAAAAAGAAGTAAATGTAAGTTTGGGACTGAACAGGTTCAGTACCTAGGACATGTTATTTCACATGAGGGAATCTCCACTCATCTAAAAAAAATTGATTGTATGGTTAAGTGGCCTTTACCAATGAACATCAAAAGTTTGAGGGGGTTTTTGGGGCTCACAGGTTATTATAGGAGGTTCATCGGAAATTATGGTGCAATTAGCAGGACTCTAATAGAACTGTTAAGGAAAGATGGGTTTCACTGGAATGAAGAAGCTACCGAAGCTTTCCAGGTCCTTAAGGAAGCAATGACAAAAGCTCTGGTCCTAACCATGCCTAACTTTAATATACCTTTTGTATTGGAGGTTGATGCTTCATATTATGGATTAGGTGATGTGCTGATGCAACAGGGCAGACCCATAGCCTATCTTAGCAAGGTAATAGCCTCTAAACACCTTGGTTGGTCTACTTATGAGAAGGAACTTATGTCTGTAGTTTATGCTGTTGGAAAGTGGAGGCACTATAAACAAAAGCATGAAACCATCTCTCCACCTGGTTTATTACAACCCCTTGTTGTTCCTGAAGTTCCTTGGAAAGATATATCAATGGATTTCATTTAAGGACTACCAAATTCCCATGGATCCACTACCATATGGGTAATTGTGGATAGATTAACCAAATATGGCCATTTTATACCACTGAAACACCCTTTTACAACCACTGAAATAGCACAGATTTACATTACTCGGGTGTACAAACTACATGGGTTCCCATCTACCATTGTGTCAGATAGAGACAGAATTTTTTGTGAGCTTGTTTTGGCAGTCCCTTTTCAAGTTGATAGGAACTAAACTACATTTAAGTTCTGTTTACCACCCTCAAAGTGATGGCCAAACTGAAAGGCTGAACCAAACTTTAGAGTGTTATTTGAGATGTATAGTGGCTCAAAAACCAGCTGGTTGGGTTCAGTGGCTTCCATTGGCAAAGTGGTGGTATAACACTCATTACCACTGTGGATTGAAAACAACTCCTTTTGAAGCACGATATGGCTATAAGCCCCCATTCTTGAATTTCCACCAGTTTGGAAGAATCCATGACCCGGCAACAAGGGAATTCTGTCAAGAAAGGAATAACAATCTTCAAATGCTTAAAAAGAATCTGAGAGATGCTCAGTCTAGAATTAAACTATATACTGATAAAAATAGAAGTGAGAGATCTTTTGAGGTAGGCGACCTGGTATATTTGAAGGTTAGACCTTATCAGCAAACTACATTATCCCAATCTAAATATGGCAAATTATCTCCTAAATATTTTGGTCCATTTCCTGTGATAGAAAGGGTGGGGCAGGTTGCTTACAAACTCCAATTGCCTACAGAAGCAAAGATTCATCCAGTATTCCATGTCTCGTTATTGAAGAAAAAGATTGGACTTCACTCCTCCAGTTCTCCAACTCTACCTGTGGTTAATAGTCAGGGCCAATTCTTGGGAGTGCTTGTAGCTGTGTTAGACAAAAAAATGGTGAAGAAAAACAATGTTGCTGCAGTTGAGGTCCTAGTTCAATGGTCCAACACTTTACCTACAGAGGCAACATGGGAAGACTGGGAGCAGCTGCATCACAGATTTCCACAATTTCAACCTTGAGGACAAGGTTGTTTTGATGGGAAATGGATTGTAAGGTTCAGCCTAAGCAAGAGTTTATCCAGTAATAATGCCTTATGGCAGTTAGTTTACACTTGATGCTAGTGTAAGGTTTTAGGGTCTTTTTACTCATTAAGTCAGGGTCCAATTGGTCTTTGTTCTATCAGGGATATGTTAGTCTTTTGCATTTCAATTTCTGTTCCAGCTGATGAAGTTGTTGTTGAGTTGTTAGTGAGGGTGAGGGATGAGCTTATTAAGTGACTGAAAACGTGTATCTGGATATGATTTTGCTCAATGAGAATTCTGATTTCTTCCTCTTTTCTTCTGAACTTCTCCCTCTTTTACTAATTCTCTCTTTGCCTTGAAGGATACTCCACAAACCCAACTTTAGTCCACTGAAGTTACCCCTATCATTCAATTATTTTTTACTGATTCCTTACAATCAAGCTCCTAGGTGCTCAAAAAAAAGAAGCAGAAAGAACTAAAGGAAGGGAGCATGCTCCATCTCTTCACCCCCCCCAAGCCTGAAGCCGCCGAGGAACAACTTGCATCTTCACTGGATGCTGCCCACCGGTATCTGGAATGCTGTTGCAATTAGGCTACAGGAGCCCTAAAGACAAAATATAGTAATAATACACCCCAATAAGTAAAATAACAAAATATGCTATCAATAGTATTTTTTTAGAGAGACCAGATTCTACAATATTTCAAAACCTTAAAAAAAAATACAACAACAACAACAACAACAACAACAACAATAATAATAATAATAATAATAATAATAATAATAATTTAACAAAAACTCCTACTAGTACATGCCTGCCTAGACGTATACTACAACTAGTTTTCAGTTAAATTTATCGATTCCTTGGGGGACTTGTGTCATATGTTTTGGATGCAATCAGATGAGCATGTCTTTCCTTAACTTCATTTAATTTTGGTGATAATATTGCAATTTTTTCAGTTAACACTGCAATTTCTTCCTCTGCTTCAACAAGCAGTTTTGAGTGATCATCTTGTGTTACTCTCTCTTTATCAACCTCTCCAAGCCCCACCTCATTTTCATCTGCATTTGCGTATACATGATCACCTGTTTGTTTGTCAAGTTCTACAGCAGCAATCTCCTTTTCTTGTATATAACTAATTACCTGAAATGGCATAATTCAGGATCACAAGTTACATAATGTTGGGTATGACATGAATCCTTATTGAATTTGGATTTAGGTATTACCTAGAATCTCTTTTGGTTTAAGAAAATTATCTTTCCTAGTCATACTCAATTTAATATTTTCTATTTGGTTATGGATTTTTCCTATGGCCTATAAATATAGGTGTTAGGTTTTTTAGAGAAGAGACATTCAGAAACATTCTAATAATACTCATAGTTCTCTCTCTATCTTGTATTCTTCAGATTTTTATTTAGTAAATTTTTTCTGCCTTTCTCCGTGATTTTTTTCCGATTTAGATTTTGACGTAAATGTAGTCCATTAGAGCTTGGAATGTAAATGGAGCATTAGTCAAACTAAATGGAATGACTAAAAATTCGTAATGTCCACTATGTGTCTTAAAGGCTGATGTTTGTGTGTCTTGCTCATTCATCCTCACTTGCATATAAGCTGCCCTAAGATCAATCTTTGTATATACACTGCTCCATGAAGCTCATCCAACAATTCCTCAATAACAGGAATTGGAAATTTGTCCTTTCTAGTTAATTGATTTAAAGCCCTATAGTCAACGTAGAATCTCTAAGTCCCATCCTTTTTTTTACCAATAAAACTAGAGAAGCAAAGGGGCTTGTGTTGTGCCTGATTATGCCATTATCCAACATTTCCTGTACCATCTTCTCAATTTTATTTTTCTGCACATAAGGATATCTATATGGCCTGACATTAATAGTTGCACTTTCATCTTTCAACTTAATATGATGATCACGAGTCCTATGGGAAGGTAATTTCTTAGGGTCTTGGAACACATCATTAAATTCAGTTAGTAAAGGAGTTATTGCCATTTTAGCTGTTGAAGCACTTGTTTCCACTATAGTAGTCCCAACCTTCTTTGCAGTGATCATAACAAAAGGTTGACCTATAAACCCCAATGAATTTTTTCGCACTAATTTCTGCAACCCTTTTGTAGAAATATGTTGTAACTTGGTTGTATCTGTGGTACCCTTGATGGTGATCTTCTTCCCATTCCTCATAAAAGGTTAATCTTAGTTTATGGAAATCAAATGTCATAGGGTTGTATTTTTGCATCCAATCAACCCCCAAAACTGCATCATAGCCCGCTAATGGTAGCAGTCTAACAACATTTTCAAACTCATAGCCCTGCATACTCCATTTAAAAGAGGAACATTAAGCATCACTCACTACCTTACTACCATCTACCATTGTTACTAGTAACTTCAAGGTTGGTTCTAAGACACATCCCAAAAGCTCTGTAGCCTTAGGATCCAGAAAACTGTATGTGCTGCCACTATCAATCAGAATAGGGAGAGGTTTCTTCTTAACCATGCCTTTAACCCTCAGAGTTGTGTGATTAACATTGCCATTTTTAGCTCTGGAAGATATCTCCATATCGCTAGGAACCTCTTCAGTAGAGTCAAGTAAATCCTCTATCCCCTCTTCACACACCTCCTCTTCTAATTCCCCACTAGAATCCAACTGTAAGAGATATAACATCTATTTTTTACACCTATGTCCAGGAACAAACTTTTCATCACAATTGTAGCACAAACCTTTATCCCTACGTTGTTGCATTTCAGCAGCAGTCAACCTTTTGTAGGAAACTGAGGTCTAGAAGTGCTACCTGGTCCTGAAGCAATTCTATTTTGTAAAAAGGTATAGTATGCGGCTTTTGATTGTAAGAGTTTGGAGCCATAATGTATGGTTTGGACTGAACAGAAGAATTAGGTTGAGGCAAAAGTGCTGGTTGTTTAGGTATGGCATCAGGAGCAGGTGGTACTATGTTCGGCTAAAGTTTGCACAGTATCTTCTTGCATCTTAGCCAAACTAATAGCATCCTTCAAAGCAGTAGGTTTCAACAATTTGACCATGCATTTTATCTCAAATTTCAATCCACTGATGAAAGTAGATAGAAAAAAATCCTCTGTATAGTGCTTATTCTTCACCAACATAATAGATTGCAGATTTTTAAATTCTACGATAAACACTTACAGTGGTAATCTGCTTCAGATTTTTGAATTCATCAACGGGATCGTAATCAGCCACATCATATCGAGCAATAATTTCCTTCGTGAATCTGTTCCAACCGAGAGGTCTGATCGCTGCTTGGAAACCTTGAAACCACGAATCAGCTTTTTCGTACATATAAATCTACGCCAAAGAAACCTTACTTTCACTGGACATTGGATTTATACAAGAGTAATGTGAAATAGGAGTCCTAGAAGTACTCTTGCAGTCCACTAGCAGTTCCCTAATAGTCTGATTCCTTGTATTTGTTTAATGTTGTTTCCTTGTATTAGTGAGCCTCTTGTATGCTATAAATAGAGAGCAATGCTCTCTCTTGTAATCAATGGAAATCATATTATATTAAAGTCTTATTCTTCTTATTTGTTCCATTACATAATTATTTCTTACATGGTATCAGAGATTTTTGCTTAACAGCTCTTCGATCTTTCTGCGTAAGAATAGAAGCTGATGTTTCTATCTTTTCGCCTCTGTTTGGTACTCCCGCCGCATCCTCTCTCATGGCGGTTCCAACCCTCACTACTAGTCTCATAATTAATTCTCTCCCTTCTTTCGTTTTCAATGCGCATCTGATAAATTCGTATTGTACTCCTCACTATTGAAATATTGAATAAACTTGCTCAGCATCCCATGATGCTCCTCATTCCCAAATGGTTACTGTACTCCTCACTCCACCCATTATGCATCACTTTTCCCACATCTTTATTCTCCCAAGGATTATTCTATTAAGAATTATTCTTTATTCTCTTATGCATCCAGTCTATTCAAAGCTCCTCCCGTGCTTACTGTAATTTCTCTCTCTTGCACATGCAAAAGTTTTTCTCTCCTGCAAATGCTTTTCTCTACTCCAAATGCATTATCTCTCTCACTCTCTTTGAGTCTTTTCTTCTATGATGTCTTGTTAAAAAAAATAAAAAAAATCCAAAACAACTTTCTTTCTTTTTTTCCTCATTTTCTTCTCCCAATGTGGTCTCCCACTTCCTTTCTCTTCCTCTCGGAGATAATGCTTCTTCTTCTCCCAATGATGTCTTCCCGCTTCTTCCTCTCCCTTGCAATTATTGCTAAAAAAAAAAAGTCCCTCCCTTCAATTACTATTCTCTTGTTCCGATGATGTTCAAAATCTATGTTACTCATGTCATATGCTCCATGTTGCTCCCTTCTTGGCCCTCACTTGCAGCAACACCAATTTTTTTCCCCACATGCTTCCTTCCTGTACTTTCTTCTTCTTCTTCTTTGAGCAGCTGAGGCTCCCAAAACCCATTAAGCAAGAGTAGAAGAGCTTCCCTTTTTATTTTTCAAAGGATCATATCTACACCTCTCCTCTTTTTCTTGAGCTAATCTGCTCACGCCACAATGATCAGCTCCTATTTATATTTGTTATTAAAAAAAGAAAAAAAACAACATTTCCATTTAACAGCTCGCTCGAACTCTTCCTCTCCTCACTCTCTCGAGCTCTTCCTCTCCTCACTCTCTCACAGTCTCATACACACGTATTCTCTCTTTCTTGAGCTAATCTGCTCATGCCACTTCTCTCTTTCTATATATCTATATCTAGACCCGTATGTCATGTCTTTCACTTGTTACAAAAGTCCAAAGTGGTGTCCTTCATGTCTCCTCCGCAGATCAGCTGGCTAATGCGCTCACAAAGCCGTGCTCAATTTCTTAATCTCAACAAGATTGGAATCTCCACAGGAGCTCCATCTTGAGGGGGCATATACAAGAGTAATGTGAAATAGGAGTCCTAGAAGTACTCTAACAGTCCACTAGCAGTTCCCTAATAGTCTGATTCCTTGTATTTGTTTAATATCATTTCCTTGTATTAGTGAGCCTCTTGTATGCTATAAATAGAGAGCAATGCTCTCTCTTGTAATCAATGGAAATCATAATATATTAAAGTCTTATTCTCCTTATTTGTTCCATTACATAATTATTTCTTACAGGATTAACATTGAAGAACTTCTCACACTTGCGAATCCATGACAGAGGATCAGTTCCGTTGAATCGAGGAAATTCAACCTTGAAATTCTTCAGTAGCTCAGCTCAGCCATATCATGAACGCCATGGCTACCAACATCGAGCTCTCCTTGAGCTCCATCAGCTTCAGTCATCTTGTCTTATTAAGCCTAAGCATCAATTTGAAATTCCTTTGCATTTCTCCTTTTAATTCAGTCACACCGGTTTCCATAACCTTTATATGCTCTTCGAAAACACCAACTCGTTCCTCTAACGAACCAATCGAAGTGGAAAGCACATCGTTACTGCGAACCAAATCCTGAACCTTATCGTCGACGAGCTTTTGATGTTTCTCCATTTGTGATAAACGAGTTCTCCTTGCATAACATTGATATAGCATGTGGTTATTTATAATTCTCTGTATATAAATTTGTATAACAAATTCTGCAGAAACAAAGAAATTGTACTTGCAGACATTATGAACAAAATTCTGTAACCCAAAAGTTA
Organism: Aralia elata; assembly: GCA_034770075.1. Lineage (NCBI taxonomy): Eukaryota > Viridiplantae > Streptophyta > Magnoliopsida > Apiales > Araliaceae > Aralia > Aralia elata. The sequence continues at coordinate 83,069,923 of CM068378.1, forward strand.
AACGACTAAAACCATCAAAATAATTGATGAGCATCACATAAAATATGTATTACTGACTTCCAAATTTAACAAAATAAGTCAAACAAATCTACTCCAAATAATAGCAAGAACAAAATAAAATTAAAAGTCATAGATATGGATATCTAGAAAAGTGGCCGAAAAATGAAAATCATAATACAAGATCTTCATGTCTGTTTGATTCAAAACACTATACAATTTGGCAAGAGGCTGTATTGCCCGAATGATGAAAAAGTAAGAGACACTTCACCTTCACCAGACATGTCAAAATAGCTTTTTGCTGAAAGTAAAATTCTACAAATTTTTATATTAATTATTATCTAAAAAATTGGGCATATAAATTTGTCTTGATTTGAAGGATGATACGCAGAGGGAGAGGTGGAGGAGAAATCTTTGGAGCTTGAGTTCTCCAATGGTGGTTGAAATTGTGATTTTGTTGAGTGCTTGATGAAATGCCTAGGAGAGTTTTCATTTGTTAGATCTTTAACCATGTCTATATATGTACAGAATATACTTCTGTATACACCAACTATACACATTTATCACAAAATACTAAAATCATGTAAAACATATTAGTAATAAAAACATTCAATTAAAAAAATTCAACTAATAAGTCTCACTGTTTTATTTTGTCTCTGTGTTATATTATTTATGTATAATTTTTTACATTTATTCGGCTATTAACATTTATGACGGTAACATTTGCGTGTTTAGACTTGAAAAAGCATTATACTATTTTAATTTGTTGAGTTTGAGTACTAAACATTTTGTTTAAGAGTTAAATATATTGCTACTATACAAATAAAAGTTTTAAAAATTTTAAGTGTGTTTTAAATTTTTAAATGCTCTAGACACGGGTTGAGGAACTAACTATACACACACAAGGACAAAGTGAACATTTGCCACGTCATATTGTTGTCCATTTTGAGGAACATATGAAATTCTACACTTACATTCACACACACTAAAATTTGCGCAAACACCGAAACTTGAAGCTCTTCCTTTGTTGTAGTAGTACTGTAGTAGTAATATAGGTCAGACATCCGTTGGCCGCATTTCTTCTCTCTAAAATTATGTCCTTCGATGGAATTTCTCCCGGTGATGGTGGAGGTGGCGCCGGTGCCGGCGCCCCTCAACAGTACTTCTGCTACCAATGCAACCGTACGGTCAGCATAACACCCTCGCCTACCTCCTCCGAACTCGCTTGCCCCAATTGCAACGGTGGCTTCTTAGAAGAATATGAAAACCCTAGACCTAATCCTAACCCTAGCCCGAGCCCCCACCCTTTCTTCGCCTTTTCCTCCGACAATCTATCTCCTTTCCCTTCATTTCACTCCGGCTTCGGCGGCTCTCCTTTTGTCTTGTCCACCTCCGGCGCCGGCGGTGATCCCACCGATCCCTCCGCTCTCTTTGGGGTTGGTGGTGGTACAAACCGATTCCAATCACCGGAGGAATTCAACCCATTTACATTCCTCCAGAATTACCTAAATACCCTCCGAGCCGGCGGCGCCAACATCCAGTTCGTTGTGGACAACAATAATTCTATGGACGATGCAGGGTTTCGCCTCCCGACCAATCTGGGTGACTATTTCATTGGTCCAGGACTCGAACAATTGATCCAGCAGCTAGCGGAGAACGATCCGAATCGGTATGGCACGCCCCCTGCGGCCAAATCCGCAGTCCAAGCACTTCCAACCATCAAAATCACCAATGAATTGCTTGATTGTGATTCTTCCCAGTGTGCTGTTTGTAAAGACAGTTTTAACTTAGATGAGGAGGCTAAACAGATGCCTTGTAAACATATTTATCATTCTGATTGTATTATGCCTTGGTTGGAGATGCATAATTCTTGTCCAGTTTGTCGGTATGAACTGCCCACTGATGATCCGGACTATGAGAATCGGACTCGTGATGGGACACAATCAAGTGGAAGAGGAATAGCTGCTGCTACTGGTGCTGGGGGATCTCAGGAGAATCCAGACACTCCTAGGACTATGGAGAGGAGGTTTAGGATACAGTTGCCGTGGCCGTTTAGAACAACGGGGGAAGCGAGCAATAGCACAGCTGGAAATAGCAACACTGGGAATAATAGTGCTGGAGGTTCCAACTCCAGTAGTCAAGCTAGAGAAGAGGATCTCGACTAAATATATAGTGGGTAACAATAATCTTTAAACTACACTTTTATGTTTTATTTATATTTTCAAGTCTGATAGTTTATGGAATGTGGAAACATCTGAATTGATCATTTATTTGATTTATCTATCATGTCTGTTAGTTAATTGAAACATCTGATCTGATCATTTTTTTGATTCACTTTACAATGGAAGTGTTTAATTGGTAAGGGAGAAGTAAGAATATATATAGAAAGTCAGAAATCTTCCTTTTATATTAATCGAGAATGTAGGCTGATTAACATATATGGAAGTAAACAAGTAATCTTCTGAAGAGAGTAGAAAATGAACGTAAATATAAACATTCTCATATAACCCTCGCATTCTTGGCATTAGTTTTTCCCTTCAAGAATGGACCTTTTTAATGCCTTTTCCTGGAGTTAGTAGCATCAACTTCCTTCCAGTACATTTACCTCTAGTTTTTTATCTTAGTTGGTAGAGTTTCTTAATTTTGTAGGTACAGTCTGCAGTTCGTTTAGTACTTGTGTTCCTTGTTTTGTTGTACTTGGTTTAATACTTGTGATCTTTGTTTTGTTGGTAGTTGGTTAATATTTGTGATTTTTGTTTTAGGATTTTTAAGAATAACCATCACATGGTAGGACGTTAAGTGTTTGATTTCCTTGCTTAGTTGAACCATGGTTGTTAAGTCGTCGACTAGTCGTCCAAGCGTGTTGAGCATCACAAGGCAAGGGGTCGACTTGGGGACTGTTGCTAAGTCGAGCGACTTGGCAGCAAGGCGTCGCAAGTCGTCACCAAGGCAACACCTTGGACGCCTTGCTACCAAGTCGCTCGACTTAGCAACTAGGTTCATTTAAAAAAAAAAAAGCCCAATCAGCCATGAGTTCGACCCATTGAACTAAAAGAAAGAAAGAGAGGAGAGATGAAACTCAATCAGCCATGAGCCCTAGAACCCCAACCCTAACCATTGAGACCAAAAATTTGAAAGAATCGAAGAAAGACTTCCTAACTCCGAGTCGCGACTCCTACTGTTGCAACGCGATTCCTCCTCCTGCTTCTTCTCTTTTCTCTGGTGAGTCATCTTCCTTTTCTTCTCGTCTTCTCTTCTTTTGTTGTGACTTCTTCGTCTCTTTTCTCTGCTCCTCTGTTCTTCTTTTGCTGCGACGAATCGTTCTCTTTTCTTTGCTGCGACTTTTCTTCTCATTTTTCTGATGGGTTTCATTGTTGGAACATGTTTGGTGGGCTTCAACTTTTGAGTGGAGTGGGTAGTCACTAGTTAGTGGACCGTTGGGGGTTGGGTCACTGATGTACTCCTACTGCTATCAATTATTTTTAAGGAGTAACTTTATTTTATTAATGAAACTTATATTTCGAATATTGTGAAATAATAATGTCAAATGTACATGTATACATATATATATATATATATATATAAATTTACATGTATAAATTGTACATAGGAAATGACTTATGGACGACTAGTCGGGTGCCTAATCGACTAGTTGATTAAGCTCCCGGCCAATGACTCGACTCGACTTTACGACTTGACAACTATGAGTTGGACACAAGGTCTTACTATTCACCTTTGTCGCTTGAACTTTCATATGGCTATCAGCCATAGTTGTCAAATTGTATCGTGTATCGAAAACCTCCATATCGTATATCGTGTTTCAAGTATCATATCGTGAATCGTATCATACGATTCAGAAATGAAATGAAAATATAGTAATATATATTTAAACATAAAACACACAATTTATTGGATAATCAAGCATATTAGCTTGACTATAAAAGAAGACAAGTAAATATTATTATAGACTAAAAATAAATTTTGAAGTTAAATAGTAGCCAAAATACTTTAATTTGATTTATAAAATATTATTTTAGTCATCTTTATATAGTAAAAGCATATTTGTTTTTACTCTTATGGATCTACATAAAACTTTTTCAAGCCGCTTGCTAACTTTAAAAAGTATCGTACATTGTATCGTAAGAATCGTATCAAATCGTAATTGAATCGTATGATACGGTGTCATTTTCGATTCACCCTGCGATACGTATCGAATTGTCTCTGTATCGTATCGTATGATACGTATAGTGTATCGTACGATTCTGATAACTATGCTATCAGCCTTTAGGGTCAAAGAGGAAACAAGGAAGAGAAAAATGGATCTAGATTTGTAAGAAATGCCATATGTTTGTTACTCAAATATTTTTTTATTGTGCTATTTAGATCACACTTATCTTGTGTAGCACTTGCAATTTAGGATATTCTAACATAGAAAGCATGTTGAAGTTGGGGCTTGTTCATTTCATAGGTGTCACTTATCCATTTGTTCCACAAAATTTATTGTGCACTAATTGCATGAAAGCCGACATGTTTCTACCTTTAAGTCGTTGTCAGTGTTACTCTTACTCTTCATTTTGTCCTAAAGTACCCGTGTCCGACACCCGACACTTGGACAAGATACTTCACTTTAGTGTAAAAAATTGGCAAAATTAAGAAGTACTTGTGTCGGATACTGTGTCCAACCAGACACTCCATTCGAGTCCGAGTAACATAGGTCGTTGTACCTCAATATTAGTTTTGTGCCACAAATTTAACTCTTTTAATGGGAATCTTTGTTAATATTAGTGTTCTAAAAATTCTCACCTAGGTCCGATTAATCCCCGCCTAGGCGTTAGGCGGTCCTCTACCCCCTCGATTGGTTGGGCGCTTAGGTCTTCGCCTAGATAGAATCAGACCTCTACTTTGAAGCTCTACAATACTTAAAATGATTTTGTTAAGACTTAAAAGATTGTTTTTTTTGAGAATGGTTCATGTAATATTTTAAAAAATTACATCTATTATATGCTTTATATAGTATAACATGTATCTATAGTAGGAAAAATAAATAGACCGCTCAAGGAAAAACCTAGTCCGCTTAGGAAAACGCCTAGGCGCCCCTTCTGCCGCCTAGGTCCACCTAATGATTTTTAGAACACTGGTTAATACTAAACAACCCTTACATTACTCATTTTAAATACTTTTGTAACAGTGTAGATTATGAATGTAGAAACCACAGAATGGAGTCATTCACAGTTCCCTAAAAGTAAGCAGAATAACCCGCAGAGGTGTAGGACAGTGTAATCAAGGTTATTCTCTCTTTCTCTCTCTTGGTCCCTGTTTGCGTAGAAGATACTAGGGCATAAGACTTCTTAGTTTTCTAGTTTGGAGAAGTTATTATGGGAGAGCTTTGTATGTCTTCTACTACTTATTGCAAGATATTTTTACACATATTTTAGGTTGAGAATCTAGGAGCTATGATACATATGAATATATGATAAATATATCCTTGTCTTTCGGCCATTGGATGTCTAGTAAATTCTGCAAGGATGATCAATCTAAGATGTGTTAGAGATAGGAAAAGAAATTAATGATGGAAGATTTGATTAATATGAGGGTTTAAACTGCCTGAATTGGGATTACAACTTCATCATACTATGCTCTCCAAAGAGCAACTCTTCTCAAAATCTCACTCAAAAGGTGTTGAGCTGGAATTCCATTCTAACTTTGTGGTTCCAGAGGATCCAGCTACAGGAGAATCAGGAACGAAGAACTCCCCCCCCCCCCCCCCCCCCCCCCCCCCCCCCCCCCCCACCCCCCCCCCCCCCCCCCCAAAACCTAAAAAAAAAAAAAACTTTCAGTCTTAAGAACAAGAGGATGAAGAGTTCCAAAACTCTGTTTAAAGGAATAATAGGAAGACAAATATCATTGTAGGCTTGTTGAAGTTATATCATCTCCTTTATGAAACATCTTCTTCTTTAGCTTTGCTCATTATTTTAGGATGGTCAATTGACTGAATTTTCAAGATGGAAGTATAGGATTATGTTAAAGGATCTTCAAGGGGAAAATGTGGTAAAAGTTATAGGGATAGAGGTAGTACAATCCATCTCTCTCTCTCTCTCTGTTTGTTTTTGCAACCAAGTGCTAAGCTCTTGTTACTTACTCTTGATTTTCATCTTTTACATTTTGATACTTTATGTAGTATGGATGATGACATACATGAAGTTTTAGGGAGGGTGAGGTCAGGATTGGGAACTTGTTGTTTTAGGTGGCTTATAATCATGTCTGGCCAGTTAATATACTAAAGTCAACCCAAACACCACCTATTTAGCCAATCTTATTAAGACATCAACTCTAACACTACATGTTTATTAAGTATGTAACACAACACATTTGGTATTGCTAAGCTACCTTTGAAGTGCGTGATCTTTTTCCTTTTTTTTGTTGGGATCTGGAGTGAGTTTAAGTACTTGCTTTTAGTGTACACGTGTTTGTACCGTTTTTCTACAAAATCAGTGTTACGTTATCATATCGTCTGGTATCATAACTATGTTTTTGTTTACTTGATCTGCTTTAATAAGAGTGGAATGAAAAATGACTGAAAGGATGAAATATCATGGGCATTAGAAATAAAAATTTAAAATTTAAAATTTTATAGAACTTTAAAAGAAATTCAAAAATTAAAATTTTGAAACTATATAAATTAAAAATCAACTAAATTAATAATTTCATTATTTAAATTTTAGTTTTACTGCATGCTAGGCCAAATATATAGGATAATGTTTAAGGCAATTTGGTCACAGACTCCCAGCAAATTCACCTTCATTTCAGGCCGGGCAAGAATGGGCTGGCTAACCCAACTCTACATAAATGAATGAAAACTGACATTGCGTGGGATTGTGATGACTAATAGTATGGAATTCCTATCTCAAGTAACCCACGTAGGTCCCATAATCTATTGGACTCCCACCCAGGATCATAACAATCCACTAGGCTTCTAGGCTTGATGTTCACATTGGCTCATTTTCCCAGTTATGTCATCTTTCCTCCAGCTTTAACTTTTTTCAGCGTATGTAGCCCTTTTCACAAGTCCGCTTTATGAGACTCGAACCCTTGACATGGTTATTGTTACTGTAGAATATGGTATTTCAAAGCTCTAAACTTGAGGCTCATGACTCAAGTGGACCGACCTAGGTGCCAGACCGTAAGCGAGTTCCTCCCAGGACCATAACATATATACTCGATCGAACAAAAAAGGCCATAGTTTTTATTGATTTTCTGTGAAGCTTTTACTTGGAGTTATTTCAAATTTGTAGAGCTTGGAGTACCATGTTTTCTTCCTTTTTTCTACTTTTTAGCCGTAAGCATGCTTCATAGGTTTCTTTAGGAATATTTTTGGGTCTTCTTCAAATTATTGATGGTTACAGCTGATATAAATATCCATTTAGTGGAGGAAGGTCCAGAGTAATTGTTGGCAAAGTGTTTTAAAGGTTTTTGAGTTTCAAAACTGTTTGAGTGAAGAATGTCAGTTTATATGTCAAGTTATGTATTTTGCCCATTTCAGAAAATAATTTTCTTGATTTTTCTCACACTTTTTTTGGTGAAGCTTTATTCAAAAATCTTTTCATACTTTTGCTTATTTGTAATCTATCTCGCTAATTACAAAGTTGTCTGATTGTCGTAGTATTAAACTGGCATTTGACAGCATCCTGTACATGTTAGTCTTTGTCAGATTATACTATGTAATTGTTTTCAAAAACCTTCATTAACAAATCATTGTTTGCACAATGCGATCTTCTGTTAGTTTTATTGACTATATGGTACAAGAGGTATTCATAATATTCTATATTTCTGTATAATTGTTTCACTACATTTTATGGTAAACCCTGAACCAAGATTGCCTCTCTCCCTCTCCCTCCCCCTCTGTGTGTGTGCATTTTGATGTGCTGATGGAGTGATTATCATTATGTTTTATTCATCTTTGTTTTTAGAGCTATGTTATTCTTCTGGAGATGCTGCATCTGGCTTGACATATGTTCTAATCAAGATTGTTTTTTATGGTTTCGGGAGTAAATTCTAGTTAAGTGCTAGTTGGACTCCTTTTTAATTTCTTAATCAGTTTTTTTTTTCTGTTTAGTTTATTATACTTGAAGTTTGTTATACCCACTTTTATTCCTCTGTTGTCTGTTTATATTATTAAGTTTGTTTTTCCAATTTCACACTTATTAAAGAATGGAACTAAAAGAAACATGATACAGAAACTGAGAACAAAAACTAAAATGATAACTCGACAAGTGTTACACTTTAGATATGTAATTAAAAAAGTTGAAATTTCAGCATGGTATCTGAATTTTGAGCTTCATGATTCAACATGATGTCCCAATTTCACGCTTCATGCATTATGCTTCATGGTCCTCTTGTAGGATTTTCTTTTTATTTTCTTAATGGAACCAAGAGTGACATTCTTTCCTTTGTTCCTGCATTTGGAAGGCAAAGGTCTTTGGTTTTGGAAGGATCAATACTAATGTCATGACATGCATCAAAGGCGATTATCCTACGGATCCTTGTATGGACTATGGATTCTGGACACGTATGTGATGTGCAAGCAAGATTATACTCATTATAACTTTTTGGTCATTGTCCTATACTCCTATTGTGTAGCGGTTTTGGTGCTCCTTATTTGGTGTCGTGGGAGAAAGTTGGGATTGTCCTTCTAATCAGTTAACTTCTTATCGAATTTTGGGTTTCTGGGGTATGGAAGAAAAGAGTTTCAAGCAAGTTCAACATTCTTTTTAACCTATGCAGGTTTGGTGGTAAGGATGAAAAGTTTTTTTCGGGTCTTTGGAATAACATATGGATTTTTACTGATCGTTATATGCTTCCTACCTTGTTAATGAAGTGTGCTTCATTCCATGTTTTGCTTTGGGCTTTGCTAATTACTGGCTGTCCTTCATTGAGGATTCTTGTAATTTCACCAGTTTTTCGTTTGGACTTTGTAGGGGCATCTTGTTCTCCACTTGCTTTGTATTTCTCTTTGCTTCTAGTAAAAAAAATTTCTTCTTTTATCTTAAAATGAAAATAGAAAGTTCAAAATTTTCAGTCTGTTGGACTAGAGCACTTAATATTGTCTAAGTTTATGGAAGACGGCGCCAATCTTCTAGTTATTGAGCAGTACTGTAAAAGGTAACAGATATAGACTCTTTGCTGAGGGTATTAATGGCCCGATTATGGATTTGTTAGCTCAACAGCAAGGACTGAGTAAGCATGGGCCAGGTCAGATATAGTGTGGGCCACCACTAGGACCTGTACGTGGTGTGGTGGGGTTTAGCTATGTCTGTTTGTGCAAATAGGTAGCGTCATCAGATCTGATGGCTGTTTTTAGTAATTATAAAATGGATCGTCATGCTTCTTTCTATGTGATTATCTTTGCATATTTTTCAGCAAGTTCTAATTTTTTTCCTCTCTTCTTTGGCAGGGAAATACTGAAATGGTTCGGAGTATGTACTGGGTTTGGATAGAAAAATCTTCTTATACAGTGAAGATTAGTCAGAGATGTAATTTAGTGTTTTAATAATGATTTTTTTTTCCTTTTAAAAATTTTGAATTCTTTTTATGCTCATCATTTGACAGATGGAAGTCATGTGCATCAGTCATACAACCGGGTCTCTGTCATCATACTATTATCATATCTATCGAGTCTTTCATGTCGGTTGTTTTATATTTGGCTATTAATTGCTTGTATTGATGAGCTGCCGAAGTCATTTGGTGCCTAAAAAGAATTTATTCTCTTTGGTGATGGGGGAGCTTAGCACTTGCTGCCGCACCAGGGTTTTCTTTTGAAGTAGGCATAGAATTGGCACAAAGGTGAAGTAGTAATTTCTACCTGATCTATAAAAGCTTGGAATGACAGTATATATATATATAGCAACTAGTCTTATCTTTCTTTGTCAGATAAGATGGTAGAAAATGGCATCATTATGATTTCACTAGAGAAAATTGACTCGTGAAAATTTTTGTTTTTATTAACTGGAAAATTTCATTGAAATATATAACAAACGTTACAAGGACTAGCGTGTGTCTGTGTATGTATATGTGCGCCACGGATACAAAATTAAAAACCTACAATCCCTGGTTACATGATTTATTGTTTACAAATTTAAACGTATAACATCAATTTAAAATATTTCCAATTGACTTTAAAAAATTAAAATTACTCTTCTATTATGAGAGCAAGTTCTTGTATTTTTAAGGAATCACTAGTTCTATTATGCAAGTTAAAGTATCCCCCAAAATTTGGCCATTATACATTCCCCCTCCCCAAAGTATGGAAATGGCCAATTTTAATTTCCATTTTTATTTATTTAAGAGAGAGGGAGAGGGAGAGAGAGAGACATATAAGTTCCCTACCAAGAAGTTGCCATGTTTTTAGTAATGTTTATACCTCTCGACTACTACACAAAAATGCACAGCAAAATGGAAATATATAAAAATCACCACCACAGTAAAAGTCGCATCATCTATAATAAAGAAAATTATAGGAACAAAACTATGAACTGCTCTAAGTTACATCGTGTTAGTTCTAGAATTTTCACCGAAATCCATAAGAAAAACAGCCTAGGATCCAGCCAACTACTTAAACTGAAACACTTGATCAATGACTTGCCATTGATGAGTCAAAAAGGCACTATCACATCTGTAAGAACTCCGAAGGGGTCCAAAATAGAGGTTTCTTGGATGTTGCATAATGAAACTCAAAACAACAGAACATAGTTCTATCTCTATATCCTTCCAATACTCGAAGCACTCATAATTTATCTAACACCTCTTCACCACCGATTATTTGGAGGTTTGACTTTATAAATCCTAACTATCCAGTTTGATGTTGTGAATGCCTCTTCCAAGTGTTCAAGCTTTACGTCTTTATTTCCTATTTCAACCCCCCTGGCTCTGTCATACCTGCCACAATATAAAGCCATCAAGTAAATTGTGTGAAGCAAAAAGAAATAAAAAAGAACAATAATCTAGTGCGATCCAATATATACGCATTATAAACTTGAGTTTTTAAAATATATTAGAGCTTATAGACTTGAATGATGGTTATGCATATTGAGCATACACGTGAAGCGCAATCTGACTCAGCACTTAAAGCCCAGCCATGCACTTACAGGAAAATATCATAACTACTAACACACAAGCACACCAGATAAACAAAATGGTTGTGATTCCTTGGGCAAGAATCAAGATGTAGTACGAGATGAACCATACTGTTTATTTATTTTATAGTTGGTCCTTCCTAGTGTTTGATCCATGCCTTGTCTAGTTTTTAATGTGTGTGATTGATAGTTTGGGAAAAATATGATTCAGGTGGTGGAGTTTTAGTTGAGACATAATGGACTTTGATGAACTGAGGGTGATGGTCAAGTTGGTATTGGTGGTAGGAGAAAGACCTGCTTGGTTGAGGACAGTTCATATCGTGACAAGAAAGAACAGAGGTTACATCAGAGACTTTAACAAACCAGGGACATGTTGGACTTTCACAAACCAAGGACATTTCGTCATTTCCTTCAACAAATCAGGGGTATATTAAACTTTTTGGTAGCTTATACCCATTGTTGGCATAATACCACTGACAGCACGCCCCCAGCCCCTAGGTAGTGATAATACCTTCATATTGGTACTTGCAGAACCTTCTGTACTAATACCCACCGCTAATTTCTCACGAACAATGTACCATTTGTAGTCGATACTACTGAGTCACTCCTTTCCCTTTTATAACTCAATCAAATGAGCTCTGAAGGAACTTTGAACCTCACCAAAATAATTAGAAAATAAGAGTACTCCTGTATATATCTTATGCCTCACCTGTCCCCACCAACCCCCCCCCCCCCCCCCCAAAAAAAAAAAAAAAAACATCTTATCCATTCCACCCATAACTTCATAATTGATGAATTTTCGTGTCTATAATTTTATAATTCTCTTTTTCCTTGGTAAATAATAATTCTCTAATTATCTTACAACGCATGTTTGGTACAGTTTAAGACTTTTCGGTCATGTACTTCGTGGATTTTTACTGCCCGTCATCACATTTTTTAAGAATAAATTTTTTCACTATAAATAGCTTTACACATGCCAGAACTACCATTGATTCTAACTACCCCCTTCAATCCAAACCACCGAGGGTCTTGCTGCCTATCATAACATTTTTATGAATAAAAACTTTCATTATAAATAGCTTAAACATGAAGGAAATACTGCTGATTTTAAGTAGCCCCTTCAACAATCGAAAAATATCCAACCCCTCCCGAAGTTGAGAAATAGAGGATAATTTAAAAGCAAAAACAAAAATATTAAAATCAAAGAGTAATGTAGAAGAGTAAGGAGATTTCTTTAAACTCTACAAGCACCAAAATACAATCAAAAAGTAAATGAATAAAGTTATCAAGTTGGACAGAAAGATGAACATTTAACTTACCCAGGAGGTTTGCCATATTCAGTCGTCAACTCTCCAAAGCGATAGTAGCATAGTTTGTACCTAACCACCAATTTTAAAGCCATCAAAATATTTTCCTTTCCGCGTGATAGCACAAGAAACAATCAGAGAAATAAGAAAGAATTCCAGATAGACAAAGAAGCTTAACATCCTCTTAAGGTAGTCCATAAGTCTACCGCTTCGGACTTTCTTTGAACATACACAATCAGCACCTTTCTAAGGTGGAATACAATTTTAATAAGAACAACATATTAGGTGCATCTTAAGTGCACTCGGAAAAATGAAATGATAAACAAAGCAATTCTAACTGTATAGACAGACTAAGTTGTTGAAATTAGCAAATGGCGAGCAAGGGAAAACCATTTCCAGGTCATAAACAAATTCAAAAAATGCTGGATGGCACACAGAATGATGGAAACCATTTTAAGGTTGTAATAAATTGACTTCATAACTCCGCCTATAATTCTTGCATAGCCTGCTCCAAGTCAGGATAAAGGAGGAGGGGGCGTTGCGAGCCGAATATAAAAAGCAGCTCTCTATTATAAGAATGTGAAATTCTAAAGGAGGGGGCATTGCACGACATCTTTACTGTTCTGAAAGCAGGGGAGAGTTTAAAAATTCCATTACAAGTATATTACATCCAAAGTCTAGAAATTGCAGTACATTACTGTTAAACTCCCTTGTTCAGTAAAATTGATAATAACGGTTGAGGGGCTAAATACTTGAACCTTGAGGCTTATGCTTTGAATTATGATTCGTTCACCATAGTGACCATACAACTCTACCTTCTAGAGCACTATGGATATGACAGAATCATATTGGAAATTAGATAAAAAGGAGAGGGCTGAGTAAGTTAAATAGATAAGTAACATGGAGATCCTTGACCTACCCCAAAAGATATGGCAACAAGAATAAATGAGAAGCAATTGACACATTAAAAATGATAAAATTGCAATATAATAAGAGAGAGAGAAGAGAGAGAAGAGAGAGAGAGGGGGGAGAAAGAGATCCTTCATACTCTTGTGCTTGCTATAAAAAATTAAAGAAACCTAATTCAAAATTTTGGTCAAAATAAATGCATATGCTGCTATATTTGTGAAAATTATTTGCTGACATGATGTAACAGCAACCTGAACTTCAAGTTAGTTGATAATTGTAGCTGAAAAAAATTGAAGCATTTGCCCAAATATTATACATATGTAAAAATGTAACTATAATATGATCAAACCAAGTAATAGGTAACTTACATTAGACAGTTTAACATCTTTGGAGCTGCGCCTTTGTCAACTCGATACTCGCCATTAACAAGGTAGTCTGGTTCCTTGATGACAGGGAAGACTCCACCACCAATTCTTACCATCCACAAAAATCTAGCAAAATTGAATTTCTTTTGTTAGGATAAAAGTTCAAGCGGTAGAGAAATATTTGGTAGAAGTGAGTGAGAGAAGATAAGAACAGAGTCAAAGACTAACAGAGAAGAGTTGTCTAATAACACTGAAGGATATAATGTTGATGACAAACCCAGAGGTAGATAGATGTATTCAGGAGGTATTTTCTAATTGGTTGTGAGATGTAATCAGAAAGTCTGAGAAGTAAAAAGAGGTAGCAGAAGTTTGCTTCCATAAACTAATACCACATAAATTAAAACCCCACTTGAATCAGTGTGCTGCTAAGTAAGGAAGCATATGTATGGTAACAAGAATCACCAAACTTTTAAAGATATACATGTAAATATACATATATATATATAAGTTGGTTACTCTGTAATTTTTAGTTGCAAATTGAATCTTATTACGTATATCATTCATGAGACCATTAAATTTTCAGAACTATGCTTTATCAGACTGACTTAATATTTTGATAAAAGCTACACAATCACCTACAAGATATAAATTCACTACCCTGACAAATTATAAGGTGATAGAAAAAGGAAAGCAAGTGTCAGTATGTGGATAAAGGGAACTATATAAATAGAAACTTTTGAAATATATAGATTAACCTAGTCTATCTACAAAGTGAATTATTTTATTGTTTATCTAAAGGTATTAAAAATAAAAGCAATCTTTATAAACAATTAAATCCTTACTTGTTAATATCATCAGATGAGTAACCAGTCACACCTCCAAATACAACTAACACGTAATCAACGTCCAAGGATCTCATTATCTCATATGCTTCATCCTCATAAGACGACATCGCACGTCCAACAGTAGCTATGTGGGTATTGTTCCAGGTGTTATTATCCACAATCACAGTTCTGTTTCCCATGGCAGTTATCTGATATCCATAATCCCACCAAGACATCACCTTGGCATCTTGAGGAGTATTCTGCCGCAGCCAAAAGTATGCTTCGCGGTAATCATCAAAAATAATCCTTTGGCCATAGGCACCCCTTGCAGCCAAGACAATTGAGGGAGAGGAATATGCCTCTGAAGTGACCCAGGTACAATGAGTGACATATCTACTGAGCAAGTAAAAAGCACCCACAAGCAATGCTATAGCCCCGTTTCTCTGGAAAGGCAGAGATTGATCGACCAAACCCTGTTCATGCAATAAATGTGCATAAGGATTCCTAATTTTTTTGTCAAAGAATCGGGAAGATAAGTAAACATTTAGATAAACTTTCACGAACCAAAGTATAGAAACACGTGTTTCGCAATTCGCAAATCTATCCAGTTAAGTTCAATAGTATTAAAAACACTAGCAACCACCTACACACAACAGATCATGCTTGTCTTTACCATCATCAAAAAAGTATTAATGTCTTCAATAAATTCAAGTAATGCTACCTTATGTGGAACTATATGGACCCCAGGTGTGGATATATGCATATACCCTTTGGATTAACTAAATCTAAAACCCAATACAAAAATACCAATTTAACACGTTCAGCATAAGAAGTTCTGTCACCAAACATGCACAAAACATACAATATCAAAGAATCTATGTACTTATATATACTTTGTTTATTTCTTAGAGCAAATGGTTTTTAAAATAACACATTCTCCACCATAGATACTCTTCTCACCACTTAACGTGTAAATAAAAACATATCAAAAGACTTAAATGTACAACTGCCTGATATATAAACATTTCCAAACATGCTTGATGAGGCATATCCATGTTGAGCCATTGACATGCACAACTTATATGCTAGCGATGTGACTTAGTATCTGACACAAGACATTAGAGAGCCCAGGAATTATGTCATATACAAACCGAACATCCACAATTCAAGAAACTAAAATTAATTATATGGCTTATTGGAATTGAATAAAAATGTTATCAGGCCAGATGATTTTAAGATGCAAATTAGGATAATGTACATGTTGTACACATTAACATGTTTCAAAATAAAACCAGTAGAAAAAGTTTTAAAATTTAGTCTCCTTCTTTTGATAAATAAAGTTAATCTCTAAATCTAACCCTATGCGTTATAGTGGTGATTAATGCTTAACTCATTTGTTCTATACAGTCACTGGATCAAGTTCTTACAACGCCAAATGGAACTTTAATATATAACTAATTCTATGAAATTGTGCAACTTGAATTATATAATTTAGAAGAGCTCTAAAGGCAGGTTAATGACTAATATATATCTCTGTACACGTGTATTCTTTCATTTACAATAAACAATCACAAGTATATATTAAAGAGACATAGACTGCTTATAAACTCACTATTGAGTTATTAATAAAAGTTCATATTGAAGAACACATTTATCATAGTAATCAACTCTATTTCACGGGGTAAGCGATTAAGTTCATAAAATTGAAAAGCAGCCCTTTCCACTTTTCAAGGACAAAAAGCATTTAAAACTTAAACTAGGAATCAAATAGCAAAAAGCTTTATTGACTTCACAAACTGCAAAGGTACAGTAACTATGACATGCCAAAAACAGTATTGTATTAAACCATATGTCAAGACATCTATATCCCACTTTACTTTCAGCTAAATTATTTACCACTACTTTTGTAAGAACTGAAGGATAAAATGTATATCTAACTAGGGCTCCATCTGAAGCATATTATCGTTAATACTGAAACATTTTAGTCTAGATCTCATTTTCTAAATAAAAAATTATTAGTAAAAAATTAATAAACTGGGCCAAGAGGACCCATCATAATAATAATCAGTACATTAGTCTGTTAGTATCAAGACATATATAATACTCAGCTTCATCCATTAACAGAGATAATAGATTAGAGCCAAATCCAAACAAAAAAATCAAATTTTCAGTGGAATACTATCAAACATACTAACATCATTTCAAAGTTACAATATTATCATCCACAAGAAGCAGTATCGGGCTACTGGGAGTAGCAATATAGCACTCACGTGATAAGGCTCCACTAAAGCCGGTAGATCATTATATAAGACAAACAAAGAACAGACATCCATGGCTGAAATTTTATTTGTAGTACTGGGATCTCACCTTAGAAGAAGCCTTTGTACCAGTTGCTCCTTTACCAGAACCAGAATGAGCAACCTTGCTCTTTGCCCTCAACAGCTGAGTTAAATTTTTAATGGTGGCTGAGACCGCAATAGCACTAATAAGGCATACTGCAGGTGTAGCAACAAGAATTAACCGAACCATGACACCAGCGAAATACATGCTTGTGAGACCATACATCACTATAAATATAGTGGCATCAGACAGTCGCTTGAAGCAAAAATAGAGACCAGCCGGGAAAAGGAAAAGCAGGATATGGAAATCAAACATGAAAGATGACCATGCCGTTGGCTGATGCTCAGATACAGATGCAATTATGGGGATGTGATCTTTAGCATAAGTTGGATCCAGCAGAGAGTAAAATCGACCTGTCCATGGGGAGATATAACCAGATGCTGTGCCAAGACCCAGAGCAACAGCTCCTACACCAACTGCGCTTGTTACAGTGATCCTCAAAAAGGCTTGAAACAGCTTTATATCATTTAGCTGGTGCTTAACCCAATCCAAGAAGTAAAATACCTGAACCAATAGTAAGTTAGTGGGCTACACAACAAGTCATAACAGCGTAATTCAAAACAACAGTAAACAGAGATTATTTGTGTGGTGTGATTTTGGAAACAAGAAAAGAGAAATACGAACCCTGAATCATGAACGGCCACCTCTGACCAAGAAACTACCATAAGTGAATAATTATAACTCCTCATGTGCGAACTAGAAAGAGAACTTGAGGTAAAAAAATGACATCTATTAAATATGAAAACTGCTTACGTTCACTCAAAGAGATCAAACAGACGACAAATGCTAAGTAAACAAAAGCAGTAATTAATATCTCATGGTTAGGAATTTTAATTTGATCTACTTCAACTGTATTCAGTTGACCTTAATGAAATGATTCCATTCAGATCTAATCTCAGTTCGGTAATTGCTAAAACAATAATTGCAATTTTTAAGGGATTAAAATGGGATATGGCTTTCCTTTTTATTATAAACTCTCATCTTTCATACAAAAAGTAGTCCAATTAATACATGTTGATACAAAACAATGCAAATTGATCAGACATAAATATGATATACTGAGGAAACAAGTTAAACAATACCTGCATCAAGAAAAACACACCCATTGCAGCCATATGTTCCCCTGACTGCACATGCTGAAAACCCACAAACCGAATCTGCATTGCGAGCAACATCCCCAATATATACATACAATTATAGGCAACATACAGTCGCATCGAATACCTCCCAGTAATCAACAAAACCAACACATATAGCGGAACTAAGTTAATAATAAACACATAACCACCCCAAGCTGAAACCATATAAAAATACCCAAATGCAGAAGCCAAACTCCACGCAAGTGACCCCGTATTCACAGCCTTAACAAACAGATAAAATGTAAGCAACAATGCAAATATTGCTACACCCTCATTATCATAAGAGCCGGCCACAGACCGCGAAATGTAACCAGGGCAAATGGCGATCAACGCAGCTGCCACTAGCCCGGCCCCGGAATCCCACAATTCTTTACCAAAAAAGTAAGCAACAAGGGTCGTATTGGAGGCAAAAAACGGCGCTGTTAACACACAAACCTCACGGATGTGTACAGAAAAACTCAAGAACCTTAAAACCCAGTAAATTATGGCAGCTGTGACCATTAATCCGGGGTAGAGGGTTCCACCGATGATTCTACCAAGTGGGTACCAACTCTCTGAATCAAACCAGTTCCAGAAATCGTAAAATCCTTTCTGGGTCAGATAAAGGGTGGTTCGGTAGTTGAAATACGGGTCAAATTCATGGATCATGGATTCATATCGGAGGACACTGAAGAGGCGAGTGATGAAAGCTAAAATGTAGACGAGACAGAGGATTGTGACCCGAATCAGGAGCTCTTGCTGCTTCGTTTTCAGCTTTAGAGTTTTCAGTGAGAAGAAGGATGATGGCATGGTTGATGATGATGGTGATAGATCTGGTTTTACGACGCCGTTTGGGGGGTCGGATTTGGTCCCCATCGCGATGGATTTTGATGGGGGGTTTTGGGGAAGAAGATGAAGAAAGGTTTGATCTTGGAGGGTAGACTGAATACACTGCTGACTGGTGGGAGGTTGTTGGACTTCTGGGTTTTCTATTTGGGTTTTACAAAAAAATTAAGCTTTATAAAACAATTAAATATCTAGATATTTTAATTTTATTAAATAAAAAAACTAATTACATTTATTACAGAAATTACCTTCGTGATTTTAGAAAAACGTTATTTTGACATAGAAATATGATACTTTCGTACAGAATATGAGTTTCTTGAAATAAAAATTCTTATAAGATTTTAAAATTTTCAGGAAATTCTAAAAACAATTGAGGATTGATTGTAGACTTGTAATCAATCTGATTAAAGAAGAAATTTTTTTTTTTGCTAATTTAGATGAAATTTAACATTCCCAAGACCTCCTAGTGCTCAAGAAGTGGATTTAACCACTGCACCAAGGGAGGCTCGGTTAAAGAAGAATTTTGTTACTTAAAAAACTACTCACTCGGTTCCTAAATAACTGACGTTAGCAGCCAAAGCACACTAATTAAGAAACTTAATTACTCCAATTCATTTGTCTATTCATCCAATAGGAAGGGGAGAGAGAATTGCACAAATATACATAAAAAGATAAAATAGTCCAATAGAAAGGAGAGAGAGAATTCTGAAGTATTTAATTTTTTATAGAACTCCAATAAGAAGAAGAGAGAGAATTTTCAAATCTTTAATTTTCTTTAGGACTCCAATAGGAAGAAGAGAGAGGATTACATGGATATATATAAATTCTCCTAGAAATCCTATAACGTCAAATATTTAGGAACAAAAAAATTGACCTATAACGTCAGTTATTTAGGAACCGAGGGAGTAACATGTAGATTACGGAGAAGTATTAATTATTCATTGATAGTATTGAATGTGAAAGTTGAGTGTTTATTTAGTTATTAGTCCCGGTGACACACACGAGGGCGTGTGTAAATTATGTGATGATAAAATAAAAATTTTATAAAATTTAAAAGAGTAAATAAAAAAAAATAAAAAAATAATTTAAAAATGAACAAAATAGAAATTTTTTAAAAGTCGAAGAGCATTTTTGAAAATGCAAAAAACACTTCATTTTTTTGTTTATAGATGGAGTCCTCTGGCTTTATATATTAAATATTGGTTGAGTGGGGAGAAAAAATAAATCATCAAAAATAAATAGTTAAAAGAAAAAGTATTAAGACAAAATCACCTTTCAAATTTCTTTATCAGGTTTCACCCAGAGTTATAAATGAATTAGATTAGTTTGTTTCGACTCACTTAAATCTACTCAATTGAATTCACTTAATAAATTGAGTTTGAATAAATGTATTTTCTTTATATCTTATGATTTTATATGTCAATTTTTTTTGTTACGAATTATGTGAATAATTATAATTTATAATATTTTAATAATATATTTAATATAGTAGGCTAATCTAATAATTCTGTTCAATTCTATATATTGATATAAGTCGTAATTGTAATTAAATAAAAAACTTTCCCCTAACACATAATCAAACTCTTACCCGTATATAAATAATTGAGCTTATCCACTTAATAATTAAATCACCTTCAAGGTATACTCTTTTAAACCTAGTTCAAGACCGGTTCATCAACACATATCTTATAACGTGCAAATTATTCTCCCTCATATTTTAACTTTTTAAATTAATTTATTAAATTCTAAATTTTAAAATTAAAATAAAATCATTTAAACCTCAAATGCATCGAATATGACATTTAGCAGTATTTTTAACTAGTGTCCAATAATTATATTTATTTGTATTTAAATCAAATAAATTCAGGTTGATTTTAATTAGCATTTCACAAATTGACTTGAAAATTTGTATTTCTACTTTATAAGTAAAAACTCGACGAAACACTTGAGCCCAACCAACTTCTGAAACAAATTCATGCTTGTACCGACTCGGTCTCAACTTAGGTTCACAAGCAACTGGTACGTCAACTCAAATCTCGACTCACTTGAGTACGTACCTCAACTCAAATCTTGACTCACTTGAGTTTCGACTCAAGCTTGACTAACTTGAGTACCTTGACTCAAATCTCGACTCACTTGAGTTCACGAGTAATTGGTTAACTAATGGGAATGTGATTTCATTGGTGATGACAACTGAAATTTTAAAATGAGGATTTACCGAGATTCAGTTTCACAGCCTAAAATTATGCAAGAAGCAAACAGCATATGAACAGAAGAACACAGTATCTTTCATGTTAAGGATACCAATAGTTTGTACATTTATCTTAGTCAAAAGAATTGGTTGAACAAATATCAATTTCAATAACTTTGCAAGCACTAGTTTTACATTAGCTGTTCCCGCTTGCACGAGGGGGATGTTAGAAACTGTAGTGGAATCCTGCCTAGTCTGTACTCCTTAAAAAGTAAAAAATAATCATCCTTCTGGCATCAAATATCACGATGGAGTTTGAATATCGCCTTCACAAAATCTCCATGAACCATCTTCTTGCCTTTTAAGAACGTACCGAATTGTGTAAGTGCTGCAATCAGTAAGCACAAATTCTTAAGAAATATATCCACCCCAGAAAAGTAAAGGACATGATAAGCAGAAAGACAAATATTTAGAAACAAATGCTCACAAAATTGGAATCTAGGAGTCTTCTCAATAAGTCTCCAATTTGGATTGAAGAGATCGAATGTAGCGTAAAAATCATTGAATACTGAAGCAGGATTTAACCAAACAACAGAACAATCAAACACAACGGCCGCAAAATAAGCAGCTCTAACTGTTGAACATGCCCAACTATAATACTGAGCGAAGGTTTTTCACTTAAAATTATGCTGCTTGAGACCCAGACCTTATCTAAGGTTGCCTTTGGACTGAGGTATAACCTCAGACAACCTGACCTAACCCGAGAACATTCGTATACTACACAGTTTTTTTCACTTTGCATCTATGTTTAGCACGGTGGGGGTTGTCTGCTCTGCTTTTGGCATTAAGGAGTTGGCATTAAGGAGCCGTCGATCTCTCTCTATTTACATAAACAGGCCACATGGGCAAGTATAAGGACCGTGTTTAAAAAGACTGATTGAATATGTTAGCCAGCAACCATGTCAAATAAATCATCTACTGTGTTTCTTCTATTACACAGTTCTCCACACCCTATATTACACAAGAACTCCATCTAAGCCAGTAAATGAAAAACTTATATTAGAAGGTAAGGAGTATTTTGATTGTACCAATCTCACACGGAGATTGGGAATTAGCTAAACTAACACTTAGATTCAGCACCTACCATAACCAAATTCATTTAGGATGGTGCTTAGCATTGTTATGTACATATTCATATGTCAAGGGCAGTACTCAACGAAGCTTTAACCAGAAATAAATAGGCTAAATAGCCCTAGCTTTCATACAATTGAAGACAATGATTCAAGAGAGATTTGAGACAGACATTTACTTCATTATATCCACAGGTTACTAACGAAATATTACAAAAAGTTTCCACCAACTTCCTTCGTTAATTTTTTTTTTTAATTTCATTTCACTTATATATCTTTATATCCAAATTCATTCGAGATTTCAGCCCCCTCCCCTAGCGGTATTGCAAATTTAATCATGCTAACAGAACATATAATCATGAATTCATGATCAGTGACATGAGTAACCTATAAATAATAACAATAGGCAAGATTTCTTTTTTTTAAGGTTTGTGTAGCCTTCTCACTCCTCTGGTTGTACATAGGTTGACCTCCCCCTCCCTCGCCCACCAACAAACATAGAATTGGTAAAATCATGTGTTCACTGTTTTAACTACCCTTACCTGTAATAGTTTGGGTTCTTTGGCTGTGATACATCCACAAGTTCAGCTGCTTCCTCCAGGAGAGCTTCTATCTCTGCCATCTCATTGCCAATCTCATCTGATAAAATGTCAGCTCTGAGTATAGATAATTGCAGCAAAACAAATCTCCAAAAACAAGACTTGGTTTGTGCTGCATCAGCCAAAGCTTGCCACTGTAAACAATCACATATGTAGACAATAGAATGTTAAAAGTGAGCACTTGTTCAGTCTCGTGGGTAGAAAAGATTTGAGGGTAACTAATCACCTCAACACAATTGGAGAAAATTCAGGGTCTTATCAAGCATTTCTGTATATTTTCAAATAACTCAAAAGTTCGACTATATCCCTAAATAATTCTCCTCTCAATAGGAACTTCTTCAACATTGCAACTTTCTGAAGATTATGTGTTTCTTTAGTGCAAGATAAATACAAAAAAAAAAACAAACAATATTTCATGTAACAGATCAAAATTAAAGCTTAGACAACCCATGACTAGGCAAATATAGATAGTCTGTCAATCGGAGCCACCCCACCTATGACTGCATAGAATTTCATTGATTTATAACCAAACAAATAAAATGTTTACTGTTTTCCCTGCTCAAAATGCTAGAGCAAATAGATGGGCACTTCAGTAGAGAGGATGAACAATTCCAGTCTATAGGTAGTAAGCAGCAAGCGATTATTAAACACCAAATACAGATGGTCTGTCAATTGGAGCCACCCCAAATATGACTGCATAGAATTTCATTGATTTATAACCAAACAAATAAAATGTTTACTGTTTTCCTTGCTCAAAATGCTAGAGCAAATAGATGGTACTTCAGTAGAGAGGATGAACAATTCCAGTCTATAGGTAGTAAGCAGCAAGCAATTAATAAACACCAAATCAAGAACATTTGATAGTGCAAGGGAAGGATTCTTCATTCATAATTTCATATTCAAGTTAATGGTGACTTGTATAAGAAAATAGCCCAGTAACTGAATGAGATATACATGGAATACTATTTCCAAAGCAAAATGCATAGGATGGATGTTCATTTGCGCAGATATGTGTGTAAATTAACCGTCCTTCAATCAACAAACTTATGCTACAGATTATATAAATATAAAGTTACTTGTTATTCCAATAAGGTCCATACAGTTCACCTGAACAAGCATTGGCTCATCAAGGACTTCAAAGAGGCTATGGACTTGATGATTAGGCCCGAGAGCTTCAGCCTTGATAGTTTGCCATTGCTTAACAAGAGTTTCAGCTTCTTCCACATGCATTGGCCTCTTGTATACTGCTGTCTTCGAGGATAACTGACTACCATTGAGGGAAGAGTTTTGCGAAGCATCAGCTTCTGACCAGCTCCTGAGCTGCATCTTTTGTGTTGATAACAGCTGCTTAAGCCTGCTGGCAATACTGTTTCCCTTGATGCAAGCAGGCCCCCAGCTCTGATCTAGAGAAGAATCTGTAGTCCAGGCAAGAGAACTTGTGTCCATCTTTGGTTTCTTCGAGGCCCATCCAGATGTAATTTTCATCCTCCTTAATTGCATGCCCATTAGTTTAAATGTTAAAAACAATATGCATCCTAGTGCTGTAAGAACTATTATATTTCCACCAACATCCTTTCGTTCAAACCAAATGTCCCAGACTTTATAACGATGTGCACCCAAATTTCTTTTCAATTGAACAGATGGTGAGCTACCATTGCTTCCACTGTTAGCCTTGACTGCAACAGAAGGGCCTTGTAAATTGGACGCAGCTAACTGCTTTACAGCAGTCCCAAGATTTCGAGAAGTGTTTGTACAAGAGTCAGGTTCCTCATAAGCTCTTCGATCAGATGGAGAAGGGGAAAGAGGTCTGAGGCCTATACTAGATGGGGTTTGTGGAGCTCTTTTACTTTGCCTGTTTCCAACTTTCTTTTCACCAACAAAAAAGTTTTCCTACAGAGACATGCAGATATGGCTTCTCTTTATTTCAAATAAGAATTATCAATTTTTTTTTATTTCTTTAAGTGAAATAAGAACTATCAGTTACCCTACTATATTGCTAACGTACCAAAGATGGAGAACTATCCCTCGTGTCTGGAAATAAGACAAGCAAAGTATCTTTTATCCATGATTCCTGGTCAATCAAGCACACATTCAGGTGAGATAAGGTCTAAACCTCAAAGATAAAGTATAAATATGGAAACTGACTTTACAATAATAACATGAGATGGTATCGGAAGGAAACAGTCCATGAGAAGCATGAACTTGTCTATCACCCATTCCCTTTGTTTTCCTTCTTTGCTTTGACTAGTAAATCATAAGTTCATAACTATCATCAGTGCATAACACAACCCAGTATTTTGCTTTGTTGAAACCAAAAGGAAAAATAAATAAATGCACGTTTACTTTGGGCCATGGCCTAGGATTTACATTTATTTACTAATCATTCAGTTATGTGACACTGAATGGAGAACCAATCTCACAGACCTATCAACTAAGCATTATGTGGTGCTAAGGACAAATTACAGAACCTGTCACAAAGGGTAAGAAGTTCACTATTCTGAAGATCTGGTACTCCTTAACAGTATAAGCTCTAATACAAACCACGGACAACCAGAACACATGATCGAATATCAGTTTCAAATATGTGACTTCGTGCATGCATGAACAAAGACATACTAGTGATTGGTTTGCACTTGGCACATCCCTGATTTCCTTTCCAGATATCAAATTTCTTGAAGTATTATTTGAAATTAAATTAAGCTGCCGAAGCTTTTCAGCAGCCATGGACTCATCACCCTGGATAACGAAAAAAGTAGATCATCAGTTTGCAGATGGATAAATAAATGCTATATTTAAATAAATGAAAATATACCTGTCCAAGAAGGAATAAGCAAAAGGATTCCTCAAATTTTAGGTCAATACCCTCCGAAGCTATTAAACTCTCACAAATTGTTTTTGCTTTGGTAATCTGCATGAGATGATAAAAGATAAACAAGATATAAAAGTTAATATCTCTCACATATTAGCCACAATGACATATTCACTGTCCCCATATTTCTCATATGTTTGTATAGCTTCTTGTACTAAAATTTACAGAATTAGTATAAGCTATATTAGGTTAGCACAGCCCCATATTGCAGCAGAATGAATTTTTTCTTTTGAGTCATTATAAGAAAATTGAACCCGACGAGTTAAACCAAGGTGTCAAAAGGAAATTACCAAATCTCTTTGCTTGCTTGAAAATCCAAGGGCGATATGAGCTATCAACGCCAAGTAGAAACAATTACAATCAATAATAACTCTCTGATTTTGCGACTCGATGGACTTTTTATTTTTCCTTGTAGAAGCTAAATTATCCCAAGGAAGTAGTTCAACTATTTCTGTAGCCATAAGCTTACTAAGTGCTTGATACAAGAAACATGGCCAATCTTGAACTTGGCACGAAGTTTCTACATCAAGGCCCTGTCTGAGTAGTTCACGCAAGGCTGCAATGGCACCTAGTCTCCTTTCAGCATTTTCAGGCGTGTGAGGAATTCCTAATATCTCCAAAGTGCATGCAGGTGCCAGCTCTTCCAAAGATTCTTCTATCTGATATCAATGTAAATGCATAGTAACTATAAGGAACAGTATCTTAGTCAACACATATTTAGTCATCATATATACTAATGCTTTTATAACCATTTTATTTGATGAGTCCATTTGAACATTGTTCATGGATTCTTTTATATTTTATTTTTTATTTTAAAAATTTTATGGTATCATGCAACTAGAACACTGGTAAAAATCAGATGGCTACATGCATGGGCGGATGGAGGATAGTGGAAGGGTTGGAAAGTGTCAACCCTTAATTTTGGAAAACTCTAGTTAACATAGTAATATATGTAAAAAGTAATTGGAAATTGTGCCCACCCTTCCAAAAAAAAAAGGTTATATGCATCCAACCATATATATATACATATGCGCACAATCTAAAAGTAGTTAAAAAAAACACTGATGGAATAATGGAACTCCTCTCCTTCCATTAAAAAAAAATACAGCACACTACTCCCCTTTTCCAAAATTTTCCTTTTATTGTCTGTTCCAAAATTAAAAATACATTTATATTTTTAGACTATAAAATGAAATGAAGTTCCTAATATGTATTACTTACATTTTAGGTGGATTGAGTACTATCATGCCACCACTACTACATTTCTAGCAAATGTTAGGGATATATTTAAAAATTAAAGTTATTCTTAAAAGTCGTTTATTTACAAATATATTTCTAATTTTAGAACGGATGGAATACAAATAAATCTTAATTTCATGTCTACCCAATTTGTAGTGACTTTTATGTAATTTTAATTGTAATATATATTGGTGAATATTATTAATTTTAATTTATTTGTATTAATACTCCCTCTGTCCCACAATTATTAAAACATTTCTTTAAGTATGTGTGGCATGGATTTTTAAGAGATGTCAAAATTATATTTAAATAATATATTATTAAAAAAATTGTAATATAAAAAAAATATAACATCTAAATATATTAAAACATATAAATATACATAAAAATATAATATTTAAATATATTTTTTGTTCATCTTAAGCTCCGTGTCACATACCCCCAAAAAAGTGTTTCAATAATTGTGGGACGGAGGGAGTATTATTTAGTTGTAACATGCCCACCCTTGATAAACTTTCTGAGTCCGCCACTAGCTACATTTAGACCTATGATCATTGGTTAGGATAAATATATTGAATAGATTACTAAACCTCAAGAAGCTTACATTAGTGTATTGGATTTGGAGGTATAGAACAAACAACTGACAATGAATTTTACCTGAGATAACAACGGCATCTTTTCAAGTGATACTTTGCTCCTAAGAAGACACTGAGCACGAGCAAGAGCTTCAAATCCTTGAGAAATGTTGTTCTTCTCAAAACTTATTTTTGCAATTGCACACTTCAAGAAAGCACCTATAATAAGAAATGGAAGCATAACAGAACATCCAAGAGCAAATGGGTGCAATTTTCTGACCTCGTCCGCTTTGCCTTACCTCTGCTAGGGCCATGGACAGAAGCAAATCATGAATATAAAACTTAGCATCTGCATGATTTAGGGCAGTTCGGCCAATATCTAGCACAAGCTTGTCTTCTCCAACCTGGTTCAAAGAAATATGAATATCCTAGTACCCATAAATCATAAGTAGATTTGTAAATAGATAAAATATATCTTCGTACTTAAATTATAAGAGAAGTGGAAAAAATTTGGACTAAGAATCATATAATACATTGATCCATATTGAATAACAAAGGGAGACTAATTTAACACTTGGCATAGTAAGAACTGAGCCTGGCTAGAGGCTATAAACTTATCTAACACAGTTTCTTCCAGGATATCATTCTTTTGGCATGTGAAAATTAACAGAATTTCCAAAAATACTACAAGTGTTTAATAATTAGTACCTCTTGAAGAAGACAAAGAGCACCAGGCAACCAAGCCCATGGAATTCGAAGAGAAGATTTTGGCGGAACTTTTTCCCTTGTATTGCCAGCATATTCCGGTTCAAAAAGTAGCTTGTCTCTCACATCCATCAAAAGATTCTGAAGGAAAAATAAGCAAGTGACTGAGCTTAACAAATAACAGAATCATGACAAAAATAAAGAAAAGAATAAAACTCTATCAACTAGGAGTCCTTAAAAAAACATCTTTCATTTAAACTACAGAAGATTCCCAACCTGGCGAGATACAACAGCATCCATGGTGTACCCTTCCTCAATCTCAGAATTTTTCAAATGCATGACTGACTTGACAATCTCATCTTTCTCCGCTTGGTCAGGAACACCAAGAAGCTACAAATTTGTATCATAATATGAGGAGGGAAAAGAAAAGTATAACTTCACGAAGAGACTTGGCCTCTCCAGCACAAACTTCCATTTAGGACCTACTTTTCGGTGTGAATTGAGATAAATAAAAGATAAAATGGAATAAGAACTGACGAGAGATAATAGATTCTAAGTTTTTATTATCCTTTAAATAATAACCTTATGTTTCACTAAACCAGAAGAGTTTTCCAACCTGATTGTACCAAAATACAACTTCAGAAAAATAAGTTAAAGGTTAAGTGCATATAGAGGCTGTTAAGGTCATGGCAGAATAATTATTCAACATTGCTAATAAATTAGTAAAAATGGTCAAAAAGGAGTTGCCTAAAACTGGCTTGGAGTTGGGGTAATAAATGAAATAATAGTAAAGGTTTGCCCAATGTGACAATTTATAACTACATCTAATGGCAGATAAAGTTGCCCTACTAAGATGTTGGAACAACAATGTGAAACTAAGATTAAGACACTTCAATAGATTGAACAGTTCCGAGAATATAAATTTTTTCTCTAATGCCCTCTACCTAATATGCACGACGTATTTTTCCCTCTGAACACTAAATCAATTTTTATGGTTTTACCAGATAAATTGGAATTTCGAAGAGCGTCTTTGAGAATTTCATTGAAACGATTCAGTCATTTTAACTCCATGCACATAGCTTGAGTTAACTCCATCCGAGAATATAATTTTTTTCTCTAATGCCCTCTACCTAATATGCACGACGTATTTTTCCCTCTGAACACTAAATCAATTTTTATGGTTTTACCAGATAAATTGGAATTTCGAAGAGCTGTCTTTGAGAATTTCATTGAAACGATTCAGTCCTTTTAACTCCATGCACATAGCTTGAGCTGAAAGTGGGATTGTACCATATGCCATGCTCACCCATGACTTGCCAATCTCTTTAAATTCCTTTCACTGAACCATACCAATGAGTCCAACCACGTAATTTGAACAAATTTCACTGAAACGAATCAATCCTTTTTACTCTCTGCACACAGCTTGAGCTGAAAGTGAAATTGTACCATATGCCATGTTCCCCCATGACTTGCCAATGTCTTTAAATTCCTTTCTCTGCTCCATACTGAATTTGGCAAAGGGTTCCACATGATTTTTGTAATAGGGTTTTCGGGTACATAATGGCAGCAACTACTAGATAGCTTAATCTCCCAATGAGACATCTGTAAAGTGGCATTCTGCCGCTTGGATCCGTTTCTCATAGTTGGTCAGCAAAGCAACTAATGTCGCTGCAGCACATCCTTCTTTAAGAGGTTCTCAGCAATTTCATCCTTTAGTTTACCTAGAGAGGGATCTGATGAGACACTCAATCTATTCTTTATCACGTGCCAGGTTTCTTAGAGGCTTTTCCCATGCGGTGTCAGTCTTGCAAGGGTCCTCTGAGGCAGCAATATTAGCAGATGAAATCTGGGTCCTCCAGGATAGGGATGATATTCAAGGTAGTAGCTTGTACAACTAGTAGGAGGCATGTATGGCGTTTTGACGTTTTACAATGGAAAAGCTCATGAATATTTCTTGTCGCTGTCAATCGACATCACCAAAGTCCAAACGACCACATTGATTTGGGTTACCTTGGGTCACTCTCATTTAACATCGTTCTAATATACAGCATAACATTCAAGGGTTGTAATTTGTAAATGACACGGTTTGTTTTGGCTAGTTTTTAAGCTTGTTAGTTAGGCCTAAACGAAGATGGTTTCAACCAGATTGCAGAAAGTCACATAATACTCCCTCCGTTCTAAAATTAAAGATATAATTTGACTTTTGAGGGCAAACGACGGCATATTAAACTTCAAATTGATATGAATGTATTTAATTTTAGGTACAATTATTATAGTTGTACAGTATATAACAAAATAATCACAAAATTTATTTCCTTCCAAACTTTTATGAGTTATATCAGTTTTAAAGTTTAGTATGCCCTCGTTTGACCTAAAAAGTCAAATTGTATCTCTAATTTTGGAACGGAGGGAGTAACAAACAGTTTAACTTACAAAACCAAAGCCAAAGTGAGCAAAATCATTTTGGTTTTTACCCCAAAATTACATTCAAAACAAAAAAAAAAAAGAGGCTAGAATATCTTGTACCAACAAAAATCAAGTGTATACAATAATTTATGTTTAATCAGTTCTCTAAAGTGAAATCTGAAACCCATAAGATCACCTGGTAGCAACAGACCGGAATGTCAACAAGGCCGGTCGGAGTATGAGCATTGTTGTTGCTGTTCTTCTCAATCACACGAGCATCAGCAGCATTCAATTTCCAGCTACTTCTACTTCCCAATCTTCCCGACCCAATTGAAACCCTAGCACAACAAACACTTCTTCTGCACTTCTTTGCGCCATTAACAAAACCATTGTTCCTACAGCTCCTAACCAGAGTACTACAAGTACAAATCTTTTCAATTTTGTTGTTGTTGCTGGAGAAATTATTGTTTCTACAAAAACAATATCCAGGCACAATGGGAACTAATCGAACAATTGCCATATACGAATTTACAAAATCTACTTATTACTAAAGAATTTCGACATTTGTTTGATGGATTTGGTTGAAGATGAGAGAGAAATCACGGATTTCGAAGCATTTCCGTTCGATTTGAAATGGCCATTGGGAGATTAACTTTGATCATCTCTTAGGCTACGGATGTTTTTTCTTTTTCTCTCTTTATTTTGGAACTTTGCTTTTTGCCTTTTCTTCCGGTGCTGAAATAAAATGAAGGAAATCTCACTTTAGCCTTTACTTTAGTAATTAGTTTGATGGTTTTAATTCCATCCCTTTACTTTGAATTTGTTTGTTTTTTACCCTTGTTCTTCTTATTTTTTTACACATCTTATTTATTTCAAAAGTAGAGATACATATTCCTTTTGTTTGTTTTAAAATTGAGTTAAAATAGTGTATATATAAACGGTCTTAAAATCATGATATATCATTAAAACAAAAAGTAAGAATAATTTTGTCTAACATAAGAACTTTAATAACGATGTGTCATGATTGAAAGTGTATGAAACTTTAATTCTCGAGATGTATTTTTATTGTTAAACTATAAAACCACATAAAGTTCCTAAAATGTCATAATTTTTATTTTTGATTAATTGAGTGCTATCATGCCACTACTACTATATTTTTGACTAATGGTTAAAATATATGTGATAAGATAAAATATTTTTCCAAAATTATGATAAATATATTTTAATTTTGGAACTATATGAATATTAAAACTTTTCACTTACTATATTTCTCTCCTTCATTCTCGGGTAAGAGGGTAAGATAAACTAATTTTTTCTTTAATCAGGTATGTGTAAATTGTGATTATCAAAAATGTAATATTATCAGTGTACCAAATACGATCACGTGAGTATCTAGGTAATTTATCAGTATCTTGGCACTTTATCAGGTACGTGTGATTACCGAAAAAAGTAAGATTATCAATGTACCAAATACGATTTACAAAGATGGAAACCCATATTCAAAAATCTGAAATGACCGCCTAAGATAATTCGTACCAAACGCCCTTGAGGTTTCCATTGAGACAGCAGATAATCATTTATGTTCATCACGTAGGTTTCAAATCTCTATGATGAAGAAGGTAATGCTATTTAATGTTTGTAACATCTTACAAATGCTTGTATATAAATAATGCTTTCAATTCTAGGAAGAGAGTACAAAGCTATATTACAGGTAACTTTGACAGTACAATTAAATGCGATATGCATGGTATATTAGTGAAAATTTAAGAACCCACAATCATCATCAGCAGTGAAAAACCATTGGAAAAAACCCCACAAGAAGCTAAATGAAAAGAACTTGCCTAATACTTTCACTTGGTTCCTGCATCATATTGTATAATTTAGAAACTTTAAACTTTAAACAGCTGAAAATAAAAATAAGTGATGTTAGACGGTGCATTACTTTGCTAATTTGGCGCCTTCAGGAGTGTGGAAACTGTTGATAAGATGTGCACTTGCAGTACCACTTGGATATGTTAATTTGGAGTCTATGATCAAAATTTGAAACCAAGCATACCATTCAAGATTTTAGAAAGCTTTTATTTCCCACAAAATTTAAGCTTTTAGTTTCATATGATAAGAAATACACCAAAAAAGAAAAAAGAAAAAAAAAAGAAAGAGAAGTCAATAACCAAAACCATGGTTTGATAACTAAATGTCTCAAGTATATTGAAAGCAATCTCTTTTATGAATGTTCAAGGAAAATTGTCACCAACTTTCTTGAACTTCGGTTTTGATATAGTGTATGTTTGGTTACACAGCTTTTAGTGTTTTTGGAAGTCAAAACGCACTTGAAAACATTGTTTGTTTAGAAACATCTTAATTTAAACACAATTTATTTAACTCAAAAATGCCGTTTTAGAAGTTCAAACTCAATGCACCAAAAATGGTGAGGTGCGTTTGAAAATCCGAACGCTACCGCTTAACACTACAAACACTAGTAACCGAAGAAACCCAGAGTAATAAAGGTTTGTAGGAGGTACTCGATTGTTGACATGTAATGTACAAAATACAAGACTGATGATATAAAAATTGTCAGTAGTCGAATACCTCCCTTTTCAACATCTAGATTAAGCATACCTTTTGTAGAGGCACAACAGAGAAGAGGCTTAGAAAGCTAACCACAAAGAGAAAGCCAATCATCCAACTTAATTTAGGGTTCTTATAATCTAGGCTATCTTTGGCCTCTCCTCATTGTTTGGCAATGTCCTCACTCATCCCATAAAGGTAATTCCCAAAGCCAACTATATATACCAAAACAACAAATAAGAGATTTTTAGAAGAGAGAAAAAACATATTAATAATCAAAACAAAAATTAGTTAACATGGTTTGCATGCATATTCTTAAGAACAGAGCATCCTCTGTTTTGAAATTTTAGAGCAATTTTGGCACTTCTGTCTCATAGAAGGTATGATTAAATAATTATCAAATCCTCATGAAAAAAATGTTGAAAATGTACTTCTTATTCAAGTTATAATGGCTCTGACATATATAAACAGGAAGAACTGTGATATTAAATAATTCATAAAAAAAATTATGTTTCTCAAATATATGAAAAGAAAATATAAAGTTATAAATAATTTGGTTTGAATGAGTTCTACGGTTCTATAATCACTTTTACAATATAACTCTTGTTATTAGAGTAACTTTATGTGCACAAATAATTGTGCATAAATGGAGGGAAAAAAAATAATATTTGTGAATAAATGGAGGGAAAAATAATATTTGTGAATAAATGGAGGGAAAAAATAATATTCGAGTTCTGCTATTTAAATTATCCATTAGTTTTATTTATTTTTTGACATATTCAATACATGAAGTAATAGTGTTCGTGTATATAAAATTACCCTTGTTTTTATAAGACAAAGTGAAATTTAGATTTTTGAATTTACGAATTTTCTCCCAAGCAATTCTATGTGCAAATATTGTGCACAACCTTTATTATTCCATGTATTGAATAGTGAAATAGAAAAAGAAAAAAAAAGTCAATAAACTTTATTAATATTTAATAATTTAAATAGTAGGACCTACGTACTATTTTTTTGTGCAAAATTTGTGCACATAGAACTGCTCATTGCTACTACTTTTTATCCTATAGTTATTGTTAACAAAAATTAAGAAGGAAAAACAAAAGACAACAATAATCTCTCCCAATAATTGACTATAGAAACGGACCAAGTTACTAATATACATGTATTAAGAAGCACAAAATACATGCATTTACAACATCTAATTACAACTAAAACTAGATCAACAGTAATTCTTTCCAATCTACAATTATTAGAATGAAAAAAAATTAAAAAATCTAATAAAATTTTACAAAGATGGAAATGTACATTCCACCAGAACTATGGAAAGAGATCAGAAAAACAAAAAATACAACCATTTTTTAGTTTCTAAAACTCTTTGTTTTGTTAATATCTTCATCTAGAGAGAAAGAACTCGTAATCAGGTTGTCTATTCACAGACGTCTCATTTCCTTTGGTTACGACAGCTCTTGCCATTACAGATGCCACCTGCTCTAGAGTCTTCAACCGTTCTTTCAAAATTCCAGCAGGGTTCGAGTTCAGAATATCTGCAGAGTGCCTTGGCAGGAACCAACATTCATCCTGTATATAATCAGCTTTTGATGTTATATATAATATAAAAGGCCACAGAACTCGCCAAATTTAGGGCTAAAGACGTGAGAAAATAGTGAATACGAATTATATTGAACCAAGCAAAATACTGCTCGGAGGGTACTTATTTATTACACAAGTATGTTGTTACCCAAGGTCATATATATATATATATTATGATTATCTACGTGTATATGATAGAGTTTCAGAAAGAGGTAACTGATTTGTAACTATAATTTTTGATTATTACACTACATTATTGCGTACAACGTGGAGGCACAAGACATTACTTGCCCTCAATCGTTACAAGGTTACTCTAATAACAGAATCATCATCACATGCATTAACTAGGGGAGAAACAAACTGAGTGAATCCTACTGGAAAAGTCAAAAATATTAATACCCGTTATGAGATCAGTAAGATGTTTACAGAAACCAAGTGATAAAGTTAGATGGAAAGCCAAAGGATTCAACAGATCTTTATAATCAGAGGATATTTGGACGGCCACGAACTAACAGAAACTACACATAATTTTCAACAATCTTTTCTCAACAATGAAATTAGAATAAATAATAATAATAACAACTAATATTAACTGAAAACAAGTGAAAAAGTTATATGGACTGCCACTAATCAACGGAAACTACTAATAATTTTCAATTAAAAGTAATTATATCTACCTGAGCATTGTAGCTCTGTAGGCCCACTACTGGAGAAACTATAGAAGCGTCCATGCAAGTGGAATCAAACGCCGGCCGTCTACGAACCAAGTGGCCAAGTGAATGGTAAAGTCAAGAAAGCCGCACGGAAGTTGCCTTCTGGTATTCTGTAAATTGGGTACCATGCCACTGGGTACCTAAAAATTACATGGACTAATTAGTTCAACGGTTCCTGCTTTATCTCATGCAGTGACATATTTTGATTTTTTAAGATAAAAGCATGCTATGCTTGAATTTCTGTGATTGATAAAAACAGATTTTGGACAAAGATCTGATCTGCTTCGCTATGTACAGTATTTTATGCAAATTAGACAGATCATCTTTCTACTTACCATGATGTAGGGTGAAGATCACGTAGACCCACTGAATTGAGAATAGTTGCATCTCCATATGCTCTACATTGTGATGGTACATCACCCTGAACCAGCTCCTTAATCCTAAAATAAAGGAGTCAGACATAAGATAGGTCCACCAACGTTAATCAAAAGATAGTTACAATTAAGACAACAACAGTTCATCCAGATCATCAAAAGGATAAATTTACACGCATACATTTTAATATAATTTAAAAGAAACATGATGTATGACTTTGTTTTAATATGCAATACTAAAGTATTTGTTACAGGAAAGAAACAAATGTTATATACAACAAAAAATAGGACAACGCGTAGGAAGAAGAGTAATTTAATCGTATAAATAAAATAATAAAATATTATTAAGATGACATCAACTTGTCAATGACTCAGTACCATTATCGTGTAAAACATTCATTTTTACTGCAACCACAAAACTACTACCACCTTACTGTGTTAAACAAGATCTAACTAGGATCAAAGCCATCTCTTTTTGTGGAATTGGGATTATTATAAAAATAAAGCACTTAATAGGCGTGAAAGTATAGCACAAGAGAAAGTAATGAAAGTGTAATTTATTATCACCAGTGAATAAATAAGAAACCAAAGATATAAATTTCAACGATGCTACCTGATTCACAGGGTGAAATGACAAGGAACATTAAACTCATCAAGTATCAAAAAAAAATTGTAAGGAATAATCAAACAAAAGATGCAGAAAGAAAACTTACTTTTCAAATAACGGCCTTCTTCTTTGGGGTTGTTCTGATTCAAAATATTCAAAAAGAAGATCCCTATCTTCAGACCATCCACACTGAACTGGTGAAGTGCATACCTTCTCACTATCAGATACTGCAGACTGATCAGAAATTCCTAGTGCCAACAAGCCTGAGTTTTCTGCCCGCGGATAAGGAATAAGTATAGAAAAAATTGTGTTATTGGAGCTTTCAGATGCTTTAAACATCTCACTTGCCTTCACAGCCGGGGAAGCGGGAAGCACATTGCCATCATCTGTTTGACGGACCTTGCGATTTATGAACAGCTGAATTGCAGACAAGTATGACACGAAATATGCACGGAAAACAACACCGTCAATACCCATTCTTGTTGAATTTTCATAATCCTTTGTCATTACTTCTTGTGGGCCCAAGTGCATATTAGGGTTCACATGACCTAATTGAATTAAATGTACAAATTAGGGTTTACAAAAAACCTAATTAAATGCACAAATTAGGGTTTATGTGACCTAATTAAATGTACTAGACCCGGGGAAGTCTCCACGTGTTCCAAGGCAGAAGACTCGTGGATGCGACCCATTTTGGGAATTGATTGAGGGATTGGATTGGTGGCTAGAAGAACAGGGCAATTTGGGCATTACTTGATGATGTGAAACTAAGATTAAGACACTTCAATAGATTGAACAGTTCCGAGAATATAAATTTTTTCTACCTAATATGCACGACCTATTTTTCCCTCTGAACTCGAAGTCAATTTTTATGGGTTTTACCAGATAAATTGGAATTTCGAAGAGCATCTTTGAGAATTTCATTGAAACGATTCAGTCCTTTTTACTCCATGCACGTAGCTTGAGCTGAAAGTGGGATTGTACCATATGCCATGCTCACCCATGACTTGCCAATCTCTTTAAATTCCTTTCGCTGAACCATACCAATGAGTCCAACCACGTAATTTGAACAAATTTCACTAAAACGAGTCACTCCTTGTACCATATGTCATGTGATGAGTGGGTTTTATACCTACGAATCGGGTGCTTTTAGTCTTGAGAATTTGTGCATCCTTAAGTGTTTTGTGTTACTTTTGACGTGTTTTGTTGTTATTTTGTAGGAGGAAGCAGAAGAGAAAAAGAGGGGTGAAACCGACATTTCAGGACTCAAAAGCAAAGAAGGGGCAAAACTTTTATGAGTTATGCCGATTTTAAACTTTTACTAGTTATACCACAAAAGTTAAATTGTATCTTTAATTTTAGAAGGGAGGGAGTGACAAACAGGTTAACTTACAAAACCAAAGCCAAGTGAGCAAAAACATTTTGGTTTTTACCCCAAAATTACATTCAAAACAAAAGAAAAAAGGCTAGAATATCTTGTACCTACAAAAATATACAATAATTTAGGTTTAATCAATTCTATAAAGTGAAGTTTGAAACCCATATGATCACCTGGTAGCAACAGACCGGAATGTCAACAAGGCCGGTTGGAGTATGAGCATTGTTGTTGCTGTTCTTCTCAATCACACGAGCATCAGCAGCATTCAATTTCCAGCTACTTCTACTTCCCAATCTTCCCGACCCAAGTGAAAGCCTAGCACAACAAACACTTCTTCTGCACTTCTTTGCGCCATTAACAAAACCATTGTTCCTACAGCTCCTAACCAGAGTACTACAACTACAAATCTTTTCAATTTTGTTGCCGTTGCTGGAGAAATTATTGTTTCTACAAAAACAATATCCAGGCACAATGGGAACTAATCGAACAATTGCCATATACGGATTTACAAAATTTACTTATTACTAAAGAATTTCGACATTTGTTTGATGGATTTGGTTGAAGATGAGAGAGAAATCACGGATTCGAAGCATTTGCGTTCGATTTGAAATGGGCATTGGGAGATTAACTTTGATCATCTCTTAGGCTACGGATGTTTTTTTCTTTTTCTTTTTCTCTCTTTGCTTTGCTTTACTGAAATAAAATGAAGGAAAAGTCTTAGAATCATGCATTATATCATAAAACCAAAAAAGTAAAAATAATTTTGTCTAGCATAAGAACTTTATTAACGATTTGTCGTGATTGGGAGCGTATAAAAATTTATTTCTCGAGATATATTTTTATTGTTAAATTATAAAATCACATAAAGTTTCTAAAATGTCATAATTTTTATTTTTGATTAATTGTCACGCCACTACTACTATATTTTCAACTATGGGTTAGAATATGTGCGATAAAATAAAATATTTTTTTCTAAATTATGATAAATATATCTTTAATTTTGGAACTATGTGAATATTAAAACTTTTCAATTACTCTATTTCTCTCCTTCATTCTCGAGTAAACGGGCAAGATAAACTATTTTTTTCTTTTTCTTTTATTTTTCAATTTTTTTTATCTTAGGTGGTAAATTTTAGGTAA
Source organism: Aralia elata (assembly GCA_034770075.1). Lineage (NCBI taxonomy): Eukaryota > Viridiplantae > Streptophyta > Magnoliopsida > Apiales > Araliaceae > Aralia > Aralia elata. The sequence continues at coordinate 83,108,905 of CM068378.1, forward strand.
TTTTTAACTACTCATTTTTTATGGTTTCAAAAAAATTGCATCCTCAGGGTTTTCAATTTTTCTGTTGTTGGCTCCTTTTATTGTTGTCTAATAAACCTGACCTCCCCATTTTATCAATTTAGCTATCTACTTTTATTTTTAATTTTAAAGGCATTTATAACAGCGGTTTATATGGTTATCACTTTTTCCTTTTTTTTTTCTTTTTTTGTTATTCGGATATTCAATTCAAGCTAGCGGGTAGTTTGACACTTTACCAAGTATGTGTGAATTGTGATTATCAAAAATGTAATATTATCAATGTACCAAATACGATCAAGTGAGTATCTTGACACTTTATCGATCTCTTGACACTTTATTAGGTACGTGTGATTATCGAGAAAGTAAGATTATCAATGTAACAAACACGATTTACAAAGATGGAAACCCATATTAACGAAAATCTAAAATGACCACCTAAGATAATTCGTACCAAACGCCCTTGAGGTTTCCATTGAGACAGTAGAAAGTCATTTATGTTCATCATGTAGGTTTCAAATCTCTATGATGAAGAAGGTAATGCTGTTTAATGTTTGTAACATCTTACAAATGCTTGTATATAATGCTTCAAGTTCAATTTTAGGAAGAGAGTACAAAGCTATATTACAGGTAACTTTGACAGTACAATTATTTGGACTTTTGACAACCATCTTGAACAAGGCCTAGGACAAGGGTTTTAAAAACTTGTCAACTTTACTATTTGTTCTCCTAGACAAAAACTTCATGCAGATAGGAGGCTTCACCCCAGCCAAAGCAAGTATTGAACTAGGCAAAGTCCATATACCATCCCCACAAATCAAACCTGAAGCCACTGCGGGTCCAAAAGCATCTGCCTTGGCCTTATTTATCTTCTCCCAAACAAATAATATCAAACTTCCAAGGCACATATCAATGGCAAAATAAGACCCCAAATAAAAAGGTATTGCCATTGCCATTGGAAGTGGAATAAACCACGCGCGTTTATTCCCCAAACCATCCCTTACTAGGTTTATAAGAATCGCAGAACCAAAAAACACATAACACAGAACTAGGCAATTTTTTGGCAAGGATGAGAATCCATCAACCCCTAACTTGGCCATGTTCCGATAAACAAGAGCCAATGGTGCAGGGTATTCACTTCCAATTAGTCCTAAATCAGGGAATGCTTTATAAAATACCCAAAACACGCAAGGAGAAATTACGCAGCCCATTGCTGTACCTATCACTTGGCTCACAAACATAGACCGCGGTGAAGCCAATGTCAAGTATCCGGTCTTAAAGTCCTGCATAAGATCAGATGCTGTAGAGACAATATTCATCATGACCCCACAAGCTGCTAAACCTGCAAGTACACCGCCATGTGAGGATCCGGCCCATGCCCCTATTGTAAAGATTGCAAGCTTTCCATAAGTAGATGCAAGGGACCAGTCAGTTAGGCCGCATCCAAAGGCATTACAGAAGGCTAATGTGGGAGCGAAAATGTAGAGTAAGATAATGTAGTACCACTTGAGCTGGTGGAAGATACGAGGAAGCGTTGTAGTTGAGATTGCTGCAATAGTAACATAACCCCCGATAGCAAACCATGTTGGGATTTGATCTTTGAGAAAAAGTTGCGTTCGACGCTGATCATCATAGGATAGAGGAGGGTTTACAAGAGATGGATGATCAGCAACTGGGAGACCAGTAGATTCATTCCTCTTTCGGAGAATGTAAACCAAACCAGCAATAGTCCGGCTCAGAACCTTGACAAAGTTGTATAAGCCATCGCCAAGGATCATTGCAATGGCGATGAATACCTGTGTATTAATGCACTTAGTTTCATTATTAAGTATTCAGTTATAAAAGGAAAATTTTAGGTAATTAGACAGAAGTTAGACAAAACTCTATAGTGTTGTATTGTACAACCCTTTAGAGCTTAGACTGAAGTTGTCTAGTTTTTCTATACAAAGTTCTACAGGGTTGTACAGTAGGTAACACAAATGTCTACAGTATTGTACTGTACAACCCTGGAGAGCTTAGACAAAAGTTGTCTAGTTTAGCTAAACAAAGCTCAACAAGGTTGTATATTACAATATCGTAGAGTTTTGTCTAAGTAAATTAGACAACTTTTCTATCAAGTTTACCTAGCATTACTCATTACTCGTTACAAAAAGAAATGAAACACATACTAGAATTTAAGTTATGTACCTTGTAACCTTGAATACCACGCATACTATTCGAGCTGAGGCCTTCAGGGTACCAATCACCCTGTCTGGTTTCTATAAGAGGCCACATAACACCCCATGAAAGAAGTCCTCCAATCAACCCAGATACGTTTATGATATAGGGACAAATCATTCCAACTCCAACATAAGTAGCCGAGAAATCAAAGTAAAACCTGTACTTAAGCGACTAATAAGTTAATAAAATAGAAGAAATGTGAGATTATATATGCATGCTATATTAGTGAAAGAGTTATATGCGTACTTGTGGGCATATGCTTTCATTCCGAATGTAGGAAAGTTTGAGAATCCACAATCATCACCGGCAGTGAAAAACCATTGGAAAAAACCCCACAAGAAGCTGAATGAAAAGAACTTGCCTAATACGTTCACTTGTTTCCTGCATCATGTTGTATAATTTTGAAACTTTAAACTTTTAAACAGCTGAAAATAAAAATAAGTAATGTTAGATGGTGCATTACTTTGCTAACTTGGCGCCTTTAGGAGTGTGGAAACTGTTGATAAGATGTGCAGTAGCAGTACCACTTGGATATGTTAATTTGAAGTCTATGATCATAATCTGAAGCCAAGCATACCATTCAAGATTTTAGAAAGTTCCCACAAAATTTAAGCTTTTAGTTTCATATGATAACAAATACACACACAAAAAAAGTCGATAACCAAAACCATGGTTTAATAAGTAACAGTCTTAAGTATATTGAAATCAATCTCTTTTATGAATGTTCAAGTGTCACCAACTTTCTTGATCTTCGGTTTTGAAGTAGTGTATGTTTGGTTACACAGTATTTAGTGCTTTTGGAAGTCAAAACACACTTGAAATCCTTGTTTGTTTAGAAACAATTTAATTTAAACGTAGTTTATTTAACTCAAAAATGCCGCTTTTGAATGCACCAAAAATGGTGGGGTGCGTTTGAAAATTCTCAAATGCTGTAAACGCTACCGATTAACGTTACAAAGGCTAATAACCAAACAAACCCATAGTAATAAAGGTTTGTAGGAGGTACTCGATTGCTGACATGTAATGCTCAAAATACAAGACTGGTGATATAAAAATTGTCAGTAGTCGAATACCTTATTTTTCAACATATAGATTAAGCATACCTTTCGTAGAGGCACAACGGAGAAGAGGCCTAGAAAGCTAACCACAAAGAGAAAGCCAATCATCCAACTTAATTTAGGGTTCTTATAATCTAGGCTATCTTTGGCCTCTCCTGATTGTTTGGCAATGTCCTCACTCATCCCATAAAGGTAACTCCCAAAGCCACCTATATATACCAAAACAACAAATAAGAGATTTTTAGAAGAGAGAAAAACATATTAATAATCAAAACAAAAATTAGTTAACATGGTTTGCATGCATATTCTTAAGAACAGAGCATGCTCTATTTTGAAATTTTGGAGCAATTTTGGCACTTCTGTCTCGTAGAAGGTATGATTAAATAATTATCAAATCCTCATGAAAAAAACTGTTGAAAGTGTACTTCTTATTCAAGTTATAATGGCTTATAACTTGATTGTTGACATATATAATCAGGAAGAACTGTGATATTAAATAATTCATAAAAAAATTTATGTTGCTCAAATATATGAAAAGAAAATGTAACTATTATCATCATCTAAGGACACTGTAGATATTATAATGATAATTTGAGGGTGAAAGAGTCTAAAATGTATGATTCCAAATAAGTAACTTTAAAATAATTCAGAAAAGAAGCTTTTAGCTTATTTATTGTTTCAATATCATAATTTCTTTTATTTGTAGTCACGACACTTCAACTTTTAGCAAAAGTTCACTTTTGTAAGTTTTATGGGTGAAAGAAAAATCAATAACTTATTAGACTGATACACAAGATGGGAGAAAAATTGATTTAAGTCATGAAAATTTCTAATGAAAATGTTTTTATGACCCAGATATTTTTGATTCTAAGTATATACTATATTTTTCAGATAAAGGCATCTTTTAGAGTACAAATTTCAGATTGCAGATTGGGAGGCAGCTATCTTAACAAAATTTCTAAAGTAAAAACAAAAAAAAAAACTAAAAAGATTAATTAATGAATAACTACCTTGACACACACGTGTAAATATCATTACGTTTGTAGATCTTAGACAAATCTTAATATGCCTAAAAAGATGAACTTTCACTTTTGGACACAGAATGGTATCAAATAAAAGTATTGAATTTGAACCTATTTTTTCCACGGTTACGAATTTCAAACAGTTCAAAATGAACAGTCCATTTGGACAGTTTATATAGACAAATTGCATTACATATAGCAAAGAGTTGCAATAATTGTATAATTGTTATATAATAAATGTCATCTGTTATACAACTCTCTGTTATATAAATGCAATTTGTTTTCTATATACTGCCCAAATAGATTGCTCATTTTGAACTGTTTGGAATCAAAATTCTTTTTTCACAACCTAAGAACTTTTACTTTATATATTCTATTTTTTTGGATAATTAATCTCAAGAAAAACACACACATACCGCTAAAGGCAATGCCAGAGGATGCGACCACACAAGTCTGAATGACGGTGTTCTCTTGGCGAGTAAAGGGCTGCTTGAGCATGCCAGAATTTTCAAGCAATTTGGTCCATGTCTTGACAAAACAGAATCCCAAAAGCCCCGCCGAGACGTTAAGTGATGGTATAATCCCTGTGGTGAGATTTAGCTTCATAACTATGAAGCTAAACATAATTGACATGAAAAAACTCACCACAAAAGCCCTTATGGTAAGTTGTTTCCTCCATGAAGGAACTTCTTTTTTCTCAAATATCCTTTCTACTGATAATAATTCCTCCTCTTCTTTTTCTTCTTCTTCTTGTTTTTCCTTTTTCTTCCTTTCTACCAATTTACTTGGTTTTTCTTTATTTTCTATGTCTAATACTCCGTTCTCTGTATTTTCCATTCTCTCTCTTTTTCGCAGTTTGGATTGGTATCTAAGGATGAGAATGAATGAATCTTTTGGATGGGTTTTATGGGGTAAGCTATTTTTGGAATATAGTGAGGTGGGTTTAATTTCTTTGACAATATAATGATGTGCACTAACCACTTGCATGATGGGTACATACTCTTGTAGTTTTTTTTTTCTCCCCATTCTTTGGGTGTAATTGGTAAATTAGGACCGGGAAATAAAAATAGATTTAATGTCTGATTCTTTATCTCATCATGTATTGATTTCAAACAATTTTTTATCAATTTTTAAAATTAAGTGTGACAGACAGAGATAATGAATAATACTTGATAAAAACATATAGAGTGGGATAGCAGGTTAGACACCATTTTATCAATTTTTAAAATTAAGTGTGACAGACAGAGACGATGAATAATACTTGACAAAAATATACACTAAAAGCTCGATAAATGCATACCCTTGGGACCGAAAAAAATATTACTTTGGCGAGATTATTTATCTATCGATAAATGAATAATTTATTCATTTATCGATAAATTAATATTTATTATTTTTGAGGGAGTTTTTCAATTTATGTATGTGGTCAGAAAAATCAAGATACAACAATTAATGTATTAATTTGAGTCTAGAAAAGCTAAAAAGAATTGGAGAAACTTATAATGTCTTAGAAAACAAAAGGTTTTAAGTTAATGTATGTAGCAAATGAAATGACTTTTTGTATAGATATTGTTGATTGACTGAAAAGTTTGGGTCTATTGTATGAATGTTATTATAAAAAGTTCAAGAATATGTGGATTATATATATAAATTTTTGTATGAAATTTAGTAATTATTAATTTATATTTTCGTTGGGCCTTTAAGGATTCAAAAAAATTTATTACTTAATGTATTTAGCAAAGTTATTATTTTAGTACACATGCCCAAGTTAAGACCGAAAGAAATTATTATCTAAGCGATGTTATTACTCTATCGAACATTCATTTATCGAAATTTTACTGTCCAGAGTGAGATAGCTGATTAGACACCGGTTGGGACATAGGATTGGATTTCTAGCAATTAATTTGGTAGATACACATTCTTGTCTGCTAGAAAAGTCCTTTGGTCCCATGACTATAGTGGCACTTCATTTTTGAAAATTCAATAGGCACTAGAACTGCACTATTTCTTACTTGACATTTTTCTCATAATTTTACTTCATAATTACAAAAATGCTTTACTCAGCGACTTTTTTGTGCCGTAGGGTTTGACTAGATACATATGTTCAGTACCTTTTGAACACATGTATCTAACTGTGTTAAGTATGTACAAGAAAAATAACTGAGTTTGGAGGGAAAATCGAATTTGGGCGAAACTTATACGGTATAACACGTGATTTATATTGTGTTTGTAAGTTTTTATTTGAGGGAAAGGGAAGGGATGTGAAAATAATTAAAATCCCTTTAAATTTCATGTTTATGAGTTTTTTTAGGGAGGAAGGAAAGGGATTTGGAGGTAAAATTGATTCAATTTTTGGCTCAAATTTTTCCCCTCAAAAGTGAGAGTATTCCATACTTTATTCAGATTAGAATTTCAATCAAATTTTGTCAATATAAACACTAATATAGAATTCCATTACAAACTTAAATAAAATTAAAAGAATTATTTTATCATAATCATAACTAAATAAATATGCGCTCCATCCTTATGTGTTTAATTTAATAATTGATCGAAGGAACCTATAATATATAATTCAGTATTTATTATTTAATTAAATAATTAATAAATCAATAAATGCAATTATTTTCTTAAAATCTTAAATAAATATTTATCTATTTAATAATATAATAAACCATTATCGATTTCATCCGTGTTTCGCACGGGGTTGATGAGCTTGTATAATTAAAGCACAAACTTGTTTTCACAAATTTTTGATGCAACTTTTTCCTTTCCTATCCAATTTAGCAAAAAGTACCATCAAAATTTGTAACTATTAAAGACTATCCCAATTTGTAACGTGTTCAAACATAAGCACAACCTGTTAGAGAAATGGAAGGTGTTTTTTATTTTATATCTCCAACAGGAAAATCAATTCTAAAAGATATTTTATTTTTGGTTCTACCAAACTTTACAAGATTTTTTTTAATCGCAAATTTATGTAATATAATATATCTTAAGAAATTTAATGTAAGATAATTTATTATTAAGATATCAAAAATGTCTCTTAACAAGCAGCTAAGAAAATGTAGATATATGTAAATTATGACAAATTAAGACAACAGATTCAACCCCCTCAAGTACGTACAACCAATCTGTTTGTATATGGAAACTTAGCAAGTGAACAAAAAGAAAAAGGACAAAAATAAGTGTACGAGAGAGGTCCGGAAATATTGGATAACAAATGACAAAATGTTTATCTTTTCCTTTTCTTAGGACCACCTAAGGATTTTGTTAATCTTATTTTTTCATTTTCTTTTTCCAAACTTTTTCGATGTTTCAAACCAAGCCAACGTTTCAACCACGGACGAAAATAAAGGAAATAATCTCTCTCTAGCTTACAACTGGATGAAAACATATAAGCTCCACTCCTTTGATTCATAGCTCTCAATTGTCAAGACTTTGAAACTAAAATGGACCACACGCAAATAAAATGTATTTACCCTTTTTCAAGGTAATTGTTATATGTTTGTGTTAATTACTATTTAGAGTTATTTGTCTTTTAAGTCTTCAATCAATTAATACTATCAATCAATATAACGCAGAACAATATGATTTTAAATACGTTAATTAAGTATTACAATTGTATAAATACATTATTTTGCCATTACATGTCAGCATTCTGGCCAAAGTTATGGTGTAGGAGGGCCACTTTTGCTCACTTAAATGTAATTTGGGATTTCTTTTATTAGTTTTTATAGATTAGGGTTGACTTTGTAAGTTGGGTTATACTTTGAGGGACATAAGTGTAGAGGGATGAGAAAATGAAATATTTTACATTACCAAAAATAACCTTTTAAAATAAATAATGTGACAATCTTATCCCTAATAATTATAACTCCCAATTTTTAAAAATACAATTTTTCGTTGATCCTCAACGCCCCCACCCCATGCCACATTATAATAATGATAAAATTTTCATTCAAAATATAATAATGGTAGACATGTCAAATATTTTGTATCAAATAATACATTACAAGAGATATACGTTATCAATATAATAATACAAAATCATTTGAAAAAATAAATAAATTTGAGACTCCTTACGCTTAAAAATATGTTATGAAATAAATAAGCGACGTACATTAGCCTGAGCTCGATATTTTCATGTTTCTTGCAGAAATTATAAGCTCGCCTGGTGTACAGTTGTGACCATTCTGATATGTTGGTGAATTTTAGTTTAGAGAGCAGGAACAGGACAGAAAACAAAAAAATTATTTACAAAAATATTAGAAAGAACTTAATACTAAGGCAAGTTGGAAAAAAAAAGTTACATGGGTTGAGAGTAAGTACTATCATGAAAATAATCATTTCAATATTTTAATTATTGTTTTAGGGATAAAATACGTAGATTAAGAAATTTCACATATATTTATTATATTTATATATAAGGGTAATATAGTAATAGTGTAGTTTAAAAATAAAATTATTTTCCTTTTCTTCCCTTCCCTCATTCTAAACTCACAAATAAGGAAAATATAATAATCATCTCATCTCTTCCCTTCCTTTCTAAAACTCACAAACATCACAATGAAAAATTATAATCTCTTCTCATTCCTTCCCCTCCCTTCCCTTCCCTTCTTATACTTTCCCTTCTCATCTCTTCCAACCAAACTCACAAACGCAGTGTATATTTACATATACAGTTTTCAATAATTTCAAGTGATGATTCAAGAAGAACCATTTAAAAATATTGTCATTATATTATGAGTTCTACTATGTATTGCGATAAATTTATACCGAATTATAATTGCGAAATTTATCAATATATAGAATTGGTAAGAATTATTATAAGAGGGCCCCACTTATTACACATCTTTCTAAAAAAATTACTATAAATTACTTATTCACATAACTGACAATTAAAAAATTAATATAAACATTGACAATATATACCATTTTCCTTGCATTATTCTCAACCAAAAAATTCTTTCATATAGATAGGTACAAATCAAGTCTCTACCTCAATAAACCATAATCATTCATATAGATAGGTACAAATCAAGTCTCTATCTCAATACACCAAGTGAAAAAGATGTAGGCGTGTAGGGTCAGCCAATGCTGGAGGGGATTGCTGTTATTGTCTTTTTGGTTGACTCAGTAGTCAACATTCATTTCACTCCCCCACATAACTTAAATTTGAAATTGCATTTTAATTGGTTGCAGTTTAAATTCCACATAGTGGGCCTTGCACTAGTATAAGCCTTGCCTTCATTTGAATTTTCTTCTTTTTCGTTGCTTCACTCACAAAAAATATCTAGGAAACAAATTCCACAATTGACTTTTAAAGTGATGGGAACCTCACATGAAATTATGGATTGTAATTTTAATTCAAGAAAAAATATAATATTTATATATAAACAAATTCCACAATTGACTTTAGAGTGATGGGAACCACACATGAGAAATTATGGATAGTAATTTCAATTAAAGGGTGATGCTCGAAAAGAAAGAAGAATTATATATATATATATATATATATATATATATATATATATATATATAGTTAGTTAGTTAGAAGTAATTTGGTTTGAATGAGTTGTACAATTCTATAATCATAAATGGAGGGAAAAAATAATATGGGGTAATAGTGTTCAATACACGGGGTAATAGTGTTCATGCATACAAAATTATCCATTAGCTTTATTTATTTTTTAACCTATTCAATACATGGGGTAATAGTTTTAATACATGGGGTAATAGTGTTCATGCATATAAAATTACCCTTGTTTTTATAAGACAAAGTGAAATTTAGATTTTTGAATTTACTAATTTTCTCCCAAGCAATTCTATGTGCAAATATTGTGCACAACCTTTATTATTCCATGTATTGAATAGTGAAAAAGAAAAAGAAAAAAAAAAGTCAATAAACTTTATTAATATTTAATAATTTAAATAGTAGGACCTACATACTATTTTTTATGCAAAATTTGTGCACATAAAACTGCTCATTGCTACTACTTTTTATTCTATAGTTATTGTTAACAAAAATTAAGAAGGAAAAACAAATGACAAAATAATAATCTCTCCCAATAATTGACTATAGAAACTGACCAAGTCACTAATATACATGTATTAAGAAGCACAGAATACATGCATTTCAACATCTAATTACTGCTAAAACTTGATCAGCAATAATTCTTTCCAATCTACAATTATTAGAAAGAAAAAAAAACTAAAAAATCTAATAAAAACCACTTTGTTTTGTTAGTATCTATGTCTAGAGAGAAAGAACTCGTAATCAGGTTGTCTATTCATAGACGTCTCATTTCCATTTCCTTTGGTTACGACAGCTCTTGCCATTACAGATGCCACCTGCTCTAGAGTCCTCAACCGTTCTTTCAAAATTTCAGCAGAGTTCGAGTTCAGAATATCTGCAGAGTGCCTTGGTAGGAACTAGCTTTCATCTTGTATATAATCAGCTTATGATGTTATATATAATATGAAAGGCCACATAACTCGCCAAATTTAGAGCTAAAGATGTGAGAAAATAGTGAATACGAATTATATTGAACCAAGCAAGATATTGCTCGAAAGGTACTTATTTATTACGCAAGTATGTTGTTACCCAAGGTCATATATATATATTATGATTATCTACGTGTATATGATAAAGAGTTTCAGAAAGAGGTAACTGGTTCGTAACTATAATTTCTGATTATTACACTACATTATTGCATACAACGTGGCGGCACAAGACATTACTTGCCCTCAAACGTTATAAGGTTAGTCTAATAACAGAAGAATCATCGCATGCATTAACTATTGGAGAAACAAACTGAGTGAATCCTACTCGAAAAGTTAAAAATATTAGTACCCGTTATGAGATCAATAAGATGTTTACAGAAACCAAGTGATAGAGTTAGATGGAAAGCCAAAGGATTCAACAGATCTTTATAATCAGAGAATATTTGGATGGCCACTAACCAACAGAAACTACTCATAATTTTCAACAATCTTTTCTCAACAATGAAATTAGAATAAATAATAATAATAATAATAATAATAATAATAATAATAACAACAACAACAACAACTAATATTAACCAAAAACAAGTGAGACAGTTATATAAACTGCCACTCACAACACGATCCGTATTATAAACCATGTGAGCATATTTATGTATTTTTTACCCTTCAAGCTTACATTATCTGCATTTCTGCATCTTTAGAGGATATCCCAACAGAAGGTATAAAATACCAAAACCTTCCAGATATCTATTTACTTTCACAAACTTTTGGAATTTTATATTAGTTTGTTGAAGGATGAAGTGTGTTGTTAAATTAGTTTGGGTGTATCATTTTAACAACTTAAGAGGTGATAGAAATATACTAAAAACTGTTACCAGAATCCTTAGGAACCACTGTCTCAAGTTAAGAACATTTCAAAAAGACAGTAGCTCTGAAGGCCCGCTAGTTAAGAAACTATAAGAATTTTAAAAATTAGTTGGTTGAAGGACACTCTCTACTATTCTAGAAACTGTTAGCTGAATAAGTACTATCCAACCATTGTCATAAGTAATTTAGCAAAAAAAAAGAAAAACATTATCATAAGTAAAAACAATGCAATTAAAAGTAATTATATCTACCTGAGCATTGTAGCTCTGTAGGCCCACTACTGGAGAAACTATAGAAGCGTCCATGCAAGTGGAATCAAACGCCGGCCGTCTACGAACCAAGTGGCCAAGTGAATGGTAAGTCAAGAAAGCCGCACGGAAGTTGCCTTCTGGTATTCTGTAAATTGGGTACCAAGCCACTGAGTACCTAAAAATTACGTGGACTAATTAGTTCAGGGGTTCCTTCTTTATCTCATGCAGTGACATATTTTGATTTTTTAAGATAAAAGCATGCTATGCTTGAATTTCGGTGATTGATAAAAACAGATTTTGGACAAAGATCTGATCTGCTTCACTGTGTACAGTATTTTATGCAAATTATACAGATCATCTTTCTACTTACCATGATGTGTTAGGATTTTGAGCCAAAAGTAATTATGAATTTCATTAATTATTTAATGAATCCATATATCAATGTGTTCTACTCCATGAGTAGATTAAATTAAGTATTTGGAAGCTCAAATCCATGGAGTAATGAATGAGAAATTAACTCCTAAAGATTACCCTTGGAAATGATAATAAATACTTGTGGGAAGGAAAGTCCCACATCGGTTAAGAACTAAAATATTAATTGGTTTATATAAAAGAAAGTTGCTCTTGGGTTTGGGCCCCAAGGGGCACCCCACTTTTGTGGAAGGGAGAGGACCTAGCCAAGGCTTGGTTTGAACCCACACGCGCGCCGCCGCCGACCGATCGGTCGGTCGGGCCGGACTCGAGGCTCGTGGGTCGTGGGTCTGGGTCTATTGTCTCGGTTTACACAAACGGTTAGACAATTCAAGACATCATGTTCACTGGACAACCAGTATCGAGTCCTGAAGCTCCATATTGGAAAGAGGCTATAAATAGTGAAGTAGAATCCATACTACACAATCATACATGGGATATTCAAGAAGAAAATGAAAGCAGATGGATATATAGATAAATATAAAGCAAGACTTGTAATCAAAGGATACAAGCAAAAGGAGGGTTTGGATTATTTTGATACCTATTCTCCTGTGACAAGAATATCATCAATTAGGATGTTAATAGCCATTGCAGCTATATACAATTTAGAGATACATCAAATGGATGTGAAAACAGCCTTCTTGAATGGTAATCTTGAAGAAGAGATATACATGGAACAACCAGAAGGGTTTATTGTTCCAGGACAAGAAAAGAAAGTTTGTCGGCTTGTGAAGTCCCTTTATGGATTAAAACAAGCACCTAAACAATGGCATGAAAAATTTGACAGTGCAATGATGTCAAATGGTTTTAAAATAAATGAGTGTGACAAATGTGTATATGTCAAGGACACTACGAAAGAATTTGTTATTATTTGTCTTTATGTAGATGATATGCTCATTATGGGTAGTAATAATGAAATCATTAAAACTACCAAGAATATGTTAAATAATACATTTGACATGAAATGCATGAGTGTTGCTGATGTAATATTATGAATTAAAATTTCTAAAACATCAGATGGATTAGTGTTATCACAATCACACTATATTGAGAAAATACTCACGAAATTTAATCAATATGATTGCAATCCTGTAGAAACACCAGTAGATATAAATCTACACCTGTCTAAAAATAAAGGAGAAAGCATATCACAACTTGAGTATGCACAAATAATTGGTAGCCTTATGTACTTAATGAATTGTACACATCCTGACATAGCACAGGCTGTTAATAAATTGAGTAGATTTACAAGTAATCCAGGGAAAGATCACTGGACAGCGATCATAAGAGTTTTAAGGTATTTAAAATACACTCAAAACTTTAGATTACACTACTCGAGATATCCGGCAGTACTTGAAGGATACTGTGATGTTAACTGGATATCAGATACAAAAGACTCTAAATCCACAAGTGGTTTTGTGTTTACACTAGGTGGAGGAGCAATATCATGGAAATCTTCTAAACAAACATGCATTGCTCGATCAACAATGGAATCTGAGTTTATTGCATGGGATAAGGCTGGAGAAGAAGCTGAATGGCTTCGTCATTTTCTAGAAGATATTCCTATGTGGCCTAAACCTGTGCCTGTTATTTGTGTCCATTGTGATAGTCAATCAGCAATTGGAAGGGCACAGAGTCATATGTATAATGGTAAGTCTAGACATATTCGTCGTAGACATAATACCATAAAACAATTGCTCTCTAATGGCATTATGTCTATTGAGTACATAAAGTCAAAAGAAAATCTAGCGGATCCGTTAACTAAAGGTTTGACTAGAGAGCAAGTAAAAATAACATCGAGGGGAATGGGTTTAAAGCCTATAAATAAAGGATCAACCCAACCTAGTTGACTGGAGATCCCAAGATCTAGGTTCAAAGGGACAACTAAGTTGTGAACGATTCAACCAAATCACTATAAAGGAATTAATTTCTTTTATCCATTCCTATGATACGAGATAGTGATACCTGCAGCGATTTCAGGATAAGCTATGCTTTTAATGATTCTTATATCTTGATAAACAAGTGGAGTATGGCAGGATACTCTTAATAAGGATCACCTATGTGAGTGTGAACTGAGCCAATTCTATGAGAATGATAAAAGGCTATACTTCTCTAGAGCACTCATAAATTCGGGATTATTCAGGGCCAAAATGAACAAAGTCATGAGAACCAAATAATGTCTAGAAAGATTCTGTGTTAACTTCTATTGTCTCGGTTTACACAAACGGTTAGACAGTTCAAGACATCATGTTCACTGGACAACCAGTAAATCCGATAGTCTTTTCACAAGGGAAGGTTCAAAGCTAAAAACTACCTCTCTATACAGATGATTTTTAATTCTGTCTCTCTCTCAGAGTCTGCATAACATTTGCATAAGGCTGGCAGTCAATTTCATTCATGTGGGGGATTGTTAGGATTTTGAGCCAAAAGTAATTATGGATTTTATTAATTATTTAATGAATCCATATATCAATGTGTTCTACTCCATGAGTAGATTAAATTAAGTATTTGGAAGCTCAAATCCATGGAGTAATGAATGAGAAATTAACTCCTAAAGATTACCTTTGGAAATGATAATAAATACTTGTGGGAAGGAAAGTCCCACATCGGTTAAGAACTAAAATATTAATTGGTTTATATACAAGAAAGTTGCTCTTGGGTTTGGGCCCCAAGGGGCACCCCACTTTTGTGGAAGGGAGAGGACCTAGCCAAGGCTTGGTTTGAACCCACATGCGCACGCCGCCACCGCCGACCGGCCGGTCGGTAGGGCCGGGCTCGTGGCTCGTGGGTCTGGGTCCTTGTATATATTCTTTTTAGACAAAATTTATTTGAATTTTGTTTAATTTTATTTTAGTTCTATTATCAAAATTGTGTCGTTTTGATAAATGTTATTTATTATCAAACCTGCGAAGCGTTGTCTGCAGAACGGATACAGAAACTACGTCGTTTTGGGAAGTGTCTATCTAAACAGATGCGCTCATTCTGTTAAGGCTCAAAACTACGTCGTTTTGACCGAACAGATGCCATGAACGGAAGCGCCCTGTCTGTTAGGCCAAAACTACGTCGTTGTGACCCTAACGGACGCGCCCTTTCTTCCCCGAACTGACATGCCTCTTCTGCCATGGCCGAACAGATGCATCTCACATCTTTTCAATGGGTTGTGTCCCATCAGATGGGTCACGAATCCTTCCTATAAATAGAGTAGGAGGGCCGGCCATTTCATTCATTCATTTCTAACAGAGCAGCTAACTCGAAGCACCAATAAGGAGGGCATAATTGTCTTAAGGACATAGTATTCAATACTAGCCTTGACATATTCATATTTTAGAAGTTCGGTATATCAGATAAGTTTATATATATATATATATATTAATTATTATATATATATCAGTTCATTTATTATTAATTTGTAAGTTGCAAATATATATTATTAAATATATATCTTCCCTAACATGATGTAGGGTGAAGATCACGTAGACCCACTGAATTGAGAATAGTCGTATCTCGTGATACCTGCAGCGATTTCAGGATAAGCTATGCTTTTAATGATTCTTATATCTTGATAAACAAGTGGAGTATGGCAGGATACTCTTAATAAGGATCACCTATGTGAGTGTGAACTGAGCCAATTCTATGAGAATGATAAAAGGCTATACTTCTCTAGAGCACTCATAAATTCGGGATTATTCAGGGCCAAAATGAACAAAGTCATGAGAACCAAATAATGTCTAGAAAGATTCTGTGTTAACTTCTATTGTCTCGGTTTACACAAACGGTTAGACAGTTCAAGACATCATGTTCACTGGACAACCAGTAAATCCGATAGTCTTTTCACAAGGGAAGGTTCAAAGCTAAAAACTACCTCTCTATACAGATGATTTTTAATTCTGTCTCTCTCTCAGAGTCTGCATAACATTTGCATAAGGCTGGCAGTCAATTTCATTCATGTGGGGGATTGTTAGGATTTTGAGCCAAAAGTAATTATGGATTTTATTAATTATTTAATGAATCCATATATCAATGTGTTCTACTCCATGAGTAGATTAAATTAAGTATTTGGAAGCTCAAATCCATGGAGTAATGAATGAGAAATTAACTCCTAAAGATTACCCTTGGAAATGATAATAAATACTTGTGGGAAGGAAAGTCCCACATCGGTTAAGAACTAAAATATTAATTGGTTTATATACAAGAAAGTTGCTCTTGGGTTTGGGCCCCAAGGGGCACCCCACTTTTGTGGAAGGGAGAGGACCTAGCCAAGGCTTGGTTTGAACCCACATGCGCACGCCGCCACCGCCGACCGGCCGGTCGGTAGGGCCGGGCTCGTGAGTCGTGGGTCGTGGGTCTGGGTCCTTGTATATATTCTTTTTAGACAAAATTTATTTGAATTTTGTTTAATTTTATTTAGTTCTATTATCAAAATTGTGTCGTTTTGATAAATGTTATTTATTATCAAACCTGCGAAGCGTTGTCTACAGAACGGATACAGAAACTACGTCGTTTTGGGAAGTGTCTATCTAAACAGATGCGCTCATTCTGCTAAGGCTCAAAACTACGTCGTTTTGACCGAACAGATGCCATGAACGGAAGCGCCCTGTCTGTTAGGCCAAAACTACGTCGTTGTGACCCTAACGGACGCGCCCTTTCTTCCCCGAACTGACATGCCTCTTCTGCCATGGCCGAACAGATGCATCTCACATCTTTTCAATGGGTTGTGTCCCATCAGATGGGTCACGAATCCTTCCTATAAATAGAGTAGGAGGGCCGGCCATTTCATTCATTCATTTCTAACAGAGCAGCTAACTCGAAGCACCAATAAGGAGGGCATAATTGTCTTAAGGACATAGTATTCAATACTAGCCTTGACATATTCATATTTTAGAAGTTCGGTATATCAGATAAGTTTATATATATATATATATATTAATTATTATATATATATCAGTTCAATTATTATTAATTTGTAAGTTGCAAATATATATTATTAAATATATATCTTCCCTAACATGATGTAGGGTGAAGATCACGTAGACCCACTGAATTGAGAATAGTCGTATCTCCATATGCTCTACATTGTGATGATACATCACCCTGAACCAGCTCCTTAATCCTAAAATAAAGGAGTCAGACATAAGATAGGTCCACCAACGTTGGTCAAAAGATAGTTACAATTAAGACAACTGCAGTTCATCCAAATCATCAAAAGGATAAATTTACATGCATACATTTTAATATAATTTAAAGGAAACATGATGTATGACTTTGTTTAAATATGCAATACTAAAGTATTTGTTACAAGAAATAAACAAATGTTATATACAATAAAAAATAGGACAACGCGTAGGAAGAAGGGTAATTTAATCTTATAAATAAAATAATAAAATATTATTAAGATGACATCAACTTGTTAATGACTCAGTTCCATTATCGTGTACAACATTCATTTTTACTGCAACCACCACACTACTACCACCTTACTGTGTTAAACGAGATCTAACTAGGATCAAAGCTTTTTGTGGAATTGGGATTATTATAAAAATAAAGCGCTTAATAGACGTGAAAGTATAGCACAAGAAAAAGTAATGGAAGTGTAATTTATTATCAAGAGTGAATAAATAAGAAACCAAAGAGATAAATTTCAACGATGCTACCTGATTCACAGGGTAAAATAACAAGGAACATTAAACTCATCAAGTATAAAAAAAATTGGAAGGAATAATCAAACAAAAGATGCAGAAAGAAAACTTACTTTTCAAATAACGGCCTTCTTCTTTGGGGCTGTTCTGATTCAAAATATTCAAAAAGAAGATCCTTATCTTCAGACCATCCACACTAAACTGCTGAAGTGGATACCTTCTCACTAAAAGATACTATAGACTTATCAGAAATTGCCCGCGGATGAGGAATAAGTATAGAAAAAATTGTGTTGTTGGAGCTTTCAGATGCTTTAAACATCTCACTTGCCTTCACAACCGGGGAAGTAGGGAGCACATTGTCATCATCTGTTTGACAGTCCTTGCAATTTCTGAACAGCTGAATTGCAGACAAGTATGGCACGAAATATGCACGGAAAACAACACCGTCAATAACCATTCGTGTTGAATTTTCATAATCATCTGCTATTACTTCTAAACCATAACTCCCGTGTTTCTCATACCATTGCCACAATCCGCCTAAAGAGATATCGGGCATCTGACGTCTGCACAGAGACTCATGAACAACCGACCCACAAGAGCAAGTCTGACAATTCCCAATACTGTGTAACGAACAAATAATCGGAGAAGCAGAATGAAGAAGTTTCTCAAATTCACCAATTGGACAACCTGTTGCTAATTGGATGGCTTCAGAAGTCACTTGTGCCCTGTGAGCATCACTCACTCTAGATAATATCTTCATTGAATCAATAACAGAATCCAGTTCTTTAACACTGGATGTCGTCTGGTTCCTCAAATTCTTAAGCTGAACCACATTTTTGGGAGGTGAACCACTGACATCGTTTAAACTCAGCCCCATGCACATTAAACTAGATTCCGGTGCACGAACAACGCACTGTGACTCAGAAGCCGATTCCTCCACTTTATAGTTTTTCGGAGACCTGTTTTGACCAGCTGGTTCATCAAGCTTCACAATTGACAAACCACTACGTAGACTTGAGTCAAATGAACTAGAACCTTTTACCTCAATGGATCCAGAGCTAGCATCTTGCTTCAGATCTTCGGAAGAAGCTCCTTCATAATCTATAGGTTTATGAAGGTGTACTGCAGAGAGCTTCTCGGGCAGTTCTGATGTGTCCAGACAGGTGTATGATATTGATGACAAGCTAGTTTGATTAAGATTTTGATCATTCAAACTAGAAGCAGCAAGGGGCTCTACTTCTTTGAGACAAGCTTGTGAACTCTGAAGTGGTTTCAAGGTTACGGATTCAACTCTAGTTGTATGAAGCATGCTCTCTCCAGAACTAGTCTTGGAATAATGAGATCTAGACATCGTGTCTACTCCGTTCTCTCCATTCACTTGCACAGGAAATGCACATAGTTCATTCTGTTGCACATCAACTCTTGTACACATATTTGAACTAGCCCTAACAGCCCTAGGACTCTTCTTGTAATAGTTGTTGCACTCTTGCTTTGATCCTTGATTACTTTCCCTCTCCACCTTTCCATAAACCTTTTTGATTGTCTGCTTTTTTACTTCAGCATCTGAATCCAGAATAGAACGAACAACACTGCTGTGGTTTTTAAGCAAAGGAGCCTCTTTCAACTCCACACTAAATTGTGAGCAAACTGGATTCACATTTTCAGAAGCATGAATGCAATCTTGGGCATCATTCGTCTGAACCTTCTGCCATACAGAATTATTTTCCCTCCCAAAAAGGCCATTCAAATTTCCATCATTGCTAACACTGCACCGACTTGAATTCTTGGGCACTCTTTTACTCTTTGTCGTTGTTTTCACAAGCACCTCCAAGTAACTAACATCAGGGTAACACCCCTGCGTACTGCAGTTTGTCTTCTCTCCATGACTATCAATGGCTGCAATACCCTTTAACCAGTTGCTGAGAGAGAAACATCCCTCTCCTGAGGCACAGTCAGGTGATTTTGGAATATTATTCCCAGCATTCTCTTCATTATACAACGTAATTTCATTATCAGAATCCAAACATTTACCACCATTTCGTCCAAGTGAGAATGAGTCCAATACAGGATAGTCATTTGTCTCAGAATAAACATCGAAATAATTGTTCAGTTCACATTTTGTATCCTGTACTTCTCCATTTAAGCTAGCATACCCTGGGTATTTGGTTTGAAACCCATCTTCAAAATCAGATACATGATGTTCACTACTGAAACTTGAAAGCACAGAGGGTGTCAAACTTTCCAAGACATCCACCTTCTCAATGCAAGACGTGCATGTAGACACCCAAATTTTGCGCTTCGTATACTAACCCTGACAGGAGGGCAAAATCGTCAATTAACCCAACCTACGAGAACTAAAGGTGGACATAAGTACGAACACTCAAAGCCACCACAACGACTTGCGATCAAAGCCAACACGACAACGAGCGGATATCAGGAATCGACTAATGGCCACTACGTTTACCTGCTCGCCTGTGAGCTGGTGGGGGTCGGGGGGTAGTGCCCCCTGGAAACCAAACTCCAAATACAAATCCTGTGTCATATCGCAGCCATTCGAAACGAGCAATCCTGAATGACATGACACGTTTTCCAGCGGTTCCCAGACTGCAAAATACAAGCCTTTCAGCGAAAACCAACAGTACGACACGAGAATCGAGGTACGGTACAAAAATCGAGAAAAGCAGCCCAACCAGCCGCAGATCAATCTGCGGCCAATGATGGGACGACTGACGACACGACACTCAAGCGCGGCGCGAGGGAACCGAGGCTAGCCGCAGATCAATCTGCGACCAAGCCGCGGATCAATCTGCGGCTGCCTCTGGCAGCCTTTATCAATGCAGTTCTTCATTTTTCATCTAGAGAGACAGGGAGTTTGAAAGAAAAAAAGGGGAACAAGCAGTAGCAAGCAGCAGCGGGAGAGGAGAGAAAAGAGATAAAAAGTGAGGATTTATACCCCTTTTTGTTAGATTGTATCACATACACTTTCTACTCTATTTAATATACGAGTTTATACGCATCGTGGTGTCATTTGCAAGGTGAAAAGCTCTTTTTTAAAAGCATTTTGTTATATCATTTTGTTAAACTTTTTGTCATTCGGGCTATATTAAATGTAGTTTTTCTTGTATATTATTGAGGATCCATGGATTAAGGACCATTAGTGAGGGTTCCAACGGAACGAAATTCTTCCTAATGGCCCGATGATATCCATTTGGTGATTTTTAGCTCGTTATGGTAATGTATTATGCGTAGTGTATTTAGATTGTTATTTTAGGATATTGCGGTGTGTTAGGCAACCCGGTGTTGTTTATTTGTTGTAGTATACATTTTGTGGGTGTGTAGCAATTTTGGGTGTGAGCCTAGGAACGCGACCCCGTGGTCCAAATCCGATGATGGACATTTTTGGGTGTATGTAATAGGGTCGATGTACCCTTTATTGTAAATATGTAATTGTCGGGCCTTAAAACGATATCAAGTTGAAAATCGGGTTTAAGGCCCCGTAATAGTGAAATATGTGATTATGGGCGTTTGGGGTTATTTTGATGGCTCACATGCCCATGAATAGCCCCCACACATTTTAATGCTTAATTTGATTTACGACACAAAAACTGATTTCAAAGCTAAACGATGAAGATTTCCATAAAATCAATCAAATTAGGTTATTAGCACCACGAGGCTTAAAATTGGAAGTGCTAATGAATGTCGATTCCTATTTAAACGAAAAGGCTAAAGAAAAAATCGTTTTCAAACATTAAAAAAAATGGTTTTATAAAAATAAATAACGTTTTATTAAATCTTTGTGCATAGGGTTAAAGAGATCCTAGAAGTTGCCCGTCATTTTATTTACGAAAACAATGTATAGGTCTCGATTTCTATTTTAACGAAGGTTTAAAAAACTCTTGTTTTTCCAAAACGACACATAATGAAAAATCTCACAACTTTTGACAATTAAAATCAAACCTTTCTCACAAAAAAAAATATATAAAGCTTTCTTGTATAGGCCGAAAGACATTCTAAAGCATTCTCAAATTAAAATACGACTTTTCATAAAAAACCAAATGGTTTTTTCATGCAAACTCACCGCAACATTCACATAGGCACATACGCGCGCACATACACATTTTAAGAATTAAAGGATAGGAAAAAAATCGAGATTGCGGTAACTGTGTTTCACGGAAGTCGGGGGGTGCCTAACACCTTCCCCTCGCTTAAGCAAGCCCCCGAACTCTATGAATCTCGGTTTGCAGGCTAATTAATTCGGAGTCACATATGAGCCAGCGATTTACGAAAACAAAGCTCGGATGAGTTAGTACATACATTTCAAATATAACAACTGGCGACTCTGGTCAATTGGCTTATCATAAAAAACTATCTTTCAAAACCCCGTCGACATTTGGGCCGACCTTTTCCAAAAAATCATCTAATAAAAAGGCTAAAATTGGAAAGAGTAATAATTAGCATAGAAGCGATTTTCCCGGCGTCGACAGCTAGCGACTCTGCTGTGGACATTAGAGGGCTTAAGCCGCGTTCAAATCTTGATGCTGTCCTATCCTCTAAAAATTTATGAATGTGTATGTACATGCGATATTTTGACCTGTTTTACTTGTTGTGAGAATGTGTGTTTTTGTCCAATGAATGAATGATTGAATGGAATTGCTTTACTTTAAAGTAATCATTGCATACGGTGAGGACGATGAATGTGAATGTATGTTGAGAGTGTACCTCCTCTTGAGGCAAACCTGTCAATTGCTTATTACTGGACTTGAAGGGGCTGCTCCCCAGAGATGGCTCAGGAAACGCACCACCCAGATCCACTCCAATTGAAAGGATTCAGACGAGTAGATTGCGAAGATTTGGGAACCTTCATGCCGAAAAGTCGCGAGAGTAACCTTAGGGTAGGTCAGCCTCAGATTAACCCAACGCAGGGAAAGTCTCTTCATGCCCTTTTACGTTTACGCGTATAAATGTCATAGTCCCATTCAATATTTTTCCCCTTTTTGTCAAAAGAAAGTACTAACCTCTATGTTTTGCACGGAATAGCTGGGAAAACATAATAATTCGTGTCTAGCATTTATTATTGTAATAAGGGACTGCTAACATTTTGTTCTGCAGGGAAAAATTAAAAAACCCAAAAACACAAAAGTTACAGCTTTAGCATGCATCCACATCTTTCATTTCCCAAGATTAAACTTCAAACTGTTTTCTCCTGTAGGATTGCTCCTCAAATGCGTTTGCGATCTAAGAAGGCCTAGGATTCTACATCTGAAATGACTGATTTTCCACCTCCTAATCCTGGTTCCATATCTCGGGATGAATTCGATGATTTTAAAAAACAGATGTTGGAAATGACCACGATGCTGAAAGAGCAGTTACTACTGAGACAAGATCCGCCAAACAAGGATCCGCCTAATATGCCACCACCGGGGGGTAACCAGAATCCCCCTAAAGATGATACAATCCTTTCTAAGGATGATCAACCCCAGCCTAAGGGCGAGCCAGTCATCCTCAAGGCCATTCCTACACCTAACATGACAGTAATCACTATTCCAGAGGAGGGAGACACTGATGATCCTCGAAAGAAAATGAAGCAGATGGAGGAGACTATCCAGTCTCTGAAAGGCATAGGTTCCCTGAGCAGGGTAAATTATTCAGATCTGTGTGTCTTTCCAGAAACCAGGTATCCGGAGAAGTTCAAGATCCCCGAATTTGAGAAATATAATGGGAAGGGAGACCCTTATACACACCTGAAGATATACATTGGGGAACTTGGGTCTTATGCAGAGGACGAAAGACTGAGGATGCAGTTATTCCAAAAGAGCCTAACGGGAGAAGCAAGAACTTGGTACGCCCGCCTTGATAATGCTCGGATCCACAACTGGGAGGAGTTGGCCCATACTTTCTTGACACAATACAGCTTCCAGGCACAAATGGCCCCTGACAGATATCAGATGACAAAGGTCAAGAAGTAACCAAAAGAATCTTTTAGGGACTATGCACAGCGGTGGAGGGGTATGGCTGCACAGGTGAATCCCCTAATGAGCGAGGCGGAGATGGTAATGACCTTTGTGGATATTCAGGGGGCGCCCTATTATGAGCGAGTGATAGCGGGGATTGGAAGACCTTTTGTCGAAATGATAAAACATGGAGAAATGGTTGACATGGGGTTAAAGTCTGGCAAGATTCGGGACTTCACAGCTCTAGAAACAGTTGCGGAGTAAATCCAGAGTGGAAACTATGGCAGTGCTTCCCGCAGGACCCAAAAGAGAAAGGAGGAAGATGTTTCCCTCATCCTACAGGGATCATCTAGGAAAGTGGAGAATAGCCCTCCAGTGCAAATACAGAGAATTATGCCACCCCGACAACCTAATTTCAATAATCAAAGGACGGACGGACAAAGAAGATTTGAGACCACAAGAGATCGGGTATTCACCCCGCTTGGGGATCCTCTTGAACAGATTTTGGCAGTATTAATAGCACAGAGAAAGATAGTCGATTTGGCACCCCCAATTGACCCGAAAGGGAGAAGATTTGACCCAAGTAAGAAGTGTGCGTACCATTCGGGTTCCCCTGGTCACGATACTCAGGAATGCTGGGCGCTGAAGCACAAGATTCAGAACATGATCGATAGCGGGGAGATCATGGTGGAACAACCAGAGTCACCAAATGTTAAAGTCAATCCCTGCCTAAACATGATGGGGAAGGGGTCAATGTGGTGGAAGCCAGCGAAGTCGGAGGACCACCAAGGCTGAATTATATAAAGAGAATTGATAAGATGATTGGCATGACAAATGATCAAGAAAATATACGAAGGACACCGATTAGATTGGCGGGTCTGAGCAGGAGTATCACAGAGGGGCCTATCAGGTTAACGACTCCGAAACTTCTCACCATTGCATCGAGACCACAAATCCCCATTAGCAGTCTGAAAACAGTACCGTGGAATTACGGGGGAGTATCAGAGGAGGCGGCCAGTTGTGCTTCTGTAACATCAAAGGGGAATCCTTTATATCTTCCAAGACGAGCCCTTGAGAGCAAAGGGAAGAAGAACGAAAAGATATCCGAGGAGAAAGCTGTGGAATTCTTAAAGAAGATGAATCATCCAGAAGCAAGGAGGGTCAAGGTATTGAGCGAGGAATCGACTCTGACATCGATCATGGAGTTGGTATTATCATCCGACGATCACTGCAGAATTCTGGCCAAAGTCCTGGAAGATGCACACATTCCCAAGGTGATTAACAAAGAAGTTTTCGGCCATCTAGTGGACCATCTGTTAGAAAATAATGTAATATCGTTCACAGATGATGATATCCCCAAAGAGGGAAGGGGGCATCGGAAACCGCTGCATATTGCGGTAATCTCATCAGGATATGTTATGAATGGGGTGCTAATTGATGGGAGATCAGCATTGAATATTTGTCCATTCAATACATTGAAGAAAATGAACGTCAATCCTAAGCGCCTGCGGGCCAGTTATGTGGTAGTACGAGCCTTTGACGGATCTCGGAAGGATACGATGGGGAAGATAGAATTGCCTGTGGAGATAGGGCCTTGTACTTTCGATATTTCATTCCAAGTCCTGGATATCGCGGCAAGTTATAACATGTTATTGGGAAGGCCATGGATACACATGGCCGGGGCAGTTCCCTCTACGCTACACCATCAAATTAAGTTTATCATCGACGAGAATCTGGTGACGGTCTCTGGAGAGCGTAATGACCCTTCTCCTTCCAGGAATGGTCTGCCGGTGATTAATTTGGACGAATCGGTGGTACCCGCCAGTTTTCAGGCGCTGGAAATCAATACTCCCTACTACAGATGTCTGGGGGCTCCAGCCGTAAAACCTAAGGTCTCTCCTGAACTTACCTTTGTTGCTAGAGAAATGATGAAGATGAAGTTTCGACCTGGGCGAGGGTTGGGAAAGAACAGTCAAGGAATTACTGAGCCTATTCAACTGCCCAATCAGATAGGCAAGGCAGGGTTGGGGTATTATGGAGGCGTAGAACAAAAACACTCTCAAGGGGAGACCCCAACTCGACTGGCCGAAATTCTGATGCCGAAAGTCAATAATGAACAAGGTACTGGCAAGCCTGTGTCTGAGACAGGAGGTGAAAAATTGACCCCCACGAATGATGAGTCGCCAAAAAGGAGAGTTTCCTGCAGGAGGTCATACAACAGTTTGAAACCAAGTGTTATATCCCTGGACAGTCAGTAAGCAGTGGAAAGAGGAAGGATGTTGCCACGCCATCAGGATCCCAACAGAGTGTGTCTGTCATCAATTGGGCGGGGCTGACTATTCCTGAAGAGGTTATGAAGAAGGACCAATGCGATGTGGTTGTAGTCATCGAGAAAGTTTTCGATGCGAAGCCGCCTTTCATCTGTCGCATTCCGGCCGATTTGACCACCGACAACTGGACGATGGAGCCAGTAATATCCAAACGAGGGTAAAATATGGCGTCAGGGTGGTAGACCCCGGATGGTGGGGGATGAATAGATACCAGTTTTGTTCCTTATTTTGAATTTTGCATAGTTATGTTATTTTGTCATGTTATTTTAAAGATGATCATTGTGAGAAAATGACTTATATATATGACAAATATTTTTGTTTCACGCCAGGTGTACCAATTTAAGTATTTCTTGCCTAACAAACGATTTTTCGAATTTGAAAGATGACTATGATTTTGATATTGAGCTGGATTTCGATTTAATGGGCATTGAGCAGGATGAGACAGATAATGATGACACGCCTGACGAGATCAAAGGATGGGTCGAAGACAAACCCAAACCCAACTTAGACCAAACCATCACCATAAATATCGGGATCCCTGACAAACCCAAAGAGCTCAAGATAGGGACAGATCTGACCCCTAGCCAGAAAACAGAAATAACCGAGTTGCTAAGCCAGTATGAGGAAGTTTTTGCCTGGTCTCATGAGGACATGATCGGATTGTCCACCGATATTGTGGTACACCGGTTGCCCATCAAGGAGGGTTTCAAGCCTGTCAAGCAGAAACTAAGAAAGCTAAAACTGGAGTGGAGCTTGAAGGTGAAGGAAGAAATCGTCAAACAGTTCAAGGCTGGAATCATTATGGTGTCCACTTACCCGGAATGACTGTCCAATATAGTCCCAGTGGTTAAGCCTGGAGGGAAGGTGAGGGTATGTGTCGACTATAGAGATCTGAACAAGGCCAGTCTCAAGGACAACTTCCCAGTGCCTTTTATACACATCTTGGTGGATAACACAACCCAATACGAGATGTACTCTTTTGTTGATTTCTTTACGGGGTATCATCAGATAATGGTGGCGGAGGAAGACCGGGAAAAGACCGCTTTTATCACCCCTTGGGGCACCTTCTGCTACAAACGATTAGCCTTCGGTCTCACAAATGCGGGGGCTACTTATCAAAGAGCCATGATGGCCCTGTTCCACGACATGATGCACAAGGAGATAGAGGTCTACGTGGATGACATTATCGTGAAATCGAGGGTAGAATCTGATCATATAACCCATCTCAAAAAGCTATTCGATCGGCTCAGAAAATATAATTTGAAGCTCAATCCGGCAAAGTGTGCTTTTGGAGTGCAGTCGGGCAAGCTCTTGAGATTTCCGATTAGTAATCGGGGCATTGAGTTGGATCCAGCGAAGATTAAGGTCATTGTGGATATGTCGGCACCTCGCACAGAAAAGGAGATAAGAGGATTTCTGGGAAGAGTAAACTTCATCAGCCGCTTCATATCCCACTTGACAACTACATGCGAGCCGATTTTTAAACTGTTAAGGAAAGATGTCTCCCAAGAGTGGAACAAGCAATGCCAGAAAGCTTTTCAGACCATTAAGAAGCAGCTGACAGAAGCACCGGTGTTGGTACCCCCGAAGGATGGGATCCCCCTGTTTATGTATATATCGGTCAATACCATTGCGATGGGATGTATGCTGGGATAGAAGAATGAATCAGGCAAAGAGCAGACCATCTATTACCTCAGCAAGAGATTTAGCCGATGTGAACAAAATTACACCCCCATCGAAAGGACCTGTTATGCTTTGGCGTGGGCTGCAATGAGATTACAACACTATCTCCATGAGCACACTACGTACCTGATATCGAGAATGGATCCCCTGAAGTATATCTTTGAAAGGCCCATACTGAACTGTCGATTGTCAAGGTGGCAGTTAATCTTACAGCAGTTCGACATCGTATACGTAACTCAGAAAGCCATGAAAGGGCAGGGAATTGCAGATCAGTTGTCAGAAATGCCAGCAGGGAGGATGGAGCCTTTAGAAACTCCTTTGCTGGGCGAAGATGTATTCTCGGTCTTACACACGAGATGTGATGACGAGGGGCAGTTCTGGAAGTTGTATTTTGATGGTGCCATGAATGCTGAAGGGACAGGAGCCGGAGCAGTCCTGGTCTCTATCACCGGAGAGCAATACCCCGTGGCCACTAAATTGCAGTTCAGTAATTCGAATAACACAGCTAAGTATGAGGGATGTATATTGGGACTCCGTTTTGCCCGCGATATGGGAGTGAAGAGACTAGCGGTGTTCGGGGATTCAGAGCTGGTAATCAGACAGGCGATCGGGGTGTATAGCATTAAGGAGCTCCGGTTACTTCCATACCACCGATGTGTTATCCAATTGATGCGAGAGTTTGAAGATATCGCTTTCCGACATATCCCCCGGGGACGGAATGATTTTGCCGATGCATTGGCAACTCTGGCTTCCTTAATCCACATAATCAAAAACAGAGACGTTCCACAGATTGAAATAGCGGTACATAATGCCCCGATATATGAGGAGCATGTGGCAGTATTATCGGAGGAGGTGATTCTGCCAAAGCAGCCTTGGTATCACAACATAAGGGAGTATCTAAGGGATAGATCCATTCCGGAACAAGCAAGCCGAGCTGAGAGGTTGAGAATCTAAAAGATGGCAATGAGGTTTTATCTGAGCGGGGATTCATTGTACAAGAGGGATGCCGGTTTGGGATTGTTGCGATGTGTAAATAAAACGCAGGCCCAAAAGATTATGGACGAAATACATGGTGGAGTGTGTGGGCCACACATGAGTGGACCGATGCTGCCCAAAAAGATCTTGAGAACGGGGCATTACTGGTTAACACTGAAAGCCGACTGCGATGATCATGTCAAATGATGTTACCAATGCCAGGCGCACGACAATGTAATCCATGCGCCTCCCAATGAACTGCATTGTATGACCTCCCCCTAGCCATTCTTAATGTAGGGTATGGATGTAATCGGACCAGTAGAGTCCAAAGCAAGCAACGGACACCGATTTATCTTCGTCATGATCGATTACTTCACTAAATGGGTAGAAGCAGCTTCTTTCCCCAAAGTAACTCAGGAGATCATCGTCCGTTTCATCAGGAATAATGTCATTTGTCGATACAGGCAACCTGAGGTCTTAGTCTCTGACAATGCCAAGAATTTGAACAATGCCCTTATGAAGGAATTATGTGACCAGTTTAAGATCAAACACCTCAATTCTATCATTTACCGTCCTAAGATGAATGGGGCAGTGGAGGCTGCAAATAAGAATATCAAGAAGATCATGGCGAGAATGTCTGCTAATCATCGGGGATGGCCGGATCTGCTACCTCTCACCCTGCTAGCGTACAGAACGTCGGTGCGTACTTCTACAGGGGCAACCCCTTACGCTTTGGTATACGGAATGGAGGCTGTTCTGCCAGTTGAGGTTGAGATGGCGTCCCTCAGAATCTTGATTGATGCTCAGATAAACGAGGAGGATTGGATGCAAAGTCGGTACGACCAATTGACCCTAATTGATGAAAGGAGAGTGGCTGCTGTTTTGCACGGTCAGTTATATCAGCAAAGAATTTCTCGATCGTACGACAAAAAGATAAGACCTCGGAAGTTCAAGGAAAATGACCTAGTGCTAAAGAGAGTCATGCCTTGTCAAGACGAAGTCAAAGGGAAGTTTGCCCCGAGCTGGGAAGGACCTTTTGTGATTAAGAAAGTGCTGTCCGGAGCAGCCCTCATATTGCAAGAGATGGACGGTGAGGTGTTTCCACATCCCATCAATTCTGACTCGGTGAAGCGGTTCTACGCTTAAAAAAATCATCATTTTCTCCTCTTTCTTTGAAGAACGAATTACGTAGGACCTGATCTCCCGACTTGTGGGAGTACGTAGGCAGCCATCAGAGCACGATCCATTTCTTTACAAAATAAAACTTTCTCTAACCAAAACCGATTCCCAACAACCAGAAAAACCTTCCTATACCCTCGAAACCTTCCCGAAACCAGCCACCTAATCAGCTTCATCTCAAATGACATAACCCTAACCTAACCAAACAGTTAGCCAAAATCTAAGACTTAGTCCGATGAAATCAACAGGGTGTGCAACAATATTTGTCAAATCTCCATCAAGACTTGAGAAGAGAAAGAAGGCGAAATATCAAAATCGTGGTTAGCTGAATAAAATGAGGATCCAATAAAAGGCAACGATACGACAAAAAAGGAAAAATGACTAAATTTAAATGCATGTCTATATATATAAGTCATTTTGTTACAAGATTTCTCTTTCGATAACCGATGAAACTGACATAGTCTGTGCAGGAAATAAAATGATCTACAAATTTGAAACTAACTGAAGCAGGATGGATAAGGTGGTGGATAGATCTGAAGCATCGGCATCCCCTGCAATCTGCTGCCCCATCATGTCGTTGCGATCTAATAAAGCAGTGACTCAGCTAACAGTCTCAGAGTGAACATCTATAACTGCCATAGTCTGCAATACAATGGCGTCTCTGTCAAGTGAGGCCAGCATCTCTGGCCAGAATAGCAACATCTCTCTCAACAAGAGCAGCGTCCCTCTCAGCCTCAGTAGTAATCAAGGCCAGTCGAATCCGGCTATCCTCAGTAACCCGACTAGGGGCAGAATCAGCTGAGATGGAATAAGGAATATGGGCGGGAGTGGAGAAGCCTTCAAAATCATATCTGGACATCATCTCTGTAGACTCAAGAGGAATAAATACCTCTGGGGTGGTATCGTTGGTGAAAATCACTCGAGAGTCATCAAATACTCCAGTCTGACTCAAACCAACCATATCAGAATCTCCGTGCAACCATTGCATATAAGCAGATGTCTGAATGGGGTAACTCTTACTAGACTCGGCAAAGATCTTGCGAGACCAAAGATCATATACCCGCAGTAGATCTCTCTCTGTCTAGGGTGATATGAGGAATCGGTAGTCGGCTGCGCCCGTGAAAGGGTGAAAATCCTGTATCTAATCAAACTGCCCCATAACCGCCAAGGGATGATAAGTCGTCATGCCCCTCAAGCCAGAAATAGGGATGAAATCTAAGGTGGGCACATGAGTCGAGAAGCTCATGAAGGAGCAATAACCCGAATAGATCAAGAGATGAAAGGGCTCCTCAATAGCCGATAAGAATTTTATCTAGGAAGCCGCATCAGTATAGCTCACGGGACGGAACGAAAATTGCATGGCTATATCGTGGTTGAAGCAAAACCCATGGCGACGGAAATGATCGATGGGGCTGAGATGACTCATAAACCATACATACAACAAAATAGAACTCCCTCTGAATACTCTGCCTCGGAAAGACTGACAATATGAGGCTGACATATAGGTGTCTGCTAGTATCATGGGAATAATGATGTGATCCTCCTGAAGGGCTCTAGTGGCCGCAATAACTGGCATATCCAACAGATCGGATCCGGATGGCAGATACAAAATTGAGATAACACAAGCCATCAAAACATCTACTCTCAAAGCGCCCCAACGCTCCTCAGATATGGAAAAATCACCAGAGAATAGATGAAAACTGTCGGGTGAGCCGAATTGGTCAATCAGGAAATAAAGGGGAACTAGATGGTCTGATGTGATCACCGATAACAGAACTGTCCTCCACAACCCAGTAAAAGTCAAGAACTGACGGCGCATGGGACCAGCTGTGACCCTGGCACAAAGACCATCCAAAGATAAGCCGGTAAAGCGGGCATACTCCTCACCTGACGGGCAGGAGCCCAATAGCTCAGAATACCCTCCGCAAAGCCCGCCGACACCTAAAAGGATAATAAGGACCAGGAATGTCCCAGAAGATCATCTGCAATAACCCTGTCGCCCGGCGACAAACTGTCCAACCAACGAAAAAGTCTGCCAACCAACCCTGTGGGAGGACCGAGATCCAAACGTACCACGGCGTCGGGTGACGACATCTGTGAAACATAGTGTCAGAAAGACCGTGCAGGGGTCATTCTCTATCCATGAATAAAAAGCATGCATCATACAGTTAATAATAGAGCAATTGATCAATTTTTCAAACCCATTTGACTTGTTATGTGAAAATAAAATACGAGATTTCGACCGATCGGGTGTGGAACACGACAAATCGATTTGTTGGGGCGAGACCCGGCAGGAACGAGGTGATTTACGAGACGATCAACCGGAAACGAGACCCGGTGCCGACGAGAAGATCAACCGAAAACGAGACCCGGTGCCGACGAGACGATCAACCGAAAACGAGACTCGGTGCCGACAAGATGATCAACCAGAAACGAGACCCGGTGCAGACGAGTCGACCAATCGGAGACGAGAACCGATACAGACGAGTCGACCAATCGGAGACGAGAACCGATACAGACGAGACGATCAATCGGAGACTAGACCCTACATCTACGAGACGACCGATCGGATACGAGACCCGACAGTTATGAGACGACGACGATTCTAAGACGACGGCGATTACGAGACGGAGCACGACATCTGCGATAACGATTATAGCAATGACTTGTCAGAGACGGAACCCGACAACAACGATTTGATCAGCCATTGAGTCCTGTTGAGATCAATATTCACAATAAATTTACGATTGCATGATGCATTGACACCTTTACGAATGTTTTGCATGCCTTACATCTTGTGTTGCATCATAAGATATATGTGTTGCATCATGTATGTACTGTCATTCTTATGCACTGTCATTCATGCATCGGGTGTCTACTTCTTTATCATGTTCATTTCATTTAACATTTCATAAACATGATAAAGAGGGGCAGCTGTAGACACCCAAATTTTGCGCTTCGTATACTAACCCTGACAGGAGGGCAAAATCGTCAATTAACCCAGCCTACGAGAACTAAAGGTGGACATAAGTACGAACACTCAAAGCCACCACAACGACTTGCGATCAAAGCCGACACGACAACGAGCGGATATCAGGAATCGACTAATGGCCACTACGCTTACCTGCTCGTCGGTGAGCTGATGGGGGTCGGGGGGCAGCGCCCCCTGAAAACCAAGCTCCAAATACAAATCCTGTGTCATGTCGCAGCCATTCGAAACGAGCATTCCTGAATGACATGACATGTTTCCCAGCGGTTCCTCGACTGCAAAATACAAGCCTTTCAGCAAAAACCAATAGTACGACACGAGAATCGAGGTGCGGTACAAAAATCAAGAAAATCAGCCCAGCCAGCCGCAGATCAATCCGCGGCCAATGATGGGACGACTGACGACACGGCACTCGAGCGCGGCGCGGGGAACCGAGCGTGGCGCGGGGGAACCGAGGCTAGCCGCAGATCAATCTGCGGCCAAGCCGCGGATCAATCTGCGGCTGCCTCTGGTAGCCTTTATCAATGCAGTTCTTCATTTTTCATCCAGGGAGAGGAGTTTGAAAGAAAAAAAGGGGAAGAAGCAGTAGCAAGCAGCAGCGGGAGAGGAGAGAAAAGAGATAAAAAGTGAGGATTTATATCCCTTTTTGTTAGATTGTATCACATACACTTTCTACTCTATTTAATATACGAGTTTATACGCATCGTGGTGTCATTTGCAAGGTGAAAAGCTCTTTTTATAGCATTTTGTTATATCATTTTGTTAAACTTTTTGTCATTCGGGCTATATTAAATGTAGTTTTTCCTGTATATTATTGAGGATCCATGGATTAAGGACCATTAGTGAGGGTTCCAACGGAACGAAATTCTTCCTAATGGCCCGATGATATCCATTTGGTGATTTTTAGCTCGTTATGGTAATGTATTATGCGTAGTGTATTTAGATTGCTATTTTAGGATATTGTGGTGTGTTAGGCAACCCGGTGTTGTTTATTTGTTGTAGTATACATTTTGTGGGTGTGTAGCAATTTTGGGTGTGAGCCTAGGAACGCGACCCCGTGGTCCAAATTCGATGATGGATATTTTTGGGTGTATGTAATAGGGTCGATGTACCCTTTATTGTAAATATGTAATTGTCGGGCCTTAAAACGATATCAAGTTGAAAATCGGGTTTAAGGCCCCGTAATAGTGAAATATGTGATTATGGGCGTTTGAGGTTATTTTGATGGCTCACAGGCCCATGAATAGCCCCCACGCATTTTAATGCTTAATTTGATTTACGACATAAAAACTGATTTCAAAGCTAAACGATGAAAATTTCCATAAAATCAATGAGTCAACTTGAACAATTAGAACTTGACCCGGTTTTAGGTGTGGTCCATTTTTGGCTATTAGCACCACGAGGCTTAAAATTGGAAGTGCTAATGAATGTCAATTCCTATTTAAACGAGAAGACTAAAGAAAAAATCGTTTTCAAACATAAAAAAAAATGGTTTTATAAAAATAAATAACGTTTTATTAAATCTTTGTGGATAGGGTTAAAGAGATCATAGAAGTTGCCCGTCATTTTATTTACGAAAGCAACGTATAGGTCTCGATTCCTATTTTGACGAAGGTTTAAAAAACTCTTGTTTTTCTAAAATGACACCTAATGAAAAATCTCACAGCTTTTGACAATTAAAATCAAACCTTTTTCACAAAAACAAAATATATAAAGTTTTCTCGTATAGGCCGAAAGACATTCTAAAGCATTCTCAAATTAAAATACGACTTTTCATAAAAAACCAAATGGTTTTTTCATGCAAACTCACCACAACATTCACATAGGCACATACGCGCGCACATACACATTTTAAGAATTAAAGGATAGGAAAAGAATCGAGATTGCGGTAACTGTGTTTCACGGAAGTCGGGGGGTGCCTAACACCTTCCCCTCGCTTAAGCAAGCCCCAGAACTCTATGAATCTTGGTTTGCAGGCCAATTAATTCGGAGTCACATATGAGCCAGCGATTTACGAAAACGAAGCTCGGATGAGTTGGTACATCCATTTCAAATATACCAACTGGCGACTCTGGTCAATTGGCTCATCATAAAAAACGATCTTTCAAAACCCCGTCGACATTTGTGCCGACCTTTTCCAAAAAATCATCTAATAAAAAGGCTAAAATTGGAAAGGGTAATAATTAGCATAGAAGCGATTTTCTCAGCGTCGACAGTGCATTCATAACCTCTGGCACTGCTTCCTTCAGAATTATTGCCATTGCATATGTCCTCAGATTCATATGATGTATCTGCAGATTTGGTTACATAATGAAGTGGTGCAACCCTATTATGGATGCCATTATTGGCACCAGTTTGAGATGTTTCCTCTCCAGGGCGACATTCTACTTCAGTCAAGCCAGTTTCTCTTGAAAACTTTTTGTTCCGCTTTGCCTTCTTTCTCATTTTTTTACTTGAACTTCTTTTTCTAGGTTTCTTTTCCTGGGAAACAAAAACAACATATCAGATGAATTAGTAGTGTTCAAGAAAGTAAGAACCAGAATAGGATTGTTGCAGGTACAAGACAACATCTGACGATATTAATTTAGTAGTATTGACTTACTTTGTTTCCAATGCCTTTGTTTCGAGATAGATTAGCATTAACTGAAATTCCCGGATTTGCAGAACCCAGATGATTAACATGAGGTCCATGTTCCACGGGTAATGCAACAATCTTCCACTGCCCATTGGGTCCCACAGCAAAAAAAGTAAATATCGTACACCTGATAAATTAATGGAGATATAAGTATACAACACAAATTCTCCACAATACATGGATACTATTAAAAGTTAGAAATGTCAAAGACAGAATTACAATAATGAATACTTGGTGAACTTCAAGAAATGAGAAAGGGCGTTATTATTTTCAGACCTAAAGAAGCTCTACCTTGAGTAATATCATCTCTCTCTCTCTTATAAAAGCAGTAAATCAAACTTGAATTAAAGCATGAGTTAGATACTTCAAAAATTGGATCAAGTTAAATTTTGACATGTATGCTAACTATGAGATCAATACAGGCATTTCAAATTTAATATAAATTTCAATGAGCTTTTCTCATCTGATTTTAGAGCACTTATGGTAAAAGGGGAAAATAAACAAAGTTGAATTTGTCAATTTCCACAACTAGCCACCAAAATTGGGGCTAAATTTTGGCGCAAATGAACTAGTTTTCGCATTTTCTTTTGAATCTGTAACACACATAAATATTACATAAAAACACTCATTTCTCTTATCATTCTCTTGATAATTTTAATGGTGTATACATATAGACAGGGGTCGAGGTGTGAGAGTAGGTGCCTGCTGGTGCTGTTTCCACGAAAGTTGCACGAGAAAGATAGAGAGGTGGGGGGAGAGCGGATTTATGTTGGTGCTGACTGTGATAGTACTGAGAAGTAGAAAGGAAACTGAAGGTAGGAAGAAAGGGAGATAGTCTGACCTTTGTGTCATTAAATAAGTCATCTGATACGCAAACGACTAATTTTCTAGTGTTTTAATTTGAATAACATCAAGGAAGTCGTGTCAAACTGTTTCAGAAAAAGATATAGGGGTGTCATGTGGAACTGAGGAGAAGGTCAGGGGTGTTTTTAGCATTCTTCCCAAAAATTACATGGAAACGAGCTCGTTGTTCCCACATCATCAAATTCAAATATGTTAGCAAGACTTGAATTCCCAATTCGGAGACGAGCTGATTCTAGAAGTGAATAGCCAGTATTCCTATCTGAAATCTTAGATTTAGAAACGGGAACTAATTATATTTATCCAGAGTAAAAGATTAGAACCATTTGGCCCATTTCAATGACATGTACACGGTATAGAGCATAAGTTATTGTAACTACAGGTTCTCCAGAAGTTAAAAATAAAATAAATATGACACGCGAACCATATCTAACCACAAAAAATATTTACGACAGATTTACCTGTGGCCGGGGTCCTTCCAACCTAAGCAAGATACTTCAGTATCCTGGAATATTCAGTATAGCAAGTTAGGAAAGATTTCCAAATCCAAATGGAAGAAAACAGGAAAAGCCAAATCAGTTAATGCAACATATATAGACCTTTGAAGATGAATTGATGTTATCCTTCTTTAAGGAGTCCCTGAACAAGAAGCTGCTTTCTTTATCTGCCTCTTTCTGAATAGGTATATTGGTTCTAGGGAGAGCACAATGCATATTCTGTCGTGCCTGTTCATGGTAGCAGAACATATACAAGAACAGGATTATCATTTGATACTGGAATTGGTTAATCAAATATCCTAGAGTAGAGATAACATTCAAATTTTCAAGCTTTGAAGAAATAACAAATTTTCTTTTTTATGTAGCTAAATTAATAATCAAACAACATTTGTAACAAGAATATCAGGCAAACGAGCATCTATGGAAGCAGAACATATAGTAATAGTTTTAAAGCCTTTCAATTCTGGGGATGACAAGGGGTAAAAAAGAAACAAATATAAGATTTGACTGCACATATGAAGGAGATGTCAAGTGTTAAGAAAGTAAGAACTTTTTTTTTTTGTGGGGGTGGGGGGTGGGGGGGAGTATATTAAGATTCTTAATCAAGATAGACCATTAAGGAATCGACATATCATTTTGTTCATGAAGTAGCTAATGCCACAGGGGCAATGAAGTTCACCATAATGAATAAACATGACAAAGTCTCTGTATAAGCAAGGAACAGACAAAATAAATAAGCTATTTATGTCAATTTGTATGGAAAAACATGTATTGCTAAAGATATGTTTCGAAAATTTGAGTAACTCAATTTGTTAAGGGGGAGAATTTCTCAAATAAAGAATAGTGTTCGAGGGACATGTTATGTAGACTACAAACCTAGAAGAAATGGAAATAACACGCATGAAAAAACATTCACAACATGTATTAAAAAAAATTACAACAAATGGCCACAAGGCCCACAAGTTGAGTCTCACATCAAAAAATAGCAAACTCATTGAAATGCACATAGTTGCATAGAAGTGGTAGAAAGATGAAAAACAATATTTAAAATAAATTGAACACATTTATTGCAATCTATCTCATCCTCCTATTTCTTTAGTGTCGTTGAATAGCCACCTTTTTATTGATCATCTTTTAAATGATAATAGGAAGTTGGTAACATCAATTCTAACTCTCATACAATGGGCTTCACAGACATCCATTTTAAAGGGTTTCAAAAAACAAAGGTGATAGAAGTACTGCAAGTATCAACAATAAATGCACAATATGAAGCGGGTAGGACGATGGCTACAGGCTCGAAATGTAGAGACTTATAGAGATATATACTGATGTATTAAACCTGAAATAAAAAAGGAAGTTAAGTTGACCAAGTTCCCCTTTTTATTTGTTTTAAGCTAACACTTCAATTTCAAAGTACTGTCGTAAGGCATGAAAAGAAATATGCTTAAGGATAACGACTAAACGAGATGCCACTTAGGATACACTTACAAAACTTATAGTATGCTGATCTTTATCAACCTTATGGTAGTTAAGGAAATATAGAATTAATTCAAAATTGGCTTCATTCGTGTTCGAGTATATAAGTTGTCCCACATCGAATACTTTGAGAAAATGTCTAGTATATAATAACTAAGGCCAACTCTTCTTATTGCCAATTAGTTTTGAGCTAGAGAGCTTGATGTCTTTATATGCTATATTTGGGCCCATTTATAAATCTAACAATTCAAAGCGATCGATAAATACTGAAAGTTGACCGCAATCAATAGGACTTTAGGTATTATGGTAGGGAAACAGATCCGGTTTTGACCAAGTTAAGTAAGAAATGATATTCAAAAAAGAAATATGGATTAATTTTAGGGCTATGAGAGGCAACTTATTAAAGTTAACAAAGAGGAGGTGGATAATGGACATTAAAAACTTTGTTTTTCTTCAATGTTTTTATTTATCATGAATTATTATTTATTGGTATTAAAAACTTAATGTATACACATATTTATATAGATTTATATTTATATGCATATAAAAAAATATTTCAAAATTGAATATGTGCCAAATCCCTAAATCCCCATTTTCTGAAATGTGTTGAACTACTGAATCCCCTTATGGCAAGCTAGAATCCTTACCTTTTAGGTTTATAGTTCTTCAATGTGCGTGTTAAATAGTTTGTTTACTTATAGTAGACGTTCAATTTGGGAAGTTCACTCCTCTCAGAAGTAAAGTAAACATGCAATGAAAGGAGCATCATAGTGAATTCATATAAGTAGACATGCTTATCAAACAAAGCTCCGACCAACATCTACACATATGATTGTGTATCCCATACCACACACCTATGTCATATAATGTATAAAATAGATTTTTATCTTACTCACTTGGAAAAATCTACGCAGCTCAGGGAAAAGGTAAAAATGTTCCATATTATACTAATTTGGAAAAGTCCAAGTTAGGGAAAAGGCAAATGGTCTCACATTATATACGCTAACTAAACAAATCAAAAGGCCAAATGATTAGCTATTAACTTTTTCCTTTCTGCATGCTCTATTGCATCATATACCTAGGATTTTCTATAAAAGTTAGCGCAACCTAATCTCCTAACTCGAATCAACTACTATAGTTAAAAACCCTAATTTCAAAAGGAAATAATTTCTAAATAAAATCTACTACTATAAATCTATAATTAAAACGTATCTCCTAATTAACTACTATAATTAAAACTGCTTGAATATCCTACTTACAACAAGTAATAAAGAATTACATTAATAATCACATATTAAATTTTCCGGTATGTAGTTCCGCAAGCCAATACAAATAATAAATTACTTGAATTTCTTCTTCCGTTTCGCATCAGAAGCAAAAGCAGAACCAATGTTACTTAAAACACATATCATTTTGGTTCGTGGAACCTATATATGAAAGACGTATACGCATGCTAAAACGTGGAACACTAGGGGTTGCTGCACAAATGCTTATAGTTATAAATTTTTCTTAAAATCTAAATGCAATAAAACTAAACTCTAGGGAAGATTTTCAGTTACATAAAAAATTGTTTTTTTCAAGATATGAACTACAAATGCGAAGTTTGAGGATCAAACACTCTAAGTTTGAATATTGATATTGTTGCAATTAGAGGTAGAAAACAAATAAATATTTGGGTCACTAAATTTAGAATTCTGAAATTTAAAAGTAACTACTCTGCTTACTTAAAATAAGTCTTATTTAACCTTCACGTGCCACTTCACTAACCAGCAAGCTCCGGCTCGAAAACAACAAGTAACATATCAAGCAACTTACGCAATAACTATGCCTAAATACCATGCGGGAAATATTATAGAAATAAAAAGAATTAACCTAACTTCTGCTTGAACAATTAAGGTGTTCCGAAAAGTAAGAGCGAACATAAGAGTACTAGGATGTAAGAGTTCTAGAACAATAAGAGTTCCGGAACGTAAGAGTAGCATGTTTGGGAAGATACGAAAACGTAATTTGCTAGGTCTATAAGAGTCTATAGTAACTCTGTGTAAACTTGTTCAATAATATGCACTTACTATGCGTGAATACGATGCGAAAAAATATTATAAACATCCAAAAAATTAACCTCAACTTCTGGAGTTGCTAGAACAGTTCAGATGAACAAGGTAAGTAATGCAGTGCAAAAATTTTCATAGACTCACCAGCTCGTTATGGAAGTTCATTACGAAACTAATTTGCAACTATGTAAAGAGTTGGAATTTTAAGGAAATCCCATAATTTTATGTGTGCTGCAATTTTAGTTCAAAGCAGGTATATGGTTATTACAAGAGTAGTTAGGGTTCCATTTAGGTATATATCTAGGTGCAATCAATAAGTCGACCATTACATGATTACCTCATAGCAATCATAATTTGTTGGCCCTAAAAAAACATCTATAAGATTTAAAGCAAATTAGATTACTTGAGACAGAATTTAGATTTCAATATTTCCAAATAATCTTTAATGAAACAAAGAGAAACTTACATAATTCAGCAAGACATGCAGAGAGAGAGAGAGACTTCTATAGTGTTTGTAAAAACAAATAGACAACACTCAAAAGAAAAATCAACTGTTATATAAGAGGACGATGGAGATCATATGATTAACCATTTCACAAACCTGATATTCTCGAAGGGAAAGCTTAAGCACTATATTAAGGCCGGAAAACCTAACCAACAGATATATGAATGCAGTTCAACCAATATGAATGCAGTTTGTGACCATGATACATGCTAGTTTGTCATTTCCAAGCGTAAGAGGCCACAGGTTAATTAACCTCATATACAGAAAATCCCCAAAAAGCATCATATTGGTGGATTTTAACCCAGGAGCGGGTCCTACAACTAAACCTATTCCCATGTAAATCCTAACTAGAAAACATTTGCTGAGCATCCTCACAACAATATCCAATGATTGGGAGCGTGCAAAATATTATTTATGCATATTAAAATAATTAAGGATCCCTGAAAACACTAAAAATAACTTAATATCATATTGAAGTAATGATGAAAAAAATCACGTTTAAAATTCAAACACCAAATCACAAGTCTTTAAAAGCCCGAATCAGTATTTATGATAAAAACAATTGCTTCAATGATAATAAAATTTAATGAAGTCCAAATCCTTAAGTAAACATGCCGAATAAAATTAGTACTTACAGTCTAACCAGATATGCTCAGTTAAGTGTGATAAAGAAATGTTCGGCATAGGACAAGATTGCCTCAAAAGAAAAGGCTGACCAAAACACAATATCATCTTCAGGAACTTTGTAGCCCTAAGCTAATTTTTTTCATTCCAAAAGCATGGTTAGGCAAAACTCATAAGAAATACACTTGTTTATGTTGTGGAAAGCTTGTATTTGACAATATGGAATTGAATTATATAAATTATCAATTTTCACTTCTGCAAATTCTTGATATAACTACACATAAAACAGATAAAATTGATTTCAGTATCAACTGACAGGCAGGTAGTGATAACTCGAGATAATCTTCTGCAACATGCCAACATGCAAACCAATTTATTAGGAAATGTATCAAACTTCGAAGAAATGAAAAGAGTAAGAAATTCAATTGGGCAAAAAGGAAAAGATGAGCTCTTTAAAGCTCAAATTGGGTAATCCCCATTTGAGAAACCACAAAAACAAACAGAGCACAAACAGAGCACAAACAACCATGGAACCCAATTCAACCATCAGTCCATATAATCACTTCCATTTGATTGATAGCAACAAAATAAACAACTCATATGACAATTACAACCTTGATTAATACAAAAAAATGACAACAATAACAATGGCTACTTTCAAAAAATAGAATGGACTAAATTTAACGAATGATCAAGAAACGAAAATGGAAATACAAAATCTCACCAACCCACTTGAACAAAAGACCAAAAAAAAAATAAAAAATGAAGGAAAAAAAAAAAAAAACCTTCCCAAAAATTTAGCTGAACCCTAATATATTTGCTAGAGGGTACCTTCAATTTCTCCAAACCAACTCACCCACCGGGAATTTAGGCAGAGGAAAATCTAAAAAATCCAACAGACAATTTTTTTTTTGTTGATGAGAGAGAAAGAGAAAATCGGAAGTGAAAGAGTAGTAGTTGTAAACAAACCCTGAAACGAAGCTCCTGCTGCTTCCTTGTTGAGTGTGCATCTTTTTTTGGTCCTTGTACGGCCTTTCTTATTAAATAATCCATTTTAGACTTTTTTTTCAATACAAAATATATAGAAAAATATATATTATATTATACAGTCTCCCTCTTTCCCTATATAATAGTTATATCCCCTTTTTCTTTCTTTTTCAACAATGACTGACAATTACCAGAAGACTTTGAAGAAGAAATGATTTTGTTTTGTGTATCAAATGAGGCAGAAATTTGTGTTAATGGGTGTGATAAATTTTTATGGCAATGGTATTTGATAAATTAGAAATTTTTCTAAATTAATAGGGGCAGTTTTGACACAAAATAATTAATTACTTTGAAGTTCTGCTACCAAACTCCTTTGACATTTGTGGGTGCAGGCTTGAAACCATGCTATTGAAAACATCATATGTTTTGGTGTTTTGTAAGTATATGTTTTGGGCATCACTTTGACTTCTATTTTAGTGATATATGATCCTCTGTTCTAAAAATTAGTTGGCATTTATTTCCAATAAATCTCTAAAATAACATCTCATAGTTTTTGTTACGTGTAGCTCAAAAGGATAATGAATGAAAAACTTGTCTTTTTTAAGACACGTTAAAATAGGTTAGTGATATTTTATAAAGCTTAGGAAAGGACAATTATTTTATCATAAACAAATGATGTGGGACAAGACATATGAATTGCTAATGGGGTATGGTATATATTTATAGAATTATATTTTTACAAATAAAAGTGATAGTTCCACAAGATCTCTCTCGTATAAATATTAAATAGACCCATACTTATGTAAGAGAATCATTGTGAAAATATCAATTTTTACTTGTAAAAATAACAATTCCGTGTACATACACATATATATATATATATATCTAAACCCCATATATTTGTTATTAATAGGACAAAAATGATGGGGTCTACGGGAATAGGATATTTATTTTATAGGAATTAATATTTTCACAAGTAAAATTTGATATTTTCACAAGCTCCCACTCACATGAGTGTAGGGTCCATTTTCTATTCATGTGAAAGGGACCTTGTGCAACTATCATTTTTACTTGAGAAAATATTAATTCCTTATTTTATTTGAATAAATAAACTATTGCTATTAAAATAGGGTGGGACACCACATATGAATTGTTCAGGTATATTTATCTAATAATAATAATTGTCCTGTCCCCATATATTTTGTCCAATTATATCATCTCCCTTAAAATAAGATAATGTTATAAGATATTAATTCCATTAAAATACAATAATGTTTCTATGACATTAATACCATTGTATA
The DNA here is from genome assembly GCA_034770075.1 of Aralia elata. NCBI lineage: Eukaryota > Viridiplantae > Streptophyta > Magnoliopsida > Apiales > Araliaceae > Aralia > Aralia elata. The sequence continues at coordinate 83,152,996 of CM068378.1, forward strand.
ATATTGCACCAAAAACATATTTATAATAGGACATTAATACCTTTGTATAATATTGCACCAATCCATGAGCAAAAGCTTGTCATAATATCTAATTTGACTGTCTTTTATTTTATCAAGCTAAGATGTGATCAATTAGATTTTGTTGTTATAAATTACAAAATATTCTGAGTTAAATATTTTTGTCATTACAAAAGATTTGATGCATCAAATGGTAATATATAACATGAAAATCTAATTATCAAAAATAATTCACTGTTAACAAAGAAATAAAAGGTGATACTCATTCCGTTAATTTTTATTTGTTCTTTTTGGACAATGAAATTTATTCTCTTTTTTCTACCATTCCTAAAATTCACAAAAAAGCATTAATCAATTAGTTTTCTATATTATTCTTATATTAAATACTAATTTATTACTCTTTTAATTTATAAAAATTTTAAAAAAGATAATACTAATATTTTGCATTTAATTTGAATAACATCAAGGAAGTCGTGTCAAATTGTTTCGGAAAAAGATATAGGGGTGTCATGTGGAACTGAGGAGAAGCCCAGGGGTGTTTTTAATATTCTTCCCAAAAATTACTAGGAAACTAGCTCGTTGTTCCCACATCGTCAAATTCAAATATGTTAGCAAGACTTGAATTCCCAATTCAGAGACGAGCTGATTCTAGAAGTGAATAGCCAGTATTCCTATCTGAAATCTTAGATTTAGAGACGGGAACTAATTATATTTATCCAGAGTAAACGATTAGAACCATTTGGCCCATTTCAAATTTCAATGACATGTACACGATATAGAGCATAAGTTACTGTAACTACAGGTTCTCCAGAAGTTAAAAATAAAAATATGACACGCGAACCATATCTAACCACAAAAATATCTACAACAGATTTACCTGTGATCGGGGTCCTTCCAACCAAAGCAAGATACTTCAGTATCCTGGAATATTCAGTATAGCAAGTTAGGAAAGATTTCCAAATCCAAATGGAAGAAAAGAGGAAAAGCCAGATCAGTTGATGCAACATTTATAGACCTTTGAAGATGAATTGATGTTATCCTTCTCTAAGGAGTCCCCAAACAAGAAGCTGCTTTCTTTATCTGCCTCTTTCTGAATAGGTATATTGCTTCTAGGGAGAGCACAGTGCATATTCTGTCGTGCCTGTTCATGTTAGCAGAACATATATAAGAACAGGATTATCATTTGATACTGGAATTGGTTAATCAAATATCCTAGAGATAACATTCAAATTTTCAAGCTTTTAAGAAATAACAAATTTCTTTTTTTATGTAGCTAAATTAATAATTAAACAACATTTGTAATAAGAATATCAGGCAAACGAGCATCTATGGAAGCAGAACATATAGTAATAGTTTTAAAGCCTTTCAATTCCGGGGATGACGGGGTAAAAAAGAAACAAATATAAGATTTGACTGCACATATGAAGGAGACGTCACACGTTAAGAAAGTAAGAATTCTTCTTCTTTTTTTCTTTTTTTTTTGGGGGGGGGGGAGTATATTAAGATTATTAATCAAGATAGACCATTTAGGAATTGACAGATCATGCTCAGGAAGTAGCTAATGCCACAGGGACAATGAAGTTCACCGTAATGAATAAACATGACAAAACCTTCGTATAAGCAAGGAACAGACAAAATAAATAACCTATTTATTTCAATTTGTATGGAAAAACATGTATTGCTAAAGATATGATTCGAAAATTCGAGTAACTCAATCTGTTAAGGGGGAGAATTTCTCAAATAAAGAATAGTGTTCGAGGGACATGTTATGTAGACTGCAAACCCGGAAGAAATGGAAATAACATGCATGAAAAAACATCAACAGCATGTATTAAAAATAAATTACATCAAATGGCCACAAGGCTTACAAGTTGAGTCTCACATCAAAAAATAGCAAACTCATTGAAATGCACATAGTTGCATAGGAGCGGTAGAAAGATGGAAAACAACATTTAAAATAAATTGAACATATTTATTACAATCTATCTCATCCTCCTAATTCTTTAGTGTCATTGAATAGCCACCTCTTTACTGATCATCTTTTAAATGATAATAGGAAGTTGGTAACACCAATTTTAACTCTCATACAATGGGCTTCACAGACATCCATTTTAAAGGGTTTCAAAAAACAAAGGTGATAGAAGTACTGCCAGTATCAACAATAAATGCACGATATGAAGCGGGTAGGACGATGGCTACAGGCTCGAAATGTAGAGACTTATAGAGATATATTCTGATGTATTAAATCTGAAATAAAAAAAGAAGTTCAGTTGACCAGGTTCCCTTTTTTATTTGTTTCAAGCTAACACTTCAGTTTAAAAGTACTGCCGTAAGGCATGAACTTAAGGATAACGACTAAATGAGGTACGACTTAGGATACCCTTACAAAACTTATAGTATGCTGATCTTTATCAACCTTATGGTAGTTAAGGAAATATAGAATTAATTCAGAATTGGCTTCATTCATGTTCGAATATATAAGTTGTCCCACATCGAATACCTTGAGAAAATACATCTAGTATATAATAACTAAGGCCACCTCTTCTTATTGTCAATTGATTTTGAGCTAGATAGCGTGATGTCTTTATATGCTATATTTGGGCCCATTTATAAATCTAACAATTCAGAGCGATCGATAAATACTGAAAGTTGACCGCAATTAATAGGGCTTTAGGTATTATGGTAGGGAAAAAGATCCGGTTTTGACCAAGTTAAGTAAGAAATGATATTCAAAAATAAAATACGGATTAATTTTAGGGCTATGAGAGGCAACTTGTCAAACTTAAGTTACTTAACAAAGAGGAGGATAATGGATATTAAACAAGAAAAAGCAGAACAGTAAAACATTACAAATGCTCTAGTTAACATTGATATATTTACCTATGTTTTTGTGTTTATATCAATTTTCAGATCAAGAAAATCTAAGGACTAAAAAATATGAATTAATATTTCAATTGTTCATATCTAAGAAGCAAGGATTCTATAATATGTATAATATGTTGGCGAATCTCCGAATACTTCAAGTTTCGATAAGATTTTTTTGGGGATTCCTCAATAGTTTTTTTTCTCTAAATACTAAAAATTGAATATATTACTAATATTTTATACTATACTAGCTTGTATAATGTTTTATACAAGCTAGTATAGTATAAAATATTTAAAATCTTTAAACTTTATAAAATTAACTCTCCAAAATCCTTTTCCTTTAATATTTCGGGAAATTAATCCTCATTAATTTATCCAAATAAATTAAAATTGCTCAATCTTATCAAACTCTCACTCTCCAACTACTACTCTCTCTCTTCCGAATTTATTTGGTTATATCGTACATATCTACACGCATGCAGCTTACTAGACACGTACTCCTAATTCTTCGCCGTATCCTACTCTCACTCTCCTACTCCTAAACCACTTGAACTCATTCTCTCTCTTACTAGGTTCGGTAATTTTCGACACGATATGAACACGATTTGTAAACGGGTTCGTGTCATAAACACCATTTTAAACACGTATCAATTTTCGACACAAACACGATTCATAAACGGGTTTGTGCTATAAACATATATACATGAGTTTCGACACGACATGAATTCGCCTAACACGACACAATTGTCACCCCTATCTCTTACCCTTAGTTTGTAACAATTAAATACTATTTTGTTGTAAATATAATTTATATCAAAATAATAAATAAAAAACTAAAATCAAATATATAATCTGGATTCTAGAACACTATAAAATATTAACTATTATTGATTGTATTACCCTGTCTAGAGGAAAGTCCTTTGCTTTCTACACTTTCACATCTACCACAAAACTACTCAAGTCTGCCAAATTACCGCTAACTTTAACCGAGTCAGGAAAATTCCCGTGATATATGTCTGATACGATCAATGGACTTTCGGTCGAAAGGTCTGGAATATGAAATGGGTACAACTGCAATGAGGACATATGAAAAGAGTGTCCCAGTGAAGAAAATAATAAACAAATGAAATCAAACAAGTGCAGTAAAATTCAGATCAGAGAAGTTTCAAAATGGAAACTCCTCCAAAAACTCCCATCACAGAAGCCCACAACAGTGTACCTCTAGTTTATCAAGACGTTCCAAAGCATCAATTGTAATATTTATAAGAATGATTGACGAAGCATTGTCAAATAGCTTTTTTGCATTTCGAAGATGATAGAATATGGGAAAATGAACATTGACATATAGAAGTGAGAAATTTGAAACTATCATGCAAGAATATTTCGAAACTTAAGATTAAGAAAATGATTGTAAAGACGCATAAAAGAATCACGGTTCCGATGCAAACAAATAATCTTAAAGGATCTGACTGTCAAAACTCAACTCAACTAAATGATGCCTTTTATCCCAAACCTTAGTTGTCACGGCGCCACGGCGAGTCATGGCGGTAGCCGACTGCCAGAACGCCTAGGCGACAAGTCGATCGCCATGGCATCCGTATGGCGACAAGTCGTTTACAATGTGTAATTTATATATTATTTATTTTACTTAACAAGTATATTGGCAATAAAATTTCATAAACATTAAAACCCAAAACATAACACTATGAAATAACATTAAAAACAGAATTATGTAAATACTTAGTAATAACAATCCAAAAATAAAACATTAGTATATCCTAATGTTTAACTTAGGGTTAAGTACTGTTTTACACATTCATTGCAATAAATACAACAACATGGCATTATCTAAGGTACATCAGCTTGGCATTAACTAAGGTACATCAGCTTGGCATTATTTAGTTGGCAGTTGACACTTGACATACGTATATGCAATTATGCATGACATAGAAACAAAAAAATTCCTTTAAAAGAAAAGCAAGCAGTTTTGCTTTAAAAGAAAAGCAAGCAGTTTTCAGCTGACATTATAATATGGGTATACGCAATTATGCATGACATAGAAACAAAAAAAATTCCTTTAAAAGAAAAACAAGCAGTTTTGGGCATAAGAAAAGCAAGCAGTTTTGCTTTAAAAGAAAAGTAAGCAGTTTTGAAAAGTAAGCAATTTTCGGCTGACAATTATACCCATATTATCAAATGAGTTCCTTTAAAAATATATATTTCTGAAAAAAGAAAGAAGAATAAGGGTAACATAGAAACAGAGTCAAGAAGGAGAGAAAAAATAAAATAGATTTACAGAGAGACAGAGAGAAGCTGGGTCAAGGATGTGTGTGTGAGAGAGAAGGTCAAAGCAAAGCAAGAAGAAAAAGAAGAACTTGTGTGAGAGAAGGAAGAGATGATGGTTCTGATGGGCTGTGATGGTGGTTGAGCTATGATCGAGTCGCCGGAGCTACGATGAGTTGAAGAAGTCGCGATCGAGTCCAAATCAGCCGCAATCGAGTCTAAACTTTCAGTGTTGCTGTGAATCGCGATTGTCTGCAGATAAGGGTTTTAATTTTATCGCATTTCTCCTTCTTTTTTAATCAATGGGTCATGGGTAATGGCCATGGGTCATGGGTTAATGCCATGGGTCAATGGATTGGGTCAGGAGCACGCCTTGGCAGCTCCCCTCAAGTCGACCTCTCACCGTACCATTTCTCCATCGCCTGGATGCCTAGGCGTCGCCTAGGAGACGCCGTAACAACCATGTCGCAAACTAGTTGGGGTAGGCTGCTGATTTTCACAACGATGCTCCAAATTTATACTACTCCGTTTGCTGTCATGAAATTAATATTGTAATTAAAGTCTGCAGTGTAAACTAGAATGGAATATATTGTTACTGTAAAGAAGATATAATTAACTGACGCAATTATATAAAGCAACTGACCAGTGTCATATGCATCATGATAGCCCCTACCAATTTGTACAAGCATATGAAGGAAGTAATGATTACAATATGAACCTGAAAAAGATGTTCACAAAATAAAATTTCTGAAAACATGAATAAATACAGAGCAAATAATTGCATCAATGACTAGGGCTGAAACACTGAGGTTCAGATGGACAATGTCAAACAGTCGAATAAACTTATTGATATAAATACCACATGAGAACTAAGAGATGAATAAAAAAGACAAGATGTGAAAACATCACTTGCTTTAACAGGTTCATGAAGGAGTCAGTAATGACACCAGTCAAACCACGGAAAAGGAGTAACCTGGTTTAAGTTGTGTTTGATAAAACTGAATGTTAAGATCTGAACAGTTTAGACATCTGAATAATATAGAGCATCTGTCTAGAATTGTATCTGAATGAAGAAATGTTGATTGATAATTAATTTTTTCAAAATGTTTTAATAACACTATTTTACCATTTTAACCCTCCACCCAATATATTCAATTTCAGCAAAAAAAACTCCTCTACACTGCGGATGTTTTCTCTCTCCTCAAAACTATGGCCACCCATCTCTCTCCTTTTCTCTCTAATAATCCATGGCTTTTTCTCATAGAAAGTTTTCAATCTACACAAAAATCCACAAGGGTTTTGTCCCTTTTCTTGCTTCTCAATTTGTATTTCAAATTGTTTCAATAAAATTTTATCTCAAAACCCACCATCACCGCCTGACTCCTCCGGCTAATCCTCCACACCACCACAGAAAAATCTATCTCTGGCGAGCAATTGATAGACCCTCACTTCTAATTGAACATGTCTTCATCCTACAAATCAAAATTGGTTTATGATAGAGACGGGATGGGTCATCTATGTAACTCCTTAAAGAGGATTTTCTTTCCCTTGATTCTTTCAATTCTCTCTCTACAAATCAAATATGCTCTGAACCAAAATCACAATTGTTGTCGATCGGATGCCCGATTTGCACGTGCTCTAATGTACTACTTTTTTCTATTTGTTTTGTTGGTCTGCTACTTATTTCTCAAGAACACCACACTTGATGATGGAAAAAGGGTTATGATCAATTTGGGCATTTAGAAATCGAAAAGGGAGAGGGATATAAAAGGGAATTTGTAATATTGAAGAGGTTATTTTTGTCCAAAAAAAGAAAAACTAACTCAGACATGCCTCTGGATGGTTTAGCTTTATATTTGTGTCTAACCGATTAAGAGATATTAAGAGGGATATTTTTTTTTACCAAACAAGTTTTGCCTCTGACCGAATCAGAGACATATCCATTAAGAGCTACTCAGATGTAATCAAACACACCCTTAGTTTGGATGTGCATATAAGAACATCGGGAAGGCCAAAACCGATACGAGTTTGAGACAGCGAGGAACCATGTGTTGACAAATGAATTGACACAGTTTATGGCCTACAACAGTGCATAAGGAATAAACAGGTTGTGCAATTATCTCAAATAGTCAGCAACAAGATCATGTAAGTTTAATTATACAAAAAGTATCTCCCATAAATCTTCTAGATATAAAATAAGTCACCTCATATACCAAAAAAATAAAAAAAACAGTTGCTAGATGTTTCTGATAAAACTGGAGGTGGAAAAAGAAAAAAAGGCCAACCTATGCCAAATGTGCAAATACGAGGACAACTCAGTCCTCCATTTGTAAGGCGACTTTTCATGACATTACAAATGTCTCTTTCATTTTCAATGGCCCAGTCCGTAATGAGAAAAACGAATGGAACTGAATCACCAGTTTCTGCTACCATCTCTATTGCATCCAAAAGTATTATTGACTGCATTATATTTAAAATCTTTAAACTTTATAAAATTAACTCTCCAAAATCCTTTTCCTTTAATATTTCGGGAAATTAATCCTCATTAATTTATCCAAATAAATTAAAATTGCTCAATCTTATCAAACTCTCACTCTCCAACTACTACTCTCTCTCTCTTCCGAATTTATCTGGTTATACCGTACATATCTACACACATGCAGCTTACTAGACACATACTCCTAATTCTTCGTCGTATCTTACTCTCTCTCTCCTACTCTTAAGACACTTGAACTCACGATTTATAAACGGGTTGGTGTCATAAACACGTGTCATAAACGGGTTCGTGTCATAAACACCATTTTAAACACGTATCAATTTTCGACACGAACACGATTCATAAACGGGTTCGTGCTATAAACATATATACACGAGTTTCGACACGACATGAATTCGCCTAACACGACACGATTGTCACCCCTATCTCTTACCCTTAGTTTGTAACAATTAAATAATATTTTATTGTAAATATAATTTATATCAAAATAATAAATAAAAAACTAAAATCAAATGTATAAACATATATACATAAGCTTGTCTTCTCCAACCTGGTTCAAAGAAATATGAATATCCTAGCACCCATAAATCAAAAGTAGATTTGTAAATAGATAAAATAAATTTTCGTACTTAAATTATAAGAGAAGTGACACAGGAGTGTCTTTCTCATTGAACATGCAAGAACCTTCATCCCAATTATTTTCCTTATTTTCCCATGTGTGTCAACCTATGTGTGCCACCCACCCATGTTTGTAAACCTATGTGTGCCACCTACCCATATGTGTCAACTTATGTGTGCCACCTACCCATGTTTGTAAACTTATGTGTGCCACCTATCCATGTGTGTCAACTTATGTGTGCCAACAACTCATTTGTAATAATGCCTATAAATAGGCTTGTAATCTTCATTTCAAGACATATTACATTTTGAGAAATATAAACAGAAGTCCTCTTCTTTTAGAAGAATTTTCTAACTCTAGTGTCAAGAAATCATTCTTGAATTCTAAGAGTATCTGTATCCTTGGATTGACCATCCCAATGTGGTGATTTCGGTCAAGTATTTGTCGTAGCGGAGTTTTTCAATTCCACCACAATCGGCAAAATACATATCTCTACATAACCCCGGTAGCAACGGAAACTTGGTATCAAGAGCTTAAGGTTTCTCCATTAATTTTTTAATTTTTGGGAGATCTTGGGTTTCAAATAAAAAAAAAAGTTACTGTTCATTACAAGTTACTGTTCATCGACGCTAACTGTTCGTTATCGGCTACTGTTCCACCGGAAGGCACTGTTCACTGTCGGAAAGTACTGTTCACTGCCGGAAAGTACTATTCACGCCAAGAAAAAAATCCTGCAAAAATGTCACCTCGACACAACCGACAAAGGCTTGTTGAAGAAGTCACCATAGAAGAATTGCAACAACAAATTCGACAGCTCCAACAACGTCTTGAACAATATGAGCAACGGGAAGAGCAAGCTCGTGAGTCAGGAGACGATCAAGAAGTTGAGATTAATCCTTTCCACAGTCTGTCAAGTGAATCATCTGGAGAAGAAGTAGAACCACGGCGTCGAGCACATCAAAGAAGAAACCAAGATCAAGACCATTGAATGAAAGTGGACATGCCAGATTTTGAAGGACAGTTAAATCCAAACGATTTTATTGAATGGATGCATACTGTAGAACGAGTCTTTGACTATAAAGATATTCCAGACTACCATAAAGTCAAGATTGTTGCTATCAAGCTTAAGAAAAATGCTTCAATATGGTGGGAAAATCTTAAGCGCAAGCGAGAACGTGAAGGGAGAAGTAAGATCACAACGTGGGAGAAGATGAAAAGAGAACTTCGACGCAAGTATCTACCTGATTACTATAGGCAAGATATCTTCATCAAGCTTCACAATCTTCAACAACGAGATATGTCAGTTGATAATTACGCTGCAGAGTTTGAACAACTCATGATGAAGTGTGACCTTAACGAGCCGGAAGAGCACACCATTGCTAGATTCCTCAAAGGATTGAAGATATAAATTTCCAATGTTGTTCAACTTTAACCTTATTGGACACTCAATGATGTGATCAAGCTAGCACTAAAAGTAGAACGCCAACAGAAAACTTTCAGATGGAGCGGAACAAGGGGTGTAGCAAAGACCAATGTTCCTAACCAAGGGAGTACTTCGACAAAACCATCATCATCTACCACCACCAAGAAGGATGCTGAAACAGTTGGTAAGACACGTGCCACAACTTCTAGTAATAATTCTAGAAAATGCTTTAAGTGTCATGGTTTTGGTCATATTGCATCCGATTGTCCAAATCGAAGAATAATATCATTTGTGGAGGAAGCATTATGTGAGGAAGAAGACGAGGATGAAGCCTTACTAGAAGATGAAGACAATGAGATCATCCATGCTGACGATGGTGAGATGCTTGTCGTACGTCGTGCCTTGAATACGACTATTGCCATAGAAGAAGATTGGCTACGTCATAACATTTTCCACACTCGGTGCACTTCCCATGGCAAGGTTTGTGATGTCATCATCGACAGTGGTAGTTGTGAGAATGTGGTGTCAACAAAATTAGTGGACAAATTGAACCTACCTCTTAAAGATCATCCAAGTCCATACAAGTTAACTTGGTTAAGGAAGGGTAATGAGATCAAAGTCACAAAGAGATGCATGATTGAATTCTCTATTGGCAAGAAGTACCAAGACAAGGTATGGTGTGACGTTATCCCTATGGAAGCTTGTCATATATTGTTGGGTCGACCCTGGCAGTATGATCGTCGTGCTATGCATGATGGTTATAAAAATACTTATTCATTTACCAAGGATGGCCAGAAGATCATATTAGCACCATTAAAGAAAGAATGGGCTAACGACCCAAAAGACGAGAGCTCCAATTTCATTTCCAAGACAATGATTGCCAAGATTGTAGAGGAGACCAAGGTTGTTTGCGCCCTTGTCATCTTGGAAAAGAATGAGGAAAGAAACACCATTCCAAAGATCATCCAACCGCTTCTTCAAGAATTTGAAGATATAATTCCAGACGAAATCCTATCCGGATTGCCACCCATGCGAGACATTCAACATTTCATTGATTTCATTCCAGGAGCTGTGATTCCAAACAAAGTTGCTTATCGAATGAGTCCGAAGGAGCATGAGGAGTTACAACGCCAAGTGACCGAGCTCATGGCTAAAGGATTGATAAAAGAGAGCATAAGTTCTTGTGCTGTCCCAGCTTTACTTGTTCCAAAGAAAGATGGATCATGGCGTATGTGTATTGACAGTCGAGCTGTGAACAAAATTACCATCAAGTATCACTTTCCCATTCCACGACTTGATGATATGCTCGATCAACTACATGGATCGACAGTCTTTTCGAAGATTGATTTGAGAAGTGGATACCATCAAATTCGTATGAGACCTAGTGATGAATGGAAGACTGCCTTCAAAACAAGAGATGGTTTGTACGAGTGGATGGTTATGCCATTTGGACTTTCCAATGCACCAAGCACTTTCATGAGGCTTATGAATCAGGTATTTCGACCATTTATTGGAAAGTTTGTTGTGGTTTATTTTGATGACATTTTGGTGTACAGTCAAGATGAAAAAGAGCATCTAGGACATCTTCGACAGATCTTAGAGGCTTTGAGGGAGCAAAATTTATATGCCAACCTCAAGAAATGTCACTTTTTAACTGATAAAGTGAATTTTCTTGGCTATGTCATCTCAAGTAGAGGAATCGAGATGGATGAAAACAAGATAGAAGCTATCGTTAACTGGCCAACACCACAATCACTTCATGATGTTCGAAGTTTTCATGGTCTGGCATCTTTTTATCGAAGATTCATCAAGAATTTCAGTACTGTGACTGGCCCAATCACGGAATTGCTAAAAGGTAAATTTGAGTGGACACCAACTGCTCAAAAGAGTTTTGAAGTATTAAAGCAAAAGGTAACTTAAGCCCCAGTTTTAACACTTCCAGACTTTAATAAAGTCTTTGAAGTCGATTGTGATGCCTCTAATGTGGGCATTGGTGCTGTTATTAGCCAAGAGAATCGTCCAATTGCCTTTTTCAGTGAGAAGCTTAACGAGACTCGGAGAAAATATTCAACATATGATAAGGAGTTCTATGCCATTGTCTGAGCCTTGGATCATTGGAGACACTACCTCTTGGCAAAGGAATTCGTACTTTATTCTGATCATGAAGCTCTTAAATACCTCCACAGTCAGAACAAGCTTAAGGGACGCCATGCCACGTGGAGTGAATTCCTCTCTGCCTATCATTATGTCTTAAAGCACAAGTCAGGTCCACAAAATAAAGTTGCTGATGCTTTAAGTCATTGTTACACATTGCTTTCTACACTTCAAGTTCAAGTAATTGGGTTTGAAGTCATTAAGGAGTTGTATGAGGATGATCCAGACTTTAAAGATATCTGGAAATAGTGTTGTAAAAGTCCTCACCGCCAATTTCATCTACAAGATGGTTACTTATTTTTAGGTAATCAATTATGCATTCCTCAGTGTTCCTTGCGTGAAGCTATACTGAATGAATGCCATAATGGGAACCTTGCTGGTCATTTTGGTCGTGACAAGACATTAGCTCTTGTGCAAGGAAGTTTTTATTGGCCACGCTTGGTCCGAGACATAGAACGACACATTAAAAGGTGCAGGATTTGTCATATTGCCAAAACTCGAGGCCAGAACACGGGGCTTTACACACCTCTACCTGTCCCTGAAGCTCCTTGGAAAGATGTTAGCATAGATTTTGTTGTTGGTCTACCCTGCACGCAGAGAAGCAAAGATTCGGTCATGGTTGTTGTGGATAGATTTTCCAAAATGGCCCACTTTGTACCATGTAGCAAGACTCATGATGCTACTCACATAGCTGATCTTTATTTTCGAGAGATTATGCGACTACATGGGACTCCAAAGACTATCACCTCAGATCATGATGTTAAATTCATATCGTGATGTTAAATTCATGAGTCATTTCTGGAGGACCTTGTGGAGCAAGATGGGAACAAAACTTCAATTCAGTTCAGCAGCACATCCCCAAACGGATGGACAAACAGAAGTAGTTAATCGAAGTTTGGGAAACTTACTAAGAAGCTTTGTGGGGAAAAATATCCGACAATGGGACTTGATCTTAGCTCAAGCTGAATTTGCCTATAATCATTCACCAAGCCAAACAACAGGTCGAAGCCCTTTTGAAGTAGTGTATGGGAAAAATCCTATCACTCCGGTAGAACTCGCTCCTAAAGCCACTCAACAACGATTCAGTGCAGATGCTGACGAAAGAGCTAAACAAATCAAGGAATTGCATGAACAAGTGAAAAGCCGTATTCTGAAGCAAAATGAGCGATACCAGAAGCAAGCAAACAAATTTCGTAAGCCCGCTGCTTTCAAAGAAGGTGATTTGGTATGGATTCGCTTGAGGAAGGAAAGATTTCCACCAGGACGATATGCAAAGCTACAACCTAGAGCAGATGGACCTTTCAAAGTAATTAAGCGAATTGACGAAAATGCGTATAAGGTTGAACTTCCTGGAGATTACAATGTATTAGCTACATTCAATGTTGCTGATCTATCACCGTACTTCAAAGATGAGGACAAGTCAGACTCAAAGATGAGTATTTTCTAACCAGGGGAGTATGACACATGAGTGTCTTTCTCATTGAACATGCAAGAACCTTCATCCCAATTATTTTCCTTATTTTCCCATGTGTGTCAACCTATGTGTGCCACCCACCCATGTTTGTAAACCTATGTGTGCCACCTACTCATATGTGTCAACTTATGTGTGCCACCTACCCATGTTTGTAAACTTATGTGTGCCACCTATCTATGTGTGTCAACTTATGTGTGTCAACTTATGTGTGCCAACAACCCATTTGTAATAATGCCTATAAATAGGCTTTTATCTTCATTTCAAGACATATTACATTTTGAGAAATATAAACATAAGTCCTCTTCCTTTAGAAGAATTTTCTAACTCTAGTGTCAAGAAATCATTCTTGAATTCTAAGAGTATCTGTATCCTTGGATTGACCATCCCAAGGTGGTGATTTCGGTCAAGTATTTGTCGTAGCGGAGTTTTTCAATTCCACCACAATCGGCAAAATACATATCTCTACATAACCCCGGTAGCAACGGTATCAAGAAGTGAAAAAAAAAATGGATTTAGAATCATATAATGCATTGATCCATATTGAAATATTGAATAACAAATGGAGACTAATTTAACACTTGGCATAGTAAGAACTGAGCTTGGCTAGAGGCTATAAACTTAGCTAACACAGTTTCTTCCAGGATATCATTCTTTTGGCATGTGAAAATTAACAGAATTTCCAAAAATACTACAAGTGTTTAATAATTAGTACCTCTTGAAGAAGAAAAAGAGCACCAGACAACCAAGCCCATGGAATTCGAAGAGAAGATTTTGGCGGAACTTTTTCCCTTGTATTGCCAGCATATTCCGGTTCAAAAAGTAGCTTGTCTCTCACATCCATCAAAAGATTCTAAAGGAAAAATAAGCAAGTGACTGAGCTTAACAAATAACAGAATCATGACAAAAATAAAGAAAAGAATAAAACTCTATCAACTAGGAGTCCTTAAAAAAACATCTTTCATTTAAACTACAGAAGATTCCCAACCTGGCGAGATACAACAGCATCCATGGTGTACGGTGTACCCTTCCTCAATCTCAGAATTTTTCAAATGCATGACTGACTTGACAATCTCATCTTTCTCCGCTTGGTCAGGAACACCAAGAAGCTACAAATTTGTATCATAATATGAGAAGGGAAAAGAAAAGTATAACTTCACGAAGAGACTTGGCGCCTCTCCAGCACAAAGCTCCATTTAGGATCAACTTTTCAGTGTGAATTGAGATAAATAAAAGATAAAATGGAATAAGAACTGACGAGAGATAATAGATTCTAAGTTTTTATTATCCTTTAAATAATAAACTTATGTTCCACTAAACCAGAAGAGTTTTCCAACCTGATTGTACCAAAATAGAACCTCAGGAAAATAAGTTAAAGGTTAAGTGCATATGTAGGCTGTTAACGTCATGGCAGAATAATTATTCAAAGTTGTTAATAAATTAGTAAAAATGGTCAAAAAGGAGTTGCCTAAAACTGGCTTGGAGTTGATAATAAATGAAATAATAGTAAAGGTTTGCCCAATGTGACCATTTATAACTACATCTAATGGCAGATAAAGTTGCCCTACTAAGATGTTGGAACAACAATGTGAAACTAAGATTAAGACACTTCAATAGATTGAACAGTTCCGAGAATATAAATTTTTTCTCTAATGCCATCTACCTAATATGCACGACCTATTTTTCCCTCTGAACACTAAGTCAATTTTTATGGGTTTTACCAGATAAATTGGAATTTCGAATAGCGTCTTTGAGAATTTCAGTGAAACGATTCAGTCCTTTTTACTCCATGCACATAGCTTGAGCTGATAGTGGGATTGTACCATATGCCATGCTCTCCCATGACTTGCCAATCTCTTGAAATTCCTTTCGCTGAACCATACCAATGAGTCCAACCATGTAAATTTGAACAAATTTCACTAAAACTAGTCGATCCTTGTACCATATGCCATGTGACGAGTGGGTTTTATACCTACGAATCGGGTGCTTTTAGTCTTGAGAATTTGTGCATCCTTAAGTGTTTTGTGTTACTTTTGATGTGTTTTGTTGTTATTTTGTAGGAGGAATGATGCGGTACGGAAGAAGAAATTGAAGAAGTTTATTATTAATTTTGTATTGTTATTTAGAGATAAATGATGAGTTATTAATGAAATTATTTAGTAGGATATCCTAGAAGTTTTAATTATAGTAGTAGTTTTTCATTAAGAGAGTTTTAATTGTAGTAGTAGATTTCAATTAGGAGAGTTTATTATAGTAGTAGATTTTAGTTAGGAGATTGTTTTCTTTCTAAATTAGGGTTTTTACTTAGTCCCCAAGTATTGGGTTTTCTATTTAAGCATTGTAATACCTCATTATTGAATGAATTGATTTGAGATTAAAGCTGCATGTTTTTGTGTGTATTTCTTTACCAATTCTCTGCGGAGATAGGTACTCTTATTCTTTCTTCCCACCTCGTCTTACATCATAATGGTATTAAGAGCCAAAATTTCTAATATCTTTTGATTTCACCCAATTCCTTCCTACCCAAATTTTATGGCCTCCATCAAATTGTCGAAGTTCGCTAAAGAATCGACAACAATTTTCCGAAACGAAAGCACGATCTGCAACAAGAATCGTTGTCGCCGCAGTCTCCATCCATCCCCCAAAAAAAAAATCAATGTTACTGTTCATCGCTACAGAGCGCGACACTGTTCAAAAATTTTCTACTATTTTTCTGCCAAATTACAGTTTGGTACCCCCAAGTTTCTAAAATTTCCAATTCATCCCCCTTAAGTTTCTAAAATTTTCAATTCATCCCCACAAGATTCTGAAATTTTCAACTCAGCCCCAAGGTTTCTGAAATTTTCAACTTAGCCCCCAAAGTTTCTAAAGCTTTCAATTCAACCCCTAAAGTTCCTTAAATATTCAATTTAGCCCACAAAGTTTTTGAATTTTTCAATTTAACCCCCCAAAGTTTCTAAAATTTTCAATTAAACCCCTCCACATATATACAATGTCTTCCGGGTTTAACAATCCAAACTTTCTTTGGGCTAAGATAAAGCAACTTGAGCATCGAACTTTTGTCATATACGAGCAACTTATAAGGTCTTGTGTCCCGTATAGTGTCAAGTATTGGAAATTATGCGATGAGCTTGCACTTTCTGAAACAAGTCTTGCAAATTTAAAGGCACAATACGAGTACATAACCACATGTTATGTTCGCCCATATTTTGTTCAGGCACAAAAAAATGTTCATCCTAATCGTGTTTGTTCAACTAAAACGACGCGTTCACAAGAGAAGACCTGCAAAGTAAATTCTTACAAGACAATTGATGAATATCTCACAATACTTAAATGTATCAATAACCAATATGAAATTAGTGAGGATAAAGAAGAGCAAGTACTCTTCCATATTGATGCTTGTGAGAAACATGAAGCGGAAGTTAAGTGTGTTGAACAACTTTCGGACATGGTTTGCATTAGGGAAATTGAAGTTAAATTTGACCCACATGCGAAAACATCAAGGAAGATATAAAGTTGAGGCAGGGCCGGCCCTCACCCAGGGCTATCGGGGCTACTGCCCAGGGCCTATAATTGAGAGGGGTACAAAATTATTTATAAAATGTAGTTATGTATATATGTGTATTAAAAAAATACAAATATTTAGTTGTTTGCTTTCACTTTTCTTTTTCTTTTACTTTTCATCTACCCAACACATGCTTTTTCCTTTTCCTAAGCATAGAAAAGAAAAAAAGTACTCCTCCACTAACTCACCCCAACTTTCCATTCCATATTCTCGGCAATACTTTTTCCTTTTCCTAAGCGTAGAAAAAAAAAGTACTCCTCCACTCATGAGTCATGACTCACCCCCACTTCCTATTCCAATTTCCATCTTCTAGTTCTCGGCAGAAGAGAGGAAGAAAATTTATAAAATTTATCACTTCTCTCATTTCTCTCTCTGACTCTCTTACATATATCAAATACAATCAAAGCTTTCATTTTTCTCTCATAAATTATGATCGCCGCTCGGTGAAGAAGAGAAAAGAAGGGGAACTGAATTGAGACTTGAGAGAACATGGAAGTATGGAGCGAAATATTCAATTATCAATTGTTATTCGAGTAAGTGTTTCTTTAATTTGTTCATTTTGATATGTAGAGTTAATTATTTATGTATAACCTCATACAATCATACTTTCAATTAGACCAGAAATTATTAATATTAAGGATTTATTGTATTCCTTAGGTAATGAAAAATTATTAATTTGAACTTTGAAGGTAATTTCTGATTTTTTAGGTTTTAGGGATTTTCAATTTGAATACTAGAAAAAAAAACTAGTATCTAATTGGGGGAAAACTAGAAGTCATCAGCGGCAAGAAGAGGTGATTTATTTTTATCAATCATCTGTCATCATCAAGACTTAGATTTCATCAAACAAACTTTAATTGAAAGGTACTTTATGTAAATAGCTATGAAATCTGTTTTTATTTATTTATTAAAACTTTTTTTTATTTATTATTTGATTCAACAGAAAACTTGGTTGGGATTCTTGTTATTTATAATTGAAAGTTTCAAGTGGAAAAAAATATGCTCAAAATCCAGGTTTAATTGTTCTTTGTTAATTAGTGTTATTATTTTTTATTGTGTTGTGTTTATTATAAAAATTAAAAAATGTTTCCTAAGAAACAACTTTCAGGAAATCTCAAGAGACAATTAATTGGTTGATGATTTATTTATTTATTTTTGTTTAATTTGTATAAAGGGGCACATTTGAAAAAATTCGCCCTGGGCCTTAGAGAAAACCCAGGACCGGCCCTGAGTTGAGGCCAGCCATGTTAATTTTCTCTTTCCGGTTGATACATTTGAGTCACAAGCTACTTCAAATTTCTATATTATGTCATTGTTATTCCTGAAAATTATGTTCATGACATTAAAATATCGAATGCGAATGTTTTGTTAGAAGGCATCTCTCGGACTGTGGTTTATTATTCTACGATATTTCAAAACTCGAGGGAGTTTTTTTCAAAGGCAAGGAGAATGATGTGGTACGGAAGAATAAATTCAAGAAGTTTATTATTAATTTTGTATTGTTATTTAGAGATAAATGTTGAGTACCGCATCATTATCCTCGCCTTTGAAAAAAACTTGTCCTCGAGTGTATACAATAATTTAGGTTTAATCAATTCTCTAAAGTGAAATCTGAAACCCATAAGATCACCTGGTAGCAACAGACCGGAATGTCAACAAGGCCGGTCGGAGTTTGAGCATTGTTGTTGCTGTTCTTCTGAATCACACGACCATCAGCAGCATTCAATTTCCAGCTACTTCTACTTCCCAATCTTCGCGACCCAAGTGAAACCCTAGCACAACAAACACTTCCTCTGCACTTCTTTGCGTCATTAACAAAACCATTGTTCCTACAGCTCCTAACCAGGGTACTACGACTACAAATCTTTTCAATTTTGTTGTTGTTGTTGGAGAAATTATTGTTTCTACAAAAACAATATCCAGGCACAATGGGAACTAATCGAACAATTGCCATATACGAATTTACAAAATCTATTTATTACTAAAGAATTTCGACATTTCTTTGATGGATTTGGTTCAAGATGAGAGAGAAATCACGGATTTCGAAGCATTTGCGTTCGATTTGAAATGGCCATTGGGAGATTAACTTTGATCATCTCTTAGGCTACGGATGTTTTTTTCTTTTTCTCTCTTTATTTTGGAACTTTGTTTTTTGCCTTTTCTTCCGGTACTGAAATAAAATGAAGGAAATCACACTTTAGTACTTTACTTTAGTAATTAGTAAAATTTTAATTCACAAGATGTATTTTTATTGTTAAACTATAAAACCACATAAAGTTCCTAAAATGTCATAATTTTTATTTTTGATTAATTGAGTGTTATCACGCCACTACTACTATATTTTTAAGTGATGGTTAGAATATGTGTGATAATATAAAATATATTTTCAAAATTATGATAAATGTGTCTTTAGTTTTGGAACCCTATGACCATGTTTGTTTGCAAGAATTATAATATCGGGATTATATGGACCCGAGATTATAATACCTGGTTGAACATGGTATTAAATAGTCTCTCATATTAAGCCATATTATAATCCCTGGACTAATAGTCTAAAGCCTAAATTTGAAAACAAACAAGACATTTGAGATTAATAGTCATATCCCAAATATAATCCTTGCAAACAAACATAGTCATATTAAAACTTTTCACTTTATTTCTCTCCTTCATTCTCGGGTAAAAGAGTAAGATAAACTAATTTTTTTCTTTTTCTTTTTCTTAGTTTTTTATCTTAGGTGGTAAATTTTAGATAATCTTTAACTACTCATTTTTTACGGTTTCAAAAAAATTGAATCCTCAATGTTTTCAATTTATCTGTTGTTGGCTCCTTATATTGTTGTCTAATAAACCTGACCTCCCCATTGTATCAATTTAATTATCTACTTTTCTTTTTATTTTTTAAAGGCATTTATACCAGTGGTTTATAAGGTTATCACTTTTTCTTTTTTTCTTTTTTTTTGTTATTCGGATATTCAATTCGAGCTAGTGGGTAGCTTGACACTTTATCACATATGTGTGAATTGTGATTACAAAAAATGTAATATTATCATTGTACCAAATACGATCACATGAGTATCTTGTCACTTTATGAGTATCTTGACACTTTATCAGGTATGTGTGATTACCGAAAAAGTAAGATTATCAATGTACCAAACACGATAATGTTTCCATTGAGACAGTAGAAAGTCATTTATGTCCATCATGTAGGTTTCAAATCTCTATGATGAAGAAGGTAATGCAATTTAATGTTTGTAACATCTTACAAATGCTTGTATATAATGCTTCAAGTTCAATTCTAGGAAGAGAGTACAAAGCTATAGCACAGGTAACTTTGAGAGTACAATTATTTGGACTTGACAACCTTTTTGAACAAGGCCTAAAACAAGGTTTTTAAAAACTTGTCAACTTGACTATTTGTTCTCCTAGACAAAAACTTCATAAAGATAGGAGGCTTCACCCCAGCCAAAGCAAGTATTGGATTAGGCAAGTGTGGCGCCCCAAAATTCGGGTACTTAAAACTCGTACTTGGTGCTACACGATATCATTCATACAAACTGCTTATAATAAAAGATAATAATAATTATTACATCAGAGGTATCTATCCCAGGTACGAAGACCTTTAGTATCTTTATTACATGATAGATATTGTATTTTTATCTATCTATTACAACAACCATCTATAACTACTCCTGTAGCTTTCCCTTGCCTTTATCCTTTCCGGACCCTTCTATGCGTTCTGGCTTAGCTGAAAACATTTATATTCAAACCAAGAATGAGCATTTGATTGCTCAGCAAGTAATAATAATTGACAAACACGTATATCAATAAATAAATGTTCTCTCTGAGATTTGCTTTGATAGCAGAATAAATATCGGAAAGCAACTGAACAATTCTTAAACAACAGTATGACTCATTTATATTCTTGAAATGATATACTGAATTTTGATACTGAGTGGTCACAAGACCATGAACGTTTATTTTTCTTTTCTTGAAAAGGTTCTATCAGAAATCCATCTGTGAACCGTCTGGTCTTACGGGCACGGTAGGTGATCAGCCCGTTATACCTGTATTGATCAATACTATCTATTAGAACAACACTTGTGTTCACCGTCACCGTCCCAGGACGCAATATAAAATTTTTCCAAGTTAGGGATGTTCTACTCAATTTGAAGTTCAACCCAAAAGCAAAAAGGATGAACATCTTTATAAATTCTGAAACGATTTCAAGACTTAGTATGAAAGAATTGAAATAGTCAAATCTGGGGTCTAGCCAGAACAAATAGCGTAGACCTTCATTAAACTGCAAATGTGTATCGAATTTTATCAAGTACACATGATCTTACCTTCATTATTTTTCGAAGCTGATTGGAATAAAATTATATAACATTATATTCTTCATATATAATTGCGAAACATTTGCTCAAGATAAGTGAACTTGTTTGAAAGTAAGGAATTGAGATACTTGCTCATAAATAAACAAGATCAGGATACTTGCCTTGTCTGTTGACTATTGTACTAAGTTCAGCTAAATTTGCTTTTACGGATCCTACACAATCATAGTCACATGAATGCATTAGCCACATATCCATAATATATAACTTATATAGTTATATATTAAATATCCACATTGATCACGTTATTAGCTTATGATATTTAGTTTTCGCTTTGGTAAGCTTCGTTGTGATTATAATACGCGAGTACATTAAAATCTTAGCTTATAACACACGTATTTATTGTATATGAGTATAGCATATATTTTATACTTAAGTAAATTCATAGTGTATCTTATACATCGAATGTAATTATAACTTGTATAATTAAGTTATAACTTTCGTAATCATGTATAGATTCATTTTCGTATACTAACGCGTTAAATACTATCGCATTTCGATAGCTTGGTATAACAGTCCGCTAAAAGTAATTTCATCTTCTTGCTTAGTTTAGAAATTCTAAGCTTAATGTGAATCTTGTTGGTTTTATTGTGTACTTTATTATTATTTTATCATAATAATAATATAATAATAATATATTATATTATTATTGTATACTTTATTATTTATTTTTTATTTTTGCGAGCCTTAACATAACCGGACCCAGCCAAGCCGCTGCAGTCAATTCGCTTGGTGCTGCTGCTCGTTCGCCGTGTGCACATGCATTGCTGCTGACTTGCTGCATGCGGTGCTGCTGCTGGGCCACGCTGCTGCACGCGGTGCTGCTGCTGGGCCACGCTGCTGCACGCGGTGCTGCTGCTGGGCCACGCTGCTGCACGCGGTGCTGCTGCTGGTGTGATGACCCGAATTTTTAGAAAAATATTAAAATAAGAATTTTATAAATAAAATTCTTATTTGGTGTTATGATATGTGGTATTATATTGCATAAGTCAATACGTGCTTTGCAATATGTGATTTTTGTGAATAACAAAAATCTATTATTATTATATATTTATTATTTCATGTAAATAAATTGTAGAATCTATTTATTAAGAAGAAATGAGATGAGTATAGTTTATGATGAAGGAAATTATTAAAATAATTTATAATATTAAATTATTTTAATATAGTAAATTGGTGGTATTAATATATTTAATAACCTCCATTTTATTGGGTAAAATGTATACATATTTTTTTATGTAGTGAGTATATTATTATATTCGCTATAGTTAAATAAATTGTGAGAAAACAATTTATAGAGAGAAAATAAAATAATTGAATATATTATTATACATTTGTTTTGGTTTGAAATAAATTGTGGGAATCAATTTATTTAAAGAGACGGATAACTTTAAAGATACAAAACTTTTGTATCTGTTAATGAGCAAATTAAAATAATTTATAATATTAAATTATTTTAATAGGAGTATAATGTAAATTTTGTGGTGAAGAAAGTAATTTATATATGGAGATTAAATTTAAATTATATTATGAAATAATATAATTTGATTATGAAGTCTTGTAATGAATTCGCTATGAATTAAATTTCATGAGCAAGTTAACTAATTCACTTAATTAAATTGGTGAATTAAGATAATATTTAAATTATGGTTAAATATATTAAAGTATTAATATATTTAATGAATAGAAATAAATTGTCGAAGACAATTTATGGAAAGAAGAAGATGATTAAATTAAATTCATTCTAAATAAAAGAAGGAATATATTAAATTATATATTTAATATATACTTAAATTTTTGAAAAAAAATAATTTATGGGACGGAAGGAGATAATTAAATGTAATTATACAAATGTGTTGTATACATTAAATAAGTGAATTAAAATAATTAATTGAATATTAATTATTTTAATTGGTTCGTTACATTAAATGTGTTATTTTATTAAATAGATTAATTCTATTTTATTGGAAGGAATTTATACATGTGTGTATTTATAATACATTAAAATGTGTTAGATGTATATACGTATATATGTATGTAATGTATATAATATATTATGTATATATGTGGAATGGGAGTGCAGTAAAGTAATATATGCATGGTATGGTGGAAAAATATTATATGTGATGTAATATATTATATAAGAAGTAAAGTAGTGTAGGTAATATACATATCCTATACGAATATGCTGGGATCAAGGAATCAATCTATGATGCTAAATAATGAGTCATTTTTTTATTAAGCAGGAGGTGTCAAAATAATACTTCATTATCAGGACACGTAGCATGCGGCTGATAAGTTAAGATAACTAAGTAATCAAAGTTAAACCATTCTCAGTTCCTTTTTCATTTCATCCGTTCTATTCCCCTTTTTCTCCCAACTGTTAAATTCCATACCACTCAAAGGCTCACCAAACTTCTCCCAATTTCGGCAAGCATCAATAGTTTCGGCCAAGAAGTGAAGTAGGGAGCTGAATTGAAAAGAATTGAGGATAAGGTGCAGCCTAAAGGAGGGATTAAATTCATTCAACTACAAGATTGAACCACAAATTTAGTAATTGCATCCAGCAAGCAAGGTAAGCTATACATTCACACTATGTTTATAAAAAAAAAAGTATATTAATAATTCCACTGGTGAGATAAAATAATATAGATGGGGGTGAATATGCTAAGGTAACAGTGAGCCATTTTTGATGTAATCAGGCTTTGTAATGTACTACTCATTCACAGTCGTGACCATGATCCCCAGTGAGTATATTAATGATTCCCAATATATGTATCTCCACCTGTTTGGGGTAAATCTTTAATATGCAAATTCAGAAACTTGAAAGGCGGGCTCGGTTTATACAAGGATGTGGTAAAGAATGAACATGCTCCTGATGTTTTAGTTTATTGTATGATTATAAATGGTCTTCGCAACCAGGGGAGAATGCTTGATGCGCTTAGCTTTTTGTGTCGGGCTCTAAAAAGGGTTTTAAAGTCTAATGTTTTTATTTTTAATTCCTTAATCGATGGTTGGTGTAGATTAAAGCGAATAAAGAATGTTGTGAAACTGTACACTCAAATTGGTATATATGACATACATCCAGATGTAGTTACTAACACGGTACTTATTAAAGGGATAATTGAGAAAGGAAGAGTATTTGAAGCATTAAGTTTTTAATAAAAAATTGTAATTATGTGATATATCGCGGTTATGTAATAACACGGCATAATTACATAGGTTATTCGATGAATGCTAAAATATAGTGGATGATAACTATCAGATGACGGTTATACAAAGGACGTATGATAGGCATATATCGTGAATTGGTAAATGCAAATTCAGGCAAGTTTTTCACTTCTGTTATGTTTTGTGGATTTAATTTTGTTTATGTATCGCATTAAATATTCATGTGGGTGTTTAATTAAGTACATACCATGCTCTATGAATTGCCAAAGTCAAAATATGACTAAATCAATTGGGTTATGGAACTCAATTTATATGTGATACTTGATGGCATATATGGTACGTAGTAATTCGATATTTTGAGATATAGAATGTATGTGTTGATGCATTGTATAGAATTTTATGATGTATAAATGATATGAAAAGTAGAAGAATTGTGTTGTGTATAGTGAATATAAAGTTTTGTGGTATGTGAAACATGATAGACTGTTAGACTTGCTGGGGTTTTTGTCGAGCTCAAATCTTGCAAAAATAAACTTTTTGCAGGTCAAGGATACAATGCGATATTATTCGCCATCTGATGATATGGATTAGAAGACGTGCAAAGGAATACCTTTTATTTATTTATTTATTTTTGTAAACAAAATTGTATTGAATCACGATGATTGTTCTTGACATGTGCACTGATAGGTAAGTAAACTTTGAAATATTCAATAAATAAAGAATATTTGTTTTGAATGCATTAGAATGAGCAAATCAATATAGTGATAATACTATATAATAAAGAATCCGAATGTAAAATTGAGTTGTATATACTCATATCTACTTCGATATATAATCATAAAGGTTGCGATTCAGGGAATAGAAAGAAAGATATAAAAAGTTTTTAATTATCCGCATTTTCAACTATTATTTCATCTTAGTGTGATGTAAAGCTGAATTAAGATAATATTTAACGCACAAGGTCAGGATTAAAATTAGTCCTAATTTTTGGATTAAGTTGGTGCTGATTTTGGGGGCGTTACACTTGGTATCAGAGCTATAAGCACGAATGTTGTGAAGAGCCCCGAGCCTCTCGCTGGTGACGA
This sequence comes from Aralia elata, assembly GCA_034770075.1. Lineage (NCBI taxonomy): Eukaryota > Viridiplantae > Streptophyta > Magnoliopsida > Apiales > Araliaceae > Aralia > Aralia elata. Next base: position 83,178,538 of record CM068378.1, read on the forward strand.
CCCGAAAATGGGAAGGCACCGAAGCCAGACTCTCCGTAGGGGACGCCGAGCGAGTCGGTAGCAAACTGATAGGTACCAGTGTGAGGTGCTATGGTTGAAGCACCATGTTCGTTACACTTGGTATCAGAGCTATGGGTTATAAACCTTAGGTAAGTATACATTAGGCTATAACCGTAAACAAGATAGTTGAAAAGAAAGAAGATGCTAAGCATAAACTCGAATGAGTTTTAAATGATCTTCAAATGAATTTAGAAATTCATAAAGAATGCGTTAAGATAATACGCAAATATTCGAAGAAGAATCTTGAAAAGCTAAAGGATCAGGGGACACCTGATTCGAATAATCATAAAATAACATGATTAAAGAGGAAAGAAAGAAGGTCGTAAAAATAAAACGATCATAAAGAAAGAATCGTAATGTAAGACGATTGTAGGAAAGGATCACAACGTGATCTGATTAAGTCATGAAATGACAGATGATCAATCGACTGATTGAAAATTTTATAGCAGAATTATTGTATGAAAGTTGTACTATGAAATTGTACTATGTAAACTCATGAAAGAGTAATTAATGTTGAGATACGGATTAAATGAAATTCGTATTGAGTAAAGGGGAAGTTAGAATTATGTGGGATTTCAATTGAGGACTCATGTTAGTGGCTGAGTTGTATTATTCCTGGTATGGGACGGGAATTTGTGCTTGGTTCGACAACCACTTAGCTTCCTAGATTGATAATCATTGAAATATTGGTGTCACGCTATCAATATACATATGACGAGAAGGTGATTCTTTTCTCATATTTATATTTGATAATTAGAGAATATTAAGATTAGGTGCGAGTTCTTTGAATCCATACTTATGGTAAGTTCGTGACTCATAATCATATGGTATGTACGTTTTTGAACCCCTCAGCGAATGGACGTCCTTAGTCTGACTAGGATAAGTTCCTAAACTCATATGATTGTGGTAAGTTCCTGAACTCATAACGTGTGGTACATTTAATGAACTATATTGGGGTATAGAAAAGTTGTGCCTGAAGAATTAAGGATTTTTAGTATAGTAAGCTTTAAACATGATAGAAATAGATAGAATTATTAAGCAATGGATCATTGGAGAAATTGAAGTTGATGGTGGAGGCATAAGTATTCCAAATCTTCTAGCTATGCTAGACTTCGAAATTTTTGACATCAAGCTAAATTCGCACTGATGTGCCTTTAAAAAAAATAATAAAACTAAATTTTTGTTATCCTTAAAACAAGGTGACAAGGGTGTGTAGATGGACTTCGAGCCATTATCACATCGTTACCTGTTGTGGCATGATAACACCAAAAATAATTTTTCAATGTTTTAAACTGTTTAAAGACGAGTCTACGCTATTTGTTTCGGCTAGACAAAAATGATTTAACATATCAAAATGTATTTTTAAATAGTCATCAATGCATCATGGAACCTGGTGTATAATGACAGATGATGGAGTCATCAATGCGGAATTAACCTAGTGTTGGATGTGATCTAAGGATCGTCAGCCCACTATGGTATGATGTAGTATGACGAAATCATAAAATTAATGATGACATTCTCAACGGACTGATAAAACAGTGCGGTACTATGCGTCATAAAATGATTTTCAATGTTTGGATAAAGATAAAAGTGTCAAATGCCAGTTGAATCGACTAGACACAGATTCAGATATCGCTTATATTAAGCTTTTGAGCTATCCAACTAAACCATTTTGGTTTGGACTCCAGATTTTTAAAAAACCCTTAATTGGGAAAGTTTTCAGAGCACCAGATGGTGGCACAGATGAACGTATATCGTTCAAATTGGCGCCTAACGGCGGCCACTCAGATAGTGTTGATCAACACGGAAAATTCCTGAATTGGAAAATTCTGTTTGCACGAAATATCGGCATAGATAGCAGAGATCAACACAGGGCATAACACAGGCTGATCACCTACGTGCCCGTAAGACCAGACGGTTCACAGATGAATTTCTGATAGAACCTTTTCAAAAATATGAAAAAGAAAGTTTGTGGTCTTTATGACCCTTAGCAAGATACAGAAAGTTTCCTTAAGCGGTTGTTTTTGAAATTCTGAAGTTATTCATCTTGCTTCACAATTATAAATCAATTGTGGAGAATTTTAATTCTGGTAATTGAGATAGAAGGGGTGATGTTCCCTAGAAAAAAATAGTCGTGAGAAGCGACAAGTTTAGAAATATTCTTGAGAATGAATGATGAATTCAGAATGATCTCTAAGAAAGAGAAAGATAGACATAGAATTCGATGAATCAAACAGTGGAAGGCTAGAGAATTGAATTTCGAGAACGAAATTTGTAGAAGAAGAGATGGATGTGATATCCAAGAAAGTTAATGAGCTTAGTAGAACATAAGTTTGAATGTGGTAATCCTGAGAAGAGGATGTTGATGGTTAAAGAAAGGTCTTATTCGGAGTGTATCGAGTTAAGGAAGGTTATGTGATAAAACCTGTAAAGAGTTGTGTAACACCTATATTAACACGACGAGTTGAGATTATTCAACGGTATAGAATATTGAGAGAAGGTAGATGTGAACCGCGTAAGTGAGTTTCGTTAAGGTGATTTCGGGGACGAAATCCTTATAAGAGGGGAAGAATGTGATGACCCGAATTTTTAGAAAAATATTAAAATAAGAATTTTATAAATAAAATTCTTATTTGGTGTTATGATATGTGGTATTATATTGCATAAGTCAATACGTGCTTTGCAATATGTGATTTTTGTGAATAACAAAAATCTATTATTATTATATATTTATTATTTCATGTAAATAAATTGTAGAATCTATTTATTAAGAAGAAATGAGATGAGTATAGTTTATGATGAAGGAAATTATTAAAATAATTTATAATATTAAATTATTTTAATATAGTAAATTGGTGGTATTAATATATTTAATAACCTCCATTTTATTGGGTAAAATGTATACATATTTTTTTATGTAGTGAGTATATTATTATATTCGCTATAGTTAAATAAATTGTGAGAAAACAATTTATAGAGAGAAAATAAAATAATTGAATATATTATTATACATTTGTTTTGGTTTGAAATAAATTGTGGGAATCAATTTATTTAAAGAGACGGATAACTTTAAAGATACAAAACTTTTGTATCTGTTAATGAGCAAATTAAAATAATTTATAATATTAAATTATTTTAATAGGAGTATAATGTAAATTTTGTGGTGAAGAAAGTAATTTATATATGGAGATTAAATTTAAATTATATTATGAAATAATATAATTTGATTATGAAGTCTTGTAATGAATTCGCTATGAATTAAATTTCATGAGCAAGTTAACTAATTCACTTAATTAAATTGGTGAATTAAGATAATATTTAAATTATGGTTAAATATATTAAAGTATTAATATATTTAATGAATAGAAATAAATTGTCGAAGACAATTTATGGAAAGAAGAAGATGATTAAATTAAATGCATTCTAAATAAAGGAAGGAATATATTAAATTATATATTTAATATATACTTAAATTTTTGAAAAAAAAAACAATTTATGGGACGGAAGGAGATAATTAAATGTAATTATACAAATGTGTTGTATACATTAAATAAGTGAATTAAAATAATTAATTGAATATTAATTATTTTTAATTGGTTTCGTTACATTAAAATGTGTTATTTTATTAAATAGATTAATTCTATTTTATTGGAAGAAATTTTATACATGTGTGTATTTATAATACATTAAAATGTGTTAGATGTATATACGTATATATGTATGTAATGTATATAATATATTATGTATATATGTGGAATGGGAGTGCAGTAAAGTAATATATGCATGGTATGGTGGAAAAATATTATATGTGATGTAATATATTATATAAGAAGTAAAGTAGTGTAGGTAATATACATATCCTATACGAATATGCTGGGATCAAGGAATCAATCTATGATGCTAAATAATGAGTCATTTTTTTATTAAGCAGGAGGTGTCAAAATAATACTTCATTATCAGGACACGTAGCATGCGACTGATAAGTTAAGATAACTAAGTAATCAAAGTTAAACCATTCTCAGTTCCTTTTTCATTTCATCCGTTCTATTCCCCTTTTTCTCCCAACTGTTAAATTCCATACCACTCAAAGGCTCACCAAACTTCTCCCAATTTCGGCAAGCATCAATAGTTTCGGCCAAGAAGTGAAGTAGGGAGCTGAATTGAAAAGAATTGAGGATAAGGTGCAGCCTAAAGGAGGGATTAAATTCATTCAACTACAAGATTGAACCACAAATTTAGTAATTGCATCCAGCAAGCAAGGTAAGCTATACATTCACACTATGTTTATAAAAAAAAAAGTATATTAATAATTCCACTGGTGAGATAAAATAATATAGATGGGGTGAATATGCTAAGGTACAGTGAGCCATTTTTGATGTAATCAGGCTTTGTAATGTACTACTCATTCACAGTCGTGACCATGATCCCCAGTGAGTATATTAATGATTCCCAATATATGTATCTCCACCTGTTTGGGGTAAATCTTTAATATGCAAATTCAGAAACTTGAAAGGCGGGCTCGGTTTATACAAGGATGTGGTAAAGAATGAACATGCTCCTGATGTTTTAGTTTATTGTATGATTATAAATGGTCTTCGCAACCAGGGGAGAATGCTTGATGTGCTTAGCTTTTTGTGTCGGGCTCTAAAAAGGGTTTTAAAGTCTAATGTTTTTATTTTTAATTCCTTAATCGATGGTTGGTGTAGATTAAAGCGAATAAAGAATGTTGTGAAACTGTACACTCAAATTGGTATATATGACATACATCCAGATGTAGTTACTAACACGGTACTTATTAAAGGGATAATTGAGAAAGGAAGAGTATTTGAAGCATTAAGTTTTTAATAAAAAATTGTAATTATGTGATATATCGCGGTTATGTAATAACACGGCATAATTACATAGGTTATTCGATGAATGCTAAAATATAGTGGATGATAACTATCAGATGACGGTTATACAAAGGACGTATGATAGGCATATATCGTGAATTGGTAAATGCAAATTCAGGCAAGTTTTTCACTTCTGTTATGTTTTGTGGATTTAATTTTGTTTATGTATCGCATTAAATATTCATGTGGGTGTTTAATTAAGTACATACCATGCTCTATGAATTGCCAAAGTCAAAATATGACTAAATCAATTGGGTTATGGAACTCAATTTATATGTGATACTTGATGGCATATATGGTACGTAGTAATTCGATATTTTGAGATATAGAATGTATGTGTTGATGCATTGTATAGAATTTTATGATGTATAAATGATATGAAAAGTAGAAGAATTGTGTTGTGTATAGTGAATATAAAGTTTTGTGGTATGTGAAACATGATAGACTGTTAGACTTGCTGGGCTGTCGAGCTCAATCTTGCAAAAATAAACTTTTTGCAGGTCAAGGATACAATGCGATATTATTCGCCATCTGATGATATGGATTAGAAGACGTGCAAAGGAATACCTTTTATTTATTTATTTTTTTTTGTAAACAAAATTGTATTGAATCACGATGATTGTTCTTGACATGTGCACTGATAGGTAAGTAAACCTTGAAATATTCAATAAATAAAGAATATTTGTTTTGAATGCATTAGAATGAGCAAATCAATATAGTGATAATACTATATAATAAAGAATCCGAATGTAAAATTGAGTTGTATATACTCATATCTACTTCGATATATAATCATAAAGGTTGCGATTCAGGGAATAGAAAGAAAGATATAAAAAGTTTTTAATTATCTGCATTTTCAACTATTATTTCATCTTAGTGTGATGTAAAGCTGAATTAAGATAATATTTAACGCACAAGGTCAGGATTAAAATTAGTCCTAATTTTTGGATTAAGTTGGTGCTGATTTTGGGGGCGTTACAGTTGGTGGTTTGCTGTGTGCCGTCGTGCACGCAGCTGCTGTCCATTACAGTTATACGCAGCAGTCCCCATCGCGTCAAGCTATTTTGTAAATTATTTAACTTTTAACATGTATGTCTGATCAAAGTGAATTCCGGATATATTATAGTCACTATAGCAGACTATTTTTAGAAAATTCTACCCATCCATTTCGGACATCCTTGACAGTCCAAACTAAGCGTCAAAAGTGCTTGCTCGTAACTGTTTCTAACATTTCCTTTAGTTCCAATTCGCTTTCAAAGGTGTTTTGATTAATCTAAATTATTTAGATAACCTTATTACACCCATTCAAATATATTCCAATTCAAAGTTTTGGTTAATTATTGAGTTTTAAGCTTTAAATTTCATTTGAGCATTTTATCGAATATGTTGTGTGCATTCTTCAATTTTCCAGATTTCTTAGAGTTTGGTTTGAGGTTTAACTAGGATTCACCATGGAATCCTCCCATCCTTGTTTCTCCTCACAACAACCACTAATCACCCATGTTTTAGGTTCAAGTTACAAGCATTTTTATATAATTTTTGCATAACCCAGCTATACAATATAGCAATTTAGATAATCAAAGGAAGAAAATGAAATTTATAGATGAAATAAATTTTGATTCTTACCTGGTTTGTTCGGTATTATGCTAGACTTTTACTTTAACTCCTTCTCTCAATTACACATCATCTTTAACTTGCAAGTATAGGAGTTAGAGAAATTTCTTTGTGAAACATGAGGAGAGAGTAACGAAAATTGGGGATGGGAAAGGAGGGGCTGATAAGTTCTGCTTTTCGGTTTTCTAATTTCCTTAGTAGCTTTGTCAGTTTCATTAATGCTTAGTGTCCCATGATGGTTTAATAAATTAACAGCTCCTGCTTCTCATTTGGTTACTTAGCCTTATGCATTACACCTCCTGCTTAACTAATAGGACTCAGCATACTTATTAACATACACCCTCCGTACATATCGCGTAATAGTACATTACGCGTAAATGTATCCCAATATTTCCGAAAATTAGTAAATTAAATATTTTTTTAAAAAATTATGAAATTTATTTTAATAATTATGGAATAGTTTCCACAATTATATAGTATCACTTCTATACAATAATATGCCTCTTATTCTCTTTTTATAAAATGAATATCATTCACCAAATAAAATAATTTATTTAATGAAATCATTTTATCACATTAGAATAATTTAATATACTAAATTATTTTAATTCATGTAATTTAATAAATATTCTAATTTAATATTCATAAGTTAGTTATTTCCTTTTTCAGCAAGCATGGAAATAATTCCCTTGTTTAATATTCTTAATACATTACCTCCTTATATTTAAATAATTTAATTTCACAAATCATTTAAATATACTTTATTTAATACATACAATAAAATTTGCATGATTAAATAATTCCTGTTTTCCTTTTACCTAGGAATTTATTTCAAACAACTAAGTACATGTAATAAATATATACATATATTTATCACATTGCAATCATATACTTATCATACCGCACACGTACACCGATCACAATAGTAACAAAATAATAAAATAAAAATTTATTCACTAATTTCTTATTTTATTATTATCAGGAAACTTCGAGTTATTACAACAAGTCCATATACCATCCCCACAAATCAAACCTGAAGCCACTGCAGGTCCAAAAGCATCTGCCTTGGCCTTATTTATCTTCTCCCAAACAAATAATATCAAACTTCCAAGGCACATATCAATGGCAAAATAAGACCCCAAATAAAAAGGTATTGCCATTGCCATTGGAAGTGGAATAAACCACGCGCGTTTATTCCCCAAACCATCCCAGGTTTATAAGAATCGCGGAACCAAAAAACACATAACACAGAACTAGGCAATTTTTTGGTAAGGATGAGAATCCATCAACCCCTAACTTGGCCATGTTCCGATAAACAAGAGCAAATGGTGCAGGGTATTCACTTCCAATTTGTCCTAAATCAGGGAATGCTTTATAAAATACCCAAAACACGCAAGGAGAAATTACGCAGCCCATTGCTGTACCTATCACTTGGCTCACAAACATGGACCGCGGTGAAGCCAATGTCAAGTATCCGGTCTTGAAGTCCTGCATAAGATCAGATGCTGTAGAGACAATATTCATCATGACCCCACAAGCTGCTAAACCTGCAAGTACACCGCCATGTGAGGATCCGGCCCATGCCCCTATTGTAAAGATTGCAAGCTTTCCATAAGTAGATGCAAGGGACTAGTCAGTTAGGCCGCATCCAAAGGCATTACAGAAGGCTAATGTGGGAGCAAAAATGTAGAGTAAGATAATGTAGTACCACTTGAGCTGGTGGAAGATATGAGGAAGCGTTGCAGTTGAGATTGCTGCAATAGTAACATAACAGTAGATATGTTGGGATTTGATCTTTGAGAAAAAGTTGCGTTCATCATAGGATAGAGGAGGGTTTACAAGAGATGGATGATCAGCAACTGGGAGATCAGTAGATTCATTCCTCTTTCGGAGAATGTAAACCAAACCAGCAATAGTCCGGCTCAGAACCTTGACAAAGTTGTATAAGCCATCGCCAAGGATCATTGCAATGGCGATGAATACCTGTGTGTATTAATGCACTTAATTTCGTTATTAAGTATTCAGTTATAAAAGGAAAATTCTAAGTAATTAGAGAGGCGTTAGACAAAGCTCTACAATGTTGTACTGTACAACCCTGTAGAACTTAGACTGAAGTTGTCTAGTTTATCTATACAAAGTTCTACAGGATTGTACAGTAGGTAACACAAAAACTCTACAGTGTTGTACTGTATAACCCTGTAGAGCTTAGACAAAAATTGTTTAGTTTACCTAAACAAAGCTCTACAGGATTGTATATTACAACACCGTAGAGTTTTGTCTGAGTAAACTAGACAACTTTTCTATCTAGTTTACCTAACATTACTCATTACTCGTTACAAAAAGAAATGAAACACATACTAGAATTTAAGTTATGTACCTTGTAACCTTGAATACCACGCTGACTATTCGAGCTGAGGCCTTCAGGGTACCAATCACCCTATCTGGTTTCTATAAGAGGCCACATAACACCCCATGAAAGAAGTCCTCCAATCAACACAAATACGTTTACGATATAGGGACAAATCATTCCAGCTCCAACATAAGTAGCCTAGAAATCAAAGTAAAACCTATACTTAAGCGACGAATAAATTAATAAAATAGAAGAAATGCGAGACTATATATGCATGTTATATTAGTGAAAGAGTTATATGCGTACTTGTGGGCATATGCTTTCATTCCAAATGTAGGAAAATTTAAGAACCCACAATCATCACCAGCAGTGAATAACCATTGGAAAAAACCCCACAAGTAGCTAAATGAAAAGAACTTGCCTAATACTTTCACTTGTTTCCTGCATCATGTTGTATAATTTTGAAACTATAAACTTTTAAACAGCTGAATACAAAAATAAGTAATGTTAGACGGTGCATTACTTTGCTAACTTGGTGCCTTCAAGAGTGTGGAAACTGTTGATAAGATGTATAGTTGCATTACCACTTGGATATGTTAATTTGAAGTCTATGATCATAATTTGAAACCAAGCATACCATTCAAGATTTTAGAAAGCTTTTATTTCCCACAAAATTTAAGCTTTTAGTTTCATATGATAAGAAATACACCAAAAAAAAAAAAAAGTCGATAACCAAAACCATGGTTTGATAAGTAACTGTCTTAAGTATATGGAAATCAATCTCTTTTATGAATGTTCAAGGAAAATTGTCACCAACTTTCTTGAACTTCGGTTTTGGTATAGTGTATGTTTGGTTACACAACATTTAGTGCTTTTGGAAATTAAAATGCACTTGAAAACCTTGCTTGTTTAGAAACAACTTAATTTAAACGCAGTTTATTTAACTCAAAAATGCCGCTTTTGAAGCTCAAACGCAATGCAACAAAAATGGTGGGGTGCGTTTGAAAATCCAAATGCTGCAAACGCCACCGCTTAATACTACAAACACTAGTAACCGAACAAATCCAGAGTAATAAAGATTTGTGGGAGGTACTCGATTGTTGACATGTAATACACAAAATACAAGACTGATGATATAAAAATCGTCAGTAGTCGAATACCTCCCTTTTCAACATATAGATTAAGCATACATTTCGTAGAGGCACAACAGAGAAGAGGCCTAGAAAGCTAACCACAAAGAGAAAGCCAATCATCCAACTTAATTTAGGGTTCTTATAATCTAGGCTATCTTTGGCCTCTCCTGATTGTTTGGCAGTGTCCTCACTCATCCCATATAGGTAATTCCCAAAGCCACCTATATATACGAAAACAACAAATAAGAGATTTTTAGAAGAGAGAAAAACATATTAATAATCAAAACAAAAATTAGTTAACATGGTTTGCATGCATATTCTTAAGAACAGAGCATCCTCTGTGACGCCCCCACATTCGAGTACTTGAAACCCGAACTTGGTGCTACACGATACCATTTCTTTGAGCGGAAAAAAAATAAAATTTACAAACTTAATATATACATATCAGAGTTGTCTAATCCCAAGTACGCAACCTTTAAGCATGTTCATTACATGATAGATAATAAATATTATCACCTTAATAAAGTCTAACTATTACAAACAACACCTGGTATTCTATTCTTTGAGCTTTCCTTTGCCCTTGTCTTTGCCAGAGCCTTCTGGTCTATCACCCTTAGCTGAAAACATTTAAGTCAAAGCAAGAATGAGCATTCAATTGCTCAGCAAGTAATAACAAATATAATAATGCGCTAAAGAAGTAAATGTTTTCTTTGAGGCCTACTTCTACCACGAATCAATAGTGGTGAAGTCATTTGAAGACATTCTTAATAACATATTAAATCGTTTTAAAATTTTTTGAAACAACATATTTACCATGAATGCTGAGCGGTCAGTAGACCACGAACTTTTATTTTTCATTTTCGAAAAGGTTTAAACAGAAATTCATCTGCAAACCGATCTAGTCTCACGGACATGTAGGGTGATCAGCCCCGTTATGTCATGTATTGATCAATACTGTCTGTTTGAACGCTAAACGCATTCACTCTGTTCGCCTTGGGCACAAAAACATATTCCCCTTTTAGGGTTGTTCATACTCAGTCTGGAGTCCTAACTAAACAACTCAGTTGGACGACTTAAACATAACTTTTAGTATTCAACAATGTATTTCGAACTATGTCTAGCCGAGTCAAATGGCTTAGACAGACTGTAAACCATAATACATGTACTGAAGTTCAATAATAAATAACAAGATTTGTCATATCAAAGGATTTAAGTTCAATAGTTCTTGTGTAACAACAATAGTTTATACAAGTGGGGACACTTGTATAATGAAGGGTAATAATGAGATATTAATAAACAATAATTGAATTGAGTACAATTTCATAATGTAAGAATAATTGCATAAACGAATCATGACAGATATGAATAATTAATAATAATTATTCACGAGTATGCTTTGAAATTGATAACTCATGATAAGTTAGGAACTAATCACAACATATACCTGTTCGCACAAAATAAAAGTAGCGCATAAGGTTTAGATACTTGCAATAATGTAAAGAGTTTAAGATTAGAGACTTGCTCAATATAAATTTAAGTAAGGTTAGGGAACTTGCCTGTCTGAGGAGCTACAGATATCTAGCCTTAATTAATATTCTTTGAATGACCTAGCATTGATAATGATGGTCTATCAATTAGTACTGAGAATAATTACATATCTATATGCTTACTTATTTTATTTATCTAGCAGATATATCAATCATCTAGCACACATAATTTAATATGCTATCCTTAATCCTATAAGACATATAATCGATCTCAGGTCAACGATTTAATTAATTAATAATGTTTTTCCTTAAGTAATAAACACTTATTAAATCCTTTAAACAATTTATTATAATTATTTAATTAATGAGTTATTTAAACTCTTTTTATTTTATTAACTTTGTCTTCATTTAATTACTATTTAATATTAGTTAAATAGTAATTAATTAATTATCCTTAGTTATTATTTAATAAGAAATAATAACTAATTATATTTACTTATTATTAAATAATAAGTAATCAAATTATTAATCTTATTTGTCTTTAATTATTATTTACTATTAATTAAATAATAATTAATTAATTAATTATTTGTCCTTATTTATTATTTAATATCAATTAAATAATAATTAATTAATTTATAAATTTTATGTGAGTTAACTAACATATGACTAAGTAATTACCATTATTTATTACTTAATCTTACTTAAATAATAAATAATTAGTTTATTAACTTTAACATTCTTTAATTATTATTTAATATTAATTAAATAATAATTAATTAATTATTCCACTCTATTTATTATTTAATCTTAATTAAATAATAAATAGTTAGTTTAATAACATTAATTCTATTTAATTATTACTAACTGTTAATTAAATGATAATTAAATAATTAATAACACTTAAACAATATTTAATTAGTTTAATAATCAATTAGTAGCATTAAAAGTTCATTAGTTAGTAATTTTAAATGATTTAAAAGGGTTTAAATCATTAATTACGCTAATAATTACTAAATTACCAAACAAAATTCTAAATTAAATATTATAATATTCTTTAACATTTTAAAAAACCTTTGGTCCAAAACCCGTCGCCGAAACCGGCCGGAAAAGGCCTGAACCGGTCGCCGGAAACCCCCCGTGAACCGGACCGGTTCACTTAAATAAATCATGCAGGCTGCCCTTTAATTTCCAGATTTGGGGTCCTTTACGGAAACGTGAATAAAATGAAATCTATAAGTCGTATAGAGGTCTAGTCGGTCTCGTTGGATTCGTATCTTTCCGAACTACAATTTTCCATCATCAAAATCCAGATTTGGTCACGTTTTGATCACTGAAAATAGTCCGGCAGTGGACTGTTATGCACAGCCCTTTAACAGTTGGGGTGTTTTGGTATAAATTATATATCTCTTTCATTTTAACTTCTTTTTGAGTGATTCCAACGAGATTGTATTCTTAACTTACCCATAATATACCAGAAAATATAAAATCACAAAAATAATTTATAAATTTCCAATTGTGCAATTTATTTGAACAAACTACGATTTGTTCGTCTTAAAAATTGTTTTGAAGCATTATGCTTAACTTTTCTACATAAACACATATCAATACCAAGTTAAACCCATTACACTATATATCTACCATTCTAGCATGCTTCTAGCTATTTGAAGCTTGAACTCTATATGTCTAACATAAAATGACATAATGCATACAAGATTAAGGTTTTCTAAACTAGAAAAATTATTTTTCATTTCTTTCTTTGATCAAACTTTTAACATCCAAAATGGTAAGATCTTAACATAAAACACCATTTAACAAGTAGGTCTAATGTTCTAGGGTCCAAGATCATGCACTCATGATTTATTACAAAACACCCACAAGAAATTAATTAAACTACTAAGGTTAGGGTTTTTAAAACTTTTTATACCTTGTTGATCTTATAGCCCTTCTTCTTCTCATTCCACAATATATGATGAAACTAGATAGCATGAAAATCTCCTTTTTCTTCTCTCCTTAGGCTCACGGTTGAACCCCTCTTGGTTTCTCTCTCTCTCTTTTGTTTTCTCTCTTAGCTAATTTTGGAGAAATGAAGATCTCTCACAAAATCTTTCCAATATCTTCTTTTTCTCTTTCCTCTTTGCTTGCAATCTTGGCAAAATCACAAGCTATTGATTTTATTTTATTTAGGCTAGGTGAGTTGGCAAAAATAGCTTGCAAGGTGGCTTGGAAAATTAAAAGCCCATGTGCTTATTTCTCCTCCATTTTTGACCGGATACTCCCCCCTTATTTTCCCAATTTTTGATTTAATTTAATTGCTTTATTTAGCTAATTTATTTATCTAGAAGACCCACTTTATTTGGGCTCAAGTTTGGGCTACTCAAATTATTTATTTGGGCTAACAATTAATTTATTTGGGCCATGACAATTAACATATGTCCAACACTTTTATTTTAGCTTACCATAATTATTTAACTAGGGTTACTAGTCCACTTATTTTGGACTTTAAATAATTACTCATATAAATTTAATTATATAACCCAATTAGACTTGCTTTAATTAGGTTAATATAATTTAATAAGTTGAGATAAATAAAATAAATCTCTTAAATTAGCTTACTAGTATATACTTTAAATACTAGAAATCTCCAATGAATATAGCCCTTAGGTGATTTAATTCCCATATATAATATTAGATTAAAGGCTTACTTATTAATTCTCTTTATATATATATATATATACATATTTATAATATCTATTTATTTAGTCACATACATTTTCTCATAAGTCATAACATATTTATCATCATGGATAAATAATTATTATACTTATTGAATCACATATTGTTCATACATACATTCAAATATAATCAATACTTATTTTTTTTAATATTTGAATTTCCCTAAGAAAATAAATTCTTATTATTCATAATACAATTACATTCATTTTAAATATAATTATATCAATAATTATATAAAATTTAAAATCCATAACCATAGATCAAATTAGAGTTTTGATCCGTACGATCACTTTGTCACATTAACCTTTCTTAGTCAACTTAAAATAATTAAATCGACTAATCTGTTAAGTTCCTTTCATTAAGAGATAATCATAATAATAATAAAAGTCTATTCATAAAGTATACATATATTATTTAAATAATATATTAACCATATTTTCATGAAAAATAAATAATAGAATATTTTTACTACAAAATTAATTTATTATAAGAATATAATTTATAATAATCAACAATTCCTTTTTCGAAAAATTTATTTGAAATCATTCATGCAATAAATAAATATATATTTATCACATATACACATATGCTTTACCTTGCACATATTTTCATATTTAATCCGATAAAAATAATATTATATATATAAAAAATTTATTCGCAAAATTTCTTATTTAAATTATATCCAAAATCTTGGGTTATTACATTCACCCTCCCTTATAAGGATTCCGTCCTCGGAATCACCGTTACAAAACTCATACCCATGAAGGTAAATATTATACACATTCATTGCCAAAAGATCCTGATCTGATTCGATCGAATCGATCTGTAACTATTCAGCGTAAAGCTTATCTATCTGATTAAATGGAATTTGATTTCTAATAGAACTCAAATTCCTCCTTCAAAAGTTGTTAATAAAACGATTTATTATTATACTTATATATATATATATATATATTATCAATCTAGGTCATTTCTTATAGTTCAGATGTTTTCAAGCATAAACGTACCCCACGGTATATATATAAGAATAAATTATTATTCGAATAATACCTGGAATTCCATCCCCGGCTGCTATCGTATCTTGAACCGTCATATTGCAGGTCCTCGCAGTTGGCTTGTTCGTTGGGGTTGGATAGGTTATCGCCAGCTTTCCACCGTTTTTCCCAGTATTGGCATTTCCCCCATCAACCTTTCGTTTCGGACAATCCCTTGCCATATGTTCAGCTGATCCACAAATAAAATAACCACTATTCTTTCTGGGGTTGGGGCAGTTAGGAGAGATGTGTCCCTCCTGCCCGCACTTGTAGCACACGAACTTCCCTTTAAGACATTCGCCCGAGTGATTCTTTCCGCAATTTGAACACTGTGGAACCTGCTTCTTTATCCCAGCTTGCTTGTTACCTGCATCATTGTTCCATTTCCACTTCCACTGCTTCCTTCAACCTTTACTTTTCCTTCCAACTTAGCTTTATTCTTCTTTTCCTTATTATAGAGGCTCATGGCCTCACTTCCCCCTTCGGCTATAATAGCCTTTTCTAGTAAAGATGCAAATGTACCAATCTGCAACACTGCGACTTTGTTGTAGATCCAAGGTTTCAGACCATATTCAAACCTTCGTGCCTTCCGTGCTTCAGTATCCACTTGGTGTGGAGCGAATCTGGCCAATTCGTTAAACTTGGCAGCGTATTCTGAGACAGTCATATTGTCTTGTTTCAGTTCTAAAAATTGGATTTCCATTCTGGCTTGCATTGCGGTCGAGAAATAATTCTCGTTGAATAGTTCTTTGAATCTTGCCCAAGTGATGACTCCTGTTCCGGCCCTTGTTTGATTAGCCTCCCACCAGAAGTTTGCTTCCCCTTTTAGCATATATGTAGCAAAGGCGGTCTTTTGTTCCTCCGCTACCCTAGCAATTACAAACGCTTTTTCAATTTCCTTTACCCAGGCTTGGGCTTCTATAGGGTCAGTCGTTCCTTTAAATTCAGGTGGTCCCACTGCCTTGAAGTCTTTAAAGTTTGCCAATTGATCGTCTGGCCGATTTCTGGTTTCTGGTGTTCCAGTGGGGTTTCTATTATTAAACGCCCCAATCAGCAAATCGATAAATTGCTGCATAGGGTTTATAGGTGGGACACCCTCAGTTTGGGTTTCTGGTTCTCTATTTTCAGGCTCCCTGTTATTAGGTTCCCTATTTTCCGATTCTTCATTTGCAATTCTTTGCATTCGCGGTCTTCCTATTCCCCTCCATCTTGGCGGCATTGTTTAAATCAATCCGGCTTGCTGGATGCAAGAACTTAGCTTACCTAATTATGAATTATCAGTCAGTCAATGTGCTATATTCGCTATTTACCAAAACATAATCATATTCATTTTCATTTAAACTGTACAAAGTACTTTTCATTACACCAAACATACTAATAACATTACTTACTATCCCTTAATGACAACAAAAGTCGGGATTAGTACATTACACACATATCATATCATTCGCCATACATAATCTTAAAATACTTATCCTATTCGTTTCCTACACCTTTCCTAGAGTCTGGGCAAACCTTTGCCTGGTGACCTACTATTCCACATACAAAACATATGCATTGCTTCGGTTCGGGACAATGAGAAGAGACATGTCCTTCACGTCCACAATTGTAGCATACGTTCTGCCCTTTCATACACACGCCTTCATGCTTCCTGTTGCAGTTTGCACATCTTGACACTTGCTTATAGTTCCCTTGGTTCGAATTTTCGATATCACGATCATTCATCTTTCTTTTTCCTTTCTGGCTTGGAGTTGCAGACGATTTGTTCCATTTGACTCCCATTTCATCAATTTGAGCTTTTAAGTTATCTTGTTCTTCCATTATTTCAATTAAGGCTTGTCGCATCCGACTATTCAGTAGTCTTTCCATTTCCAACAACTTTTCTAGACATACCACCTTATTCTTCAGATTCTGCACTTCCGTTGATGCTTGGTCAGCTACAACTTCAGCGTCCGAATCACTATCTGCCAGTATTACCATTTCTAGTTCCGGTTCTATGTTTTCCAAAATGATGACCTCATCTTGGTTGTTTTCAGGCGGAGTGATTTGCTCCTTCTTTATAATATGAGAGATTCCTAGTACGTTCCTTCCGGACATCTATACACAAACAGTCTTGATTAGTACATATAATATACACATTAACAAATAATAATTTCATATAAGTTAGTTTTTATTTTGTTTCACGATGAATTTCCTTAATTCATCTCCTTTAAACTCTATTTGAGTTATTTGTTTTTAAACGATTCTATCTAGCTTAAGGTTATAGCCTAAGGTAATCCCCCACCTAAGGTTTCTAACCTATAGCTCTGATACCAAGTTGTGACGCCCCCACATTCGAGTACTTGAAACCCGAACTTGGTGCTACACGATACCATTTCTTTGAGCGGAAAAAAAATAAAATTTACAAACTTAATATATACATATCAGAGTTGTCTAATCCCAAGTACGCAACCTTTAAGCATGTTCATTACATGATAGATAATAAATATTATCACCTTAATAAAGTCTAACTATTACAAACAACACCTGGTATTCTATTCTTTGAGCTTTCCTTTGCCCTTGTCTTTGCCAGAGCCTTCTGGTCTATCACCTTTAGCTGAAAACATTTAAGTCAAAGCAAGAATGAGCATTCAATTGCTCAGCAAGTAATAACAAATATAATAATGCGCTAAAGAAGTAAATGTTTTCTTTGAGGCCTACTTCTACCACGAATCAATAGTGGTGAAGTCATTTGAAGACATTCTTAATAACATATTAAATCGTTTTAAAATTTTTGAAACAACATATTTACCATGAATGCTGAGCGGTCAGTAGACCACGAACTTTTATTTTTCATTTTCGAAAAGGTTTAAACAGAAATTCATCTGCAAACCGATCTAGTCTCACGGACATGTAGGGTGATCAGCCCCGTTATGTCCTGTATTGATCAATACTGTCTGTTTGAACGTTAAACGCATTCACTCTGTTCGCCTTGGGCACAAAAACATATTCCCCTTTTAGGGTTGTTCATACTCAGTCTGGAGTCCTAACTAAACAACTCAGTTGGACGACTTAAACATAACTTTTAGTATTCAACAATGTATTTCGAACTATGTCTAGCCGAGTCAAATGGCTTAGACAGACTGTAAACCATAATACATGTACTGAAGTTCAATAATAAATAACAAGATTTGTCATATCAAAGGATTTAAGTTCAATAGTTCTTGTGTAACAACAATAGTTTATACAAGTGGGGACACTTGTATAATGAAGGGTAATAATGAGATATTAATAAACAATAAATGAATTGAGTACAATTTCATAATGTAAGAATAATTGCATAAACGAATCATGACAGATATGAATAATTAATAATAATTATTCACGAGTATGCTTTGAAATTGATAACTCATGATGAGTTAGGAACTAATCACAACATATACCTGTTCGCACAAAATAAAAGTAGCGCATAAGGTTTAGATACTTGCAATAATGTAAAGAGTTTAAGATTAGAGACTTGCTCAATATAAATTTAAGTAAGGTTAGGGAACTTGCCTGTCTGAGGAGCTACAGATATCTAGCCTTAATTAATATTCTTTGAATGACCTAGCATTGATAATGATGGTCTATCAATTAGTACTGAGAATAATTACATATCTATATGCTTACTTATTTTATTTATCTAGCAGATAAATCAATCATCTAGCACACATAATTTAATATGCTATCCTTAATCCTATAAGACATATAATCGATCTAAGGTCAACGATTTAATTAATTAATAATGTTTTTCCTTAAGTAATAAACACTTATTAAATCCTTTAAACAATTTATTATAATTATTTAATTAATGAGTTATTTAAACTCTTTTTATTTTATTAACTTTGTTTTCATTTAATTACTATTTAATATTAGTTAAATAGGAATTAATTAATTATCCTTAGTTATTATTTAATAAGAAATAATAACTAATTATATTTACTTATTATTAAATAATAAGTAATCAAATTATTAATCTTATTTGTCTTTAATTATTATTTACTATTAATTAAATAATAATTAATTAATTAATTATTTGTCCTTATTTATTATTTAATATCAATTAAATAATAATTAATTAATTTATAAATTTTATGTGAGTTAACTAACATATGACTAAGTAATTACCATTATTTATTACTTAATCTTACTTAAATAATAAATAATTAGTTTATTAACTTTAACATTCTTTAATTATTATTTAATATTAATTAAATAATAATTAATTAATTATTCCACTCTATTTATTATTTAATCTTAATTAAATAATAAATAGTTAGTTTAATAACACTAATTCTATTTAATTATTACTAACTGTTAATTAAATGATAATTAAATAATTAATAACACTTAAACAATATTTAATTAGTTTAATAATCAATTAGTAGCATTAAAAGTTCATTAGTTAGTAATTTTAAATGTTTTAAAAGGGTTTAAACCATTAATTACGCTAATAATTACTTAAGTACCAAAACAAATTCTAAATTAAATATTATAATATTCTTTAACATTTTAAAAAAACTTTGGTCCAAAACCCGTCGCCGGAACCGGCCGGAAAAGGCCTGAACCGGTCGCCGGAAACCCCCCGTGAACCGGACCGGTTCACTTAAATAAATCATGCAGGCTGCCCTTTAATTTCCAGATTTGGGGTCTTTCACGGAAACATGAATAAAATGAAATCTATAAGTCGTATAGAGGTCTAGTTGGTCTCGTTGGATTCGTATCTTTCCGAACTACAATTTTCCATCATCAAAATTCAGATTTGGTCACGTTTTGATCACTGAAAAGAGTCCGGAAGTGGACTGTTATGCACAGCCCTTCAACAGTTGGGGTGTTTTGGTATAAATTGCATATCTCTTTCATTTTAACTTCTTTTTGAGTGATTCCAACGAGATTTTATTCTTAACTTACCCATAATATACCAGAAAATATAAAATCACAAAAATAATTTATAAATTTCCAAATGTGCAATTTATTTGAACAAACTACGGTTTGTTCGTCTTAAAAATTGTTTTGAAGCATTTTGCTTAACTTTTCTACATAAACACATATCAATACCAAGTTAAACCCATTACACTATATATCTACCATTCTAGCATGCTTCTAGCTATTTGAAGCTTGAACTCTATATGTCTAACATAAAATGACATAATGCATACAAGATTAAGGTTTTCTAAACTAGAAAAATTATTTTTCATTTCTTTCTTTGATCAAACTTTTAACATCCAAAATGGTAAGATCTTAACATAAAACACCATTTAACAAGTAGGTCTAATGTTCTAGGGTCCAAGATCATGCACTCATGATTTATTACAAAACACCCACAAGAAATTATTTAAACTACTAAGGTTAGGGTTTTTAAAACTTTTTATACCTTGTTGATCTTATAGCCCTTCTTCTTCTCATTCCACAATATATGATGAAACTAGATAGCATGAAAATCTCCTTTTTCTTCTCTCCTTAGGCTCACGGTTGAACCCCTCTTGGTTTCTCTCTCTCTTTTGTTTTCTCTCTTAGCTAATTTTGGAGAAATGAAGATCTCTCACAAAATCTTTCCAATATCTTCTTTTTCTCTTTCCTCTTTGCTTGCAATCTTGGCAAAATCACAAGCTATTGATTTTATTTTATTTAGGCTAGGTGAGTTGGCAAAAATAGCTTGCAAGGTGGCTTGGAAAATTAAAAGCCCATGTGCTTATTTCTCCTCCATTTTTGACCGGATACTCCCCCCTTATTTTCCCAATTTTTGATTTAATTTAATTGCTTTATTTAGCTAATTTATTTATCTAGAAGACCCACTTTATTTGGGCTCAAGTTTGGGCTACTCAAATTATTTATTTGGGCTAACAATTAATTTATTTGGGCCATGACAATTAACATATGTCCAACACTTTTATTTTAGCTTACCATAATTATTTAACTAGGGTTACTAGTCCACTTATTTTGGACTTTAAATAATTACTCATATAAATTTAATTATATAACCCAATTAGACTTGCTTTAATTAGGTTAATATAATTTAATAAGTTGAGATAAATAAAATAAATCTCTTAAATTAGATTACTAGTATATATTTTAAATACTAGAAATCTCCAATAAATATGGCCCTTAGGTTATTTAATTCCCATATATAATAATAGATTAAAGGCTTACTTAAAAAATCTCTATATATATATATATATATATATATATATATACATTTTTATAATATCTATTTATTTAGTCACATACATTTTCTCATAAGTCATAACATATTTATCATCATGGATAAATAATTATTATACTTATTGAATCACATATTGTTCATACATACATTCAAATATAATCAATACTTATTTTTTTTAATATTTGAATTTCCCTAAGAAAATAAATTCTTATTATCCATAATACAATTACATTCATTTTAAATATAATTATATCAATAATTATATAAAATTTAAAATCCATAACCATAGATCAAATTAGAGTTTTGATCCGTACGATCACTTTGTCACATTAACCTTTCTTAGTCAACTTAAAATAATTAAATCGACTAATCTGTTAAGTTCCTTTCATTAAGAGATAATCATAATAATAATAAAAGTCTATTCATAAAGTATACATATATTATTTAAATAATATATTAACCATATTTTCATGAAAAATAAATAATAGAATATTTTTACTACAAAATTAATTTATTATAAGAATATAATTTATAATAATCAACAATTCCTTTTTCGAAAAATTTATTTGAAATCATTCATGCAATAAATAAATATATATTTATCACATATACACATATGCTTTACCTTGCACATATTTTCATATTTAATCCGATAAAAATAATATTATATATATAAAAAATTTATTCGCAAAATTTCTTATTTAAATTATATCCAAAATCTTGGGTTATTACATCCTCTGTTTTGAAATTTTGGAGCAATTTTGGCACTTCTGAGTTCTGTCTCATAGAAGGTATGATTAAATAATTATCAAATCCTCATGAAAAAAACTGTTGAAAATGTACTTCTTATTCAAGTTATAATGGCTTATAACTTGATTGCTGACATATATAATCAAGAACTGTGATATTAAATAATTTATAAAAAAAAATTATGTTTCTCAAATATATTAAAAGAAAATATAAAGTTATAAATAATTTGGTTTGAATGAGTTGTACAGTTCTATAATCACTTTTACAATATAACTTTTATTTTTAGAGTAGTTTTATGTGCACAAACAATTGTGCATAAATGGAGGGGGGAAAATAATATTTGTGAATAAATGGAGAGAAAAAATAATATGTGAGTTCTGCTATTTAAATTATCCATTAGCTTTATTTATTTTTTGAACTATTTTTGTATATAAAATTACCCTTGTTTTTATAAGACAAAGTGAAATTTAGATTTTTGAATTTACTAATTTTCTCCCAAGCAATTCTATGTGCAAATATTGTGCACAACCTTTATTATTCCATGTATTGAATAGTGAAATAGAAAAAGAAAAAAAGAGTAAATAAACGTAATATTTAATAATTTTAATAGTAGGACCTACGTACTAATGTTTGTGCAAAATTTGTGTACATAGAACCGCTCATTGCTACTACTTTTTATCCTATAGTTACTGTCAACAAAAATTAAGAAGGAAAAACAAATGACAAAAAAATAATCTCTCCCAATAATTGACTATAGAAACTGACCAAGTTACTAATATAGATGTATTAAGAAGAACAAAATGCATGCATTTACAACATCTAATTACTGTTAAAACTAGATCAACAGTAATTCTTTCCAATCTACAATTATTAGAATGAAAAAAATTAAAAAAGCTAATAAAATTTTACAAAGATGGAAAGGTACATTCCACCAGAACTATGGAAAGAGATCAGAAAAACAAAAAATGCAACCACTTTTTAGTTTCTAAAACTCTTTGTTTTGTTAGTATCTTCGTATAGAGAGAATGAACTCGTAATCAGGTTGTCTATTTACAGTCGTCTCATTTCCTTTGGTTACGACAGCTCTTGCCATTACAGATGCCACCTGCTCTCGTGTCCTCAATCGTTCTTTCAAAATTCCATCAGAGTTCGAGTTCAGAATATCTGCAGAGTGCCTTGGCTGGAACCAGCATTCATCCTGTATATAATCAGCTTCTGATGTTATATATAATATGAAAGGCCACAGAACTCGCCAAATTTAGAGCTAACGGCGTGAGAAAATAGTGAATACGAATTATATTGAACCAAGCAAAATATTGCTCGGAGGGTACTTATTTATTACGCAAGTATGTTATTACCCAAGGTCATATATATATATATATATATATATATATATATTATGATTATCTACGTGTATATGATAGAGTTTCAGATAGAGGTAACATAATCGTAACTATAATTTCCCTCAATTGTTACAAGGTTACTCTAATAACAGAAGAATCATCACAGGCGTTAACTAGGGGAGAAACAAACTGAGTGAATCCTACTGGAAAAGATAAAAATATTAGGACCCGTTATGAAATCAATAAGATGTTTACAGAAACCAAGTGATAAAGTTAGATGGCAAGCCAAAGGATTCAACAGATCTTTATAATCAGAAAATATTTGGACGGCCACTAACCAACAGAAACTACTCATAATTTTCAACAATCTTTTCTCAACAATGGAATTAGAATAAATAATAATAACAATAACAACAACTAATATTAACTGAAAACAAGTGAGAAAGTTATATGGACTGCCACTAATCAACGGAAACTACTAATGATTTTCAATTAAAAGTAATTATATCTACCTGAGCATTGTAGCTCTGTAGGCCCACTACTGGAGAAACTATAGAAGCGTCCATGCAAGTGGAATCAAACGCCGGCCGTCTACGAACCAAGTGGCCAAGTGAATGGTAAGTCAAGAAAGCCGCACGGAAGTTGCCTTCTGGTATTCTGTAAATTGGGTACCAAGCCACTGAGTACCTAAAAATTACGTGGACTAATTAGTTCAGGGGTTCCTTCTTTATCTCATGCAGTGACATATTTTGATTTTTTAAGATAAAAGCATGCTATTATGCTTGAATTTCTGTGATTGATAAAAACAGATTTTGGACAAAGATCTGATCTGCTTCACTATGTACAGTATTTTATGTAAATTATACAGATCATCTTTCTACTTACCATGATGTAGGGTGAAGATCACGTAGACCCACTGAATTGAGAATAGTCGCATCTCCATATGCTCTACATTGTGATGGTACATCACCCTGAACCAGCTCCTTAATCCTAAAGTAAAGGAGTCAGACATAAGATAGGTCCACCAACGTTGGTCAAAAGATAGTTACAATTAAGACAACGGCAGTTCATCCAGATCATCAAAAGGATAAATTTACACGCATACATTTTAATATAATTTAAAAGAAACATGATGTATGACTTTGTTTTAATATGCAATACTAAAGTATTTGTTACAAGAAAGAAACAAATGTTATATACAACAAAAAATAGGACAACGCGTAGGAAGAAGAGTAATTTAATCTTATAAATAAAATAATAAAATATTATTAAGATGACATCAACTTGTCAATGACTCAGTGCCATTATCGTGCCATTATCATGTACAACATTCATTTTTACTGCAACCACCACACTACTACCACCTTACTGTGTTAAACGAGATCTAACTAGGATCAAAGCCATCTCTTTTTGCGGAATTGGGATTATTATAAAAATAAAGTGCTTAATAGACGTGAAAGTATAGCACAAGAGAAAGTAACGGAAGTGTAATTTATTATCACCAGCGAATAAATAAGAAACCAAAGAGATAAATTTTAACGATGCTACCTGATTCACAGGGTGAAATGACAAGGAACATTAAACTCATCAAGTATCAACAAACAATTGTAAGGAATAATCAAACAAAAGATGCAGAAAGAAAACTTACTTTTCAAATAACAGCCTTCTTCTTTGGGGTTGTTCTGATTCAAAATATTCAAAAAGAAGATCCTTATCTTCAGACCATTCACACTGAACTGGTGAAGTGCATACCTTCTCACTACCAGATACTGCAGACTGATCAGAAATTCCTGGTGCCAACAAGCCTGAGTTTTCTGCCCACGGATGAGGAATAAGTATAGAAAAAAGTGTACTGTTGGAGCGTTCAGATGCTTTAAACATCTCACTTGCCTTCACAGTCGGGGAAGCGAGGAGCACATTGCCATCATCTATTTGAGGGGCCTTGCGATTTCTGAACAGCTGAATTGTAGACAAGTATGGCACGAAATATGTACGGAAAACAACACCGTCAATACCCATTCGTGTTGAATTTTCATAATCCTCTGCCATTACTTCTAAACCATAACTCCCGTGTTTCTCATACCATTGCCACAATCCGCCTAAAGAGATATTGGGAATCTGACATCTGCACAGAGACTCATGAACAAACAAGAGCAAGTCTGATAATTCCCAATACTGTGTGACAAACAGATAACTGGAGAAGCAGAACAAAGAAGTTTCTCAACCTCACCAATTGGACAACCTGTTGCTAATTGGATGGCTTCAGAAGTCACTTGTGCCCTATGAGCATCACTCACTCTAGATAATATCTTCGATGAATCAATAACAGAATCCAGTTCTTTAAAATTGGATGTCGTCTGATTCCTCAAATTCTTAAGCTTAACCACATTTTTGGGATGTGAACCACTGACGTCGTTCAAACTCATCCCTATGCACATTAAACTAGATTCCGGTGCACAAACAACGCACTGTGACTCAAAAGCCAATTCCTCCACTTTACTGTTTTTCGGAGACCTGTTTTGACCAGCTGGTTCATCAAGCTTCACAATTGACAAACCACTACGTAGACTCGAGTCAAATGAACCAGAACCTTTTACCTTAGTGGATCCAGAGCTAGCATCTCGCTTCAGCTCTTCGGAAAAAGCTCCTTCATAACCTATAGGTTTATGAAGGTGTACTGCAGAGAGCTTCTCGGGCAGTTCTGATGTGTCCAGACAGGTGTATGATATTGATGACAAGCTAGTTTGATTAACATTTTGATCATTCAAACTAGAAGTAACAAGGGGCTCTACTTCTTTGAGACAAGCTTGTGAACTCTGAAGTGGTTTCAAGGTTATGGATTCAACTCTAGTTGTATGAAGCATGCTCTCTCCAGAACTAGTCTTGGAATAATGAGATCTAGACACTGTGTGTAGTCCGTTCTCTCCATTAACTTGCACAGGAAATGCACATAGTTCATTCTGTTGCACATCAACTCTTGCACACATATTTGAACTAGCCCTATGACTCTTCTTGTAATAGTAGTTGCACTCTTGCATTGATCCTCGATTACTTTTCCTCTCCACCTTTCCATAAACCTTTTTGATTGTTTGCTTTTTTACTTCAGCATCTGAATCCAGAATAGAACGAACAACACTGCTGTGGTTTTTAAGCAAAGGAGCCTCTTTTAACTCCACAACAAATTGTGAGCAAACTGGAATCACATTTTCAGAAGCGTGAATGCAATCTTGGGCATCATTCGTCTGATCCTTTTGCCATGCAGCATTATTTTCCCTCCCAAAAAGGCCATTCAAATTTCCAGCATTACTAACACTGCACCGACTTGAATTCTTGGGCACTCTTTTACTCTTTGTCGTTGTTTTCACAAGCACAGTCAGGTGATTTTGGAATATTATTCCCAGCATTCTCTTCATTAGACAGCGTAATTTCATTATCAGAATCCAAACATTTACCACCATTTGGACCAAGTGAGAGTGAGTCCAATACAGGACAGTCATTTGTCTCAGAATAATCATTGGAATAATTGCTCAGTTCACATTTTGTATCCTATACTTCTCCATTTAAGCTAGCATACCCTGGGTATTTGGTTTGAAATCCATCTTCAAAATCAGATACATGATGTTCACTACTGAAACTTGAAAGCACAGAGGGTGTCAAACTTTCCGAGACATCCACCTTCTCAATGCAAGACGTGCATGCATAACCTCTGGTATTGCTTCGTTCAGAATTATTCCCATTGCATATGTCCCCAGATTCAGATGATGTATCTGCAGATTTGGTTGCATAAGGAAGTGGTGCAACCCTATTATGGATGCCATTATTGGGGCCAGTTTGAGATGTTCCCTCTCCAGGGCGACATTCTACTTCAGTCAAGCCAGTTTCTCTTGAAAACTTTTTGTTCCGCTTTGCCTTCTTTCTCATTTTTTAACTTGAACTTCTTTTTCTAGGTTTCTTTTCCTGGGAAACAAAAACAACATATCAGATGAATTAGTAGTGTTCAAGAAAGTAAGAACCAGAATAGGATTGTTTCAGGTACAAGACGACATCTGACGATATTAATTTAGTAGTATTGACTCACTTTGTTTCCAATGCCTTTGTTTCGAGATAGATTAGCATTAACTGAAATTCCCGGATTTGCGGAACCCAGATGATTAACATGAGGTCCATGTTCCACGGGCAATGCAACAATCTTCCACTGCCCATTGGGTCCCACAGCAAAAAAAGTAAATATCGTACACCTGATAAATTAATGGAGATGTAAGTATACAACACATTCTCCACAATACATGGATACTATTAAAAGTTAGAAATGTCAAAGACAGAATTACAATAATGAATACTTGGTGAACTTCAAGAAACGAGAAAGGGCGTTATTATTTTCAGACCTGAAGAAGCTCTACCTTGAATAATATCATCTCTCTCTTATAAAAGCAGTAAATCAAACTTGAATTTAAAGCATGAGTTAAATACTTCCAAAATTTGGATTAAGTTAAATTTTGACATGTATGCTAACTATGAGATCAATACAGGCATTTCAAATTTAATATAAATTTAAATGAGGTTTCTCATCTGATTTCAGAGTAATTGTGGTAAAAGCGGAAAATAAACAAAGTTGAATTTGTCAATTTCCATAACAGGCCACCAAAATTGGGGCTAAATTTTGGCGCAAATGAACTAGTTTTCACATTTTCTTTTGAATCTCTAACACACATATTACATAAAAACACTCATTTCTCTTGTCATTCTCCTGATAATTTTGATAAAGTTTAATGGTGTATAAATATAGACAGAGGCCGAGGTGTGAGAGTTGGTGCCTGCTGGTGCTGTTTCCACGAAATCTGCACGAGAGAGATAGAGAGGTAGGGGGAGGGCGGATTTATGTTGGTGATGACTGTGATAGTACTGACAAGTAGAAAGGAAACTGAAGGTAGGTAGAAAGGGAGATAGTCTAGACCTTTTTGTCAATAAATAAGTCATCTGATACTCAAACGACTAACTTATCTCGACTGTTTTAATTTGAATAACATCAAGGAAGTCGTGTCAAACTGTTTCGAAAAAAGATATAGGGGTGTCATGTGGAACTGAGGAGAAGCCCAGGGGTGTTTTTAGTATTCTTCCCAAAAATTACTAGGAAACTAGCTCGTTGTTCCCACATCATCAAATTCAAATATGTTAGCAAGACTTGAATTCCCAATTCAGAGACGAGCTGATTCTAGAAGTGAATAGCCAGTATTCCTATCTGAAATCTTAGATTTAGAGACGGGAACTAATTATATTTATCCAGAGTAAAAGATTAGAACCATTTGGCCCATTTCAAATTTCAATGACATGTACACGGTATAGAGCATAAGTTACTGTAACTACAGGTTCTCCAGAAGTTAAAAATAAAATAAATATGACACGCGAACCATATCTAACCACAAAAAATATCTACAACAGATTTACCTGTGATCGGGGTCCTTCCAACCAAAGCAAGATACTTCAGTATCCTGGAATATTCAGTATAGCAAGTTAGGAAAGATTTCCAAATCCAAATGGAAGAAAACAGGAAAAGCCAAATCAGTTGATGCAACATTTATAGACCTTTGAAGATGAATTGATGTTATCCTTCTCTAAGGAGTCCCCGAACAAGAAGCTGCTTTCTTTATCTGCCTCTTTCTGAATAGGTATATTGCTTCTAGGGAGAGCACAGTGCATATTCTGCCGTGCTTGTTCATGATAGCAGAACATATATAAGAACAGGATTATCATTTGATACTGGAATTGGTTAATCAAATATCCTAGAGATAACATTCAAATTTTCAAGCTTTTAAGAAATAACAAATTTTTTTTTATGTAGCTAAATTAATAATCAAACAACATTTGTAATAAGAATATCAGGCAAACGAGCATCTATGGAAGCAGAACATATTGTAATAGTTTTAAAGCCTTTCAATTCCGGGGATGACAGGGGGTAAAAAAGAAACAAATATAAGATTTGACCGCACATATGAAGGAGACGTCACGCGTTAAGAAAGTAAGAATTCTTCTTTTTTTTTCTTTTTTTTTGGGGTGGGGTGGGGGGAGTATATTAAGATTATTAATCAAGATAGACCATTAAGGAATCGACAGATCATTTTGCTCAGGAAGTAGCTAATGCCACAGGGGCAATGAAGTTCACCGTAATGAATAAACATGACAAAATTTTCGTATAAGCAAGGAACAGACAATAAATAACCTATTTATGTCAATTTGTATGGAAAAACATGTATTGCTAAAGATATGTTTCGAAAATTTGAGTAATTCAATTTGTTAAGGGGGAGAATTTCTCAAATAAAGAATAGTGTTCGAGGGACGTGTTATGTAGACTGCAAACCCAGAAGAAATGGAAATAACACGCATGAAAAAACATCCACAACATGTATTAAAAAAAAATTACATCAAATGGCCACAAGGCCCACAAGTTGAGTCTCGCATCAAAAAATAGCAAACTCATTGAAATGCACATAGTTGCATAGGAGCGGTAGAAAGATGGAAAACAATATTTAAAATAAATTGAACACATTTATTGCAATCTATCTCATCCCTCCTATTTCTTTAGTGTCATTGAATAGCCACCTCTTTACTGATCATCTTTTAAATGATAATAGGAAGTTGGTAACACCAATTTTAACTCTCATACAATGGGCTTCACAGACATCCATTTTAAAGGGTTTCAAAAAACAAAGGTGATAGAAGTACTGCAAGTATCAACAATAAATGCACGATATGAAGCGGGTAGGACGATGGCTACAGGCTCGAAATGTAGAGACTTATAGAGATATATACTGATGTATTAAGCCTGAAATAGAAAAGGAAGTTCAGTTGACCAGGTTCCCCTTTTTATTTGTTTTAAGCTAACACTTCAGTTTCAAAGTACTGCCATAAGGCATGAAAAGAAATCTGCTTAAGGATAACGACTAAACGAGATGCGACTTAGGATACCCTTACAAAACTTATAGTATGCTGAT
The DNA here is from genome assembly GCA_034770075.1 of Aralia elata. Taxonomy (NCBI): domain Eukaryota; kingdom Viridiplantae; phylum Streptophyta; class Magnoliopsida; order Apiales; family Araliaceae; genus Aralia; species Aralia elata. The sequence goes on from CM068378.1 coordinate 83,209,107, forward strand.
TTTTATCAACCTTATGGTAATTAAGGAAATATAGAATTAATTTAGAATTGGCTTCATTCATGTTCAAGTATATAAGTTGTCCCACATCGAATACCTAGAGAAAATACGTCTAGTATATAATAACTAAGGCCAATTTTTCTTATTGCCAATTGGTTTTGAGCTAGAGAGCTTGATGTCATTATATGTTATATGTTAGCATGACATACATTGTAGGGCCCTTCATCTAATAGCTTAAACTTTTAGATGAGTTGTTTACTTAACATGGTATCAGAGCTCAGGGTGTGCAAGGTCTTGGGTTCAAATCATCCCGACCGCACATTGCCTTTATATTAATTTAATAGTGCAAATGCACTTTAATTTCTCCCTTCTCTATAAAAAGTTGCATTGCATTTGAGAGGGAGTGTTAGCATTATATACATTGTTGGCCCCTCTATCTTATAGTTTAAGCTTTTAGATGAGTTGGTTACTTAACACTATATTTGGGCCCATTTATAAATCTAACAATTCAAACTGATCGATAAAAACTGAAAGTTGACCGCAATCAATAAGGCTTTAGGTATTATGGTAGGGAAAAAGATCCGGTTTTGACCAAGTTAAGTAAGAAATGATATTCAAAAAGGAAATATGGATTAATTTTAGGGCTACGAGAGTCAACTTGTCAAAGTTAACAAAGAGGAGAATAATGGACATTAAACAAGAAAAAGTAGAACAGTAAAACATTACAAATGGTCTAGTTAACTTTGATATATTTACCTATGTTTTTGTGTTTATATCAATTTTCAGATCAACAAAATTTAAGGACTAAAAAATATGAATTAATATTTCAATTGTTCATATCTTAAGAAGCAAGGATTCTTCAATATGTTGGCCAATCCCCGAATACTTCAGGTTTCAATAAGAGTCTTTTGGGAGATTCCTCAATAGTTTTTTTTTCTCTAAATACTAAAAATTGAATATATGACTAATATTTTATACTATACTAGCTTGTATAATGTTTTATACACTACAACTATATATTTCCAAGAACTCCTAAATCTTATAATATATAAAAACTTTGTTTTTCTTCAATGTTTTTACATTTTATCATGAATTATTATTTATTGGTACTTAATGTATACACATATTTATATATATTTATATTTATATGCATATAAAAAATTATTTCAAACTTAAATATGTGCTGAATCCCTAAATCCCCATTTTCTGAAATTTGTTGAACTACCGAATCCCCTTATGGCAAGCTCGAATCCTTACTTTTTAAGTTTATAATTCTTCTATGTCCGTGTTAAATAGTTTGTTTACTTAGAGTAGACATTCAATTTGGGAAGTTCACTCCTCTCAGAAGTAAACATGTAATGAAAGAAACATCATAGTGAATTCATATAAGTAGACATGCATATAAAAAAAAGCTCCGACCATCATCTACACATATGATTGTGTATCCCATACCACACCTATGTCATATAATGTCTGAAATAGATTTTTATCTTACTCACTTAGAAAAATCTACGCAGCTCAGGGAAAAGGTAAAAATATTCCGTATTATACTAATTTGGAAAAGTCCAAGTTAGGGAAAAGGCAAATGGTCTCACATTATATACGCTAACTAAACAAATCAAAAGGTCAAAGGATTACCTATTAACTTTTTTCTTTCTGCATGCTCTATTGTATCGTATACCTAGGATTTTCTATAAAAGTTAGCGCAACCTAATCTCCTAACTCGAATCAACTACTATAGTTAAAAACCCTAATTTCAAAAGGAAATAATTCTTTAAAAAAATCTACTACTATAAATCTATAATTAAAACTTATCTCCTAATTAACTACTATAATTAAAATTTCTTGAATATCCTACTTAAAACAAGTAATAAAGAATTACATTAATAATCACATATTAAAATTTCCGGTATGTAGCTTCGCAAGCCAATACAAATAATAAATTTCTTAAATTTCTTCTTCCATTTCGCATCAAAAGCAGAAGCAATGTTACTTAAAACACATATCATTTTGGTTCGTGGAACCTATATATGAAAGACGTATAGGCAGACTAAAACGTGGAACGCTAAGGGTTGCTTCACAAATGCTTATAGTTGTAATTTTTTTTCAAAATCTAAATGCAATAAAACTAAACTTCAAGGAAGATTTTCAGTTACATAAAAAATTGTTTTTTTCAAGATAGGAACTACAAATGCGAAGTTTGAGGATCAAACACTCTAAGTTTGAATATTGATATTGTTGCAATTAGAGGTAGAAAACAAAAAAATATTTGGGTCACTAAATTTAGAATTTTGAAATTTAAAAGTAACTACCCTGCTTGCTTAAAATAAGTCTTATTTAACCTTCACATGCCACTTCACTACCCAGCAAGCTCCGGCTCGAAAACAAGTAACATATCAAGCAACTTACGCAATATCTATGCCTAAATACCATGAGAGAGAAATCACGGATTTCGAAGCATTTGGGTTCGATTTGAAATGGCCATTGGGAGATTAACTTTGATCATCTCTTAGGCTACGGATGTTTTGCTTTTTGCCTTTTCTTCCGGTACTGAAATAAAATGAAGGAAATCTCACTTATATATATATAAAAGGTCTTAGAATCATGATATATCATAAAACCAAAAAAGTAAAAATAATTTTGTCTAACGTTTGAACTTTATTAACCATGTGTCGTGATTAACGGTGTATGAAACTTTATTTCTCGAGATGTATTTTTATTGTTAAACGATAAAATTACGTAAAGTTTCTAAAATGTCATAATTTTTATTTTTGATTAATTGTCACGCCACTATTACTATATTTTTAACTATGGGTTAGAACATGTGCGATAAGATAAAATATTTTTTTTCTAAATTATGATAAAGATATCTTTAATTTTAGAATTATGTGAATATTAAAACTTTTCAATTACACTATTTCTCTCCTTCATTCTCGAGTAAACGGGTAAGATAAACTAATTTTTTCTTTTTCTTTTATTTTTCAATTTTTTTATCTTAGGTGGTAAATTTTAGGTAATTTTTAACTACTCATTTTTTATGGTTTCAAAAAAATTGCATCCTCAGTGTTTTTAATTTTTCTGTTGTTGGCTCCTTTTATTGTTGTCTAATAAACCTGACCTCTCCATTGTATCAATTTAGCTATCTACTTTTCTTTTTATTTTTTAAAGGCATTTATACCCGTGGTTTATATGGTTATCACTTTTTCCTTTTTCTTTTGCTTTTTTTTTTGTTATTCGGATATTCAATTCAAGCTAGCGGGTACTTTGACACTTTACCAGGTATGTGTGAATTGTGATTATCAAAAATGTAATATATGTAATATTATCAATGTACCAAATACGATCACGTGAGTATCTTAACACTTTATCGATCTCTTGGCACTTTATTAGGTACGTGTGATTACCGAGAAAGTAAGATTATCAATGTACCAAACACGATTTACAAAGATGAAAACCCATATTAACGAAAATCTAAAATGACCACCTAAGATAATTCGTACCAAACGCCCTTGAGGTTTCCATTGAGACAGTAGAAAGTCATTTATGTTCATCATGTAGGTTTCAAATCTCTATGATGAAGAAGGTAATGCTATTTAATGTTTGTAACATCTTACAAATGCTTGTATATAGGGCCTGTTCGGCACCTACTTATAAGTTGGTTTGACCAACTTACAAGTAGTTTAAGCAAAAAAGGTGTTCGGGAACAACTTTTTTTTAACTTACAAGTCAAAAAAAAAGTCAAAAAAAATAAGTAACATTTAGTTACTTAAAAAAAAATGACTTATAAGTCATTTTTTTTAAGTTGGTCAACGACTATGAAATGACAAAAATGCCCTCTTTTATTTTTAATGTTCTTCTTATTGAAGAACATTTTAGTAATCTTCTTATTTTATTTTAACTTATAAGTCATTATTAGCCAAACACATCCACAATTATTACTTATAATTCCTGACTTATAAGTAAAAATAATGCCGAACACTATTACTTATAAATCTACTAAAATTTTAACTTATAAATCTACTAAAATTTTAACTTTAAGTCAAAAAAAATAAGTCATTCCCGAACAGGCCCATAATGCTTCAAGTTCAATTTTAGGAAGACAGTACAAAGCTATATTTACAGGCAACTTTGACAGTACAATTATTTGGACTTTGACAACCTTTTTGAACAAGGCCTAGGACAAGGGATTTAAAAACTTGTCAACTTTACTATTTGTTCTCCTAGACAAAAACTTCATGCAGATAGGAGGCTTCACCCCAGCCAAAGCAAGTATTGAACTAGGCAAAGTCCATATACCATCCCCACAAATCAAACCTGAAGCCACTGCGGGTCCAAAAGCATCTGCCTTGGCCTTATTTATCTTCTCCCAAACAAATAATATCAAACTTCCAAGGCACATATCAATGGCAAAATAAGACCCCAAATAAAAAGGTATTGCCATTGCCATTGGAAGTGGAATAAACCACGCGCGTTTATTCCCCAAACCATCCCTTACTAGGTTTATAAGAATCGCGGAACCAAAAAACACATAACACAGAACTAGGCAATTTTTTGGTAAGGATGAGAATCCATCAACCCCTAACTTGGCCATGTTCCGATAAACAAGAGCAAATGGTGCAGGGTATTCACTTCCAATTTGTCCTAAATCAGGGAATGCTTTATAAAATACCCAAAACACGCAAGGAGAAATTACGCAGCCCATTGCTGTACCTATCACTTGGCTCACAAACATGGACCGCGGTGAAGCCAATGTCAAGTATCCGGTCTTGAAGTCCTGCATAAGATCAGATGCTGTAGAGACAATATTCATCATGACCCCACAAGCTGCTAAACCTGCAAGTACACCGCCATGTGAGGATCCGGCCCATGCCCCTATTGTAAAGATTGCAAGCTTTCCATAAGTAGATGCAAGGGACCAGTCAGTTAGGCCGCATCCAAAGGCATTACAGAAGGCTAATGTGGGAGCGAAAATGTAGAGTAAGATAATGTAGTACCACTTGAGCTGGTGGAAGATATGAGGAAGCGTTGCAGTTGAGATTGCTGCAATAGTAACATAACCTCCGATAGCAAACCATGTTGGGATTTGATCTTTGAGAAAAATTTGCGTTCTACGCTGATCATCATAGGATAGAGGAGGGTTTACAAGAGATGGATGATCAGCAACTGGGAGACCAGTAGATTCATTCCTCTTTCGGAGAATGTAAACCAAACCAGCAATAGTCCGGCTCAGAACCTTGACAAAGTTGTATAAGCCATCGCCAAGGATCATTGCAATGGCGATGAATACCTGTGTGTATTAATGCACTTAATTTCGTTATTAAGTATTCAGTTATAAAAGGAAAATTCTAGTTCTAGGTAATTAGACAGGAGTTAGACAAAGCTCTACAGTGTTGTACTGTACAACCCTGTAGAGCTTAGACTGAAGTCGTCTAGTTTATCTATGCAAAGTTCTACAGGATTGTACAATAGGTAACACAAAGCTCTACAGTGTTGTATTGTACAACCCTGTAGAGCTTAGACAAAAGTTGTCTAGTTTACCTAACAAAAGCTCTACAGGGTTGTATATTACAATACCGTAGAGTTTTGTCTAAGTAAACTAGACAACTTTTCTATCTAGTTTACCTAGCATTACTCATTACTCGTTACAAAAAGAAATGAAACACATACTAGAATTTAAGTTATGTACCTTGTAACCTTGAATACCATGCAGACTATTCGAACTGAGGCCTTTAGGGTACCAATCACCCTGTCTGGTTTCTATAAGAGGCCACATAACACCCCATGAAAGAAGTCCTCCAATCAACATAGATACGTTTACGATATAGGGACAAATCATTCCAACTCCAACATAAGTAGCCGAGAAATCAAAGTAAAACCTGTACTTAAGCGACAAATAAGTTAATAAAATAGAAGAAATGTGAGACTATATATGCATGTTATATTAGTGAAAGAGTTATATGCGTACTTGTGGGCATATGCTTTCATTCCGAATGTAGGAAAGTTTAAGAACCCACAATCATCACCAGCAGTGAAAAACCATTGGAAAAAACCCCACAAGAAGCTGAATGAAAAGAACTTTCCTAATACTTTCACTTGTTTCCTGCATCATGTTGTATAATTTTGAAACTTTAAACTTTTAAACAGCTGAAAATAAAAATAAGTAATGTTAGATGGTGCATTACTTTGCTAACTTGGCGCCTTCAGGAGTGTGGAAACCGTTGATAAGATGTGCAGTTGCAGTACCACTTGGATATGTTAATTTGAAGTCTATGATCATAATCTGAAACAAGCATACCATTCAATATTTTAGAAAGCTTTTATTTCCCACAAAATTTAAGCTTTTAGTTTCATATGATAAGAAATACACAAAAAAAGAAGAAGTCGATAACCAAAACCATGGTTTGATAAGTAAGTGTCTTAAGTATATTGAAATCAATCTCTTTTATGAATGTTCAAGGAAAATTTTCACCAACTTTCTTGAACTTCGGTTTTGACATAGTGTATGTTTGGTTACACAGCGTTTAGTGCTTTTAGAAGTCAAAACGCACTTGAAAACCTTGTTTGTTTAGAAACAATTTAATTTAAACGCAGTTTATTTAACTCAAAATGTCGCTTTTGAAGCTCAAATGCAATGCACCAAAAATGGCGGGGGTGCGTCTGAAAATCCAAATGCTGCAAATGCTACCCCTTAACACTACAAACGCTAGTAACCGAACAAACCTAGAGTAATAAAGGTTTGTAGGAGGTACTCGATTGTTGACATGTAATGCACAAAATACAAGACTGATGATATAAAAATTATCAGTAGTCGAATACCTCCTTTTTCAACATATAGATTAAGCATACCTTTCGTAGAGGCACAACGGAGAAGAGGCCTAGAAAGCTAACCACAAAGAGAAAGCCAATCATCCAACTTAATTTAGGGTTCTTATAATCTAGGCTATCTTTGGCCTCTCCTGATTGTTTGGCAATGTCCTCACTCATCCCATAAAGGTAACTCCCAAAGCCACCTATATATACCAAAACAACAAATAAGAGATTTTTAGAAGAGAGAAAAACATATTAATAATTAAAACAAAAATTAGTTAACATGGTTTGCATGCATATTCTTAATAACAGAGCATCCTCTGTTTTGAAAATTTGGAGCAATTTTGGCACTTCTGTCTCATAGAAGGTATGATTAAATAATTATCAAATCCTCATGAAAAAAAACTGTTGAAAATGTACTTCTTATTCAAGTTATAATGGCTTATAACTTGATTGCTGACATATATAATCAGGAAGAACTGTGATATTAAATAATTCGTAAAAAAAATTTATGTTGCTCAAATATATGAAAAGAAAATGTAACTATTATCATCATCTAAGGACACTGTAGGTATTATATTGATAATTTGAGGGTGAAAGAGTCTAAAATGTATGATTCCAAATAAGTAGCTTTAAAATAATTCAGAAAAGAAGCTTTTAGCTTATTTATTGTTTCAATATCATAATTAGTCATGACACTTCAACTTTTAGCAAAAGTTCACTTTTGCAAGTTTTATGAGTGAAAGAAAAATCAATAACTTGTTAGACTGATACACAAGATGGGAGAAAATTTGATTTGAGTCTTGAAACTTTCTAATGAAAATGTTTTTGTGACCCAGATATTTTTTATTCTAAGTATATACTGTATTTTTCAGATAAAGGCATCTTTTAGAGTACAAATTTCAGATTGCAGATTGGAAGGCAGCTATTTTAACAAAATTTCTAAAAATTAATTAATGAATAACTACCTTGACACACACGTGTAAATATCATGACGTTTGTAGATCTTAGACAAATCTTAATACGCGTAAAAAGATGAACTTTCACTTTTGGACACAGAATGGTATCAAATAGAAGTATTGAATTTGAACCTATTTTTTTCCCGGTTCCGGATTCCAAACGGGGTACAGTCCATTTGGACAGTTTATATAGATAAAAAATTGCATTATATATAGCAGAGAGTTGCAATAAGTGTATAATCGTTATATAACAAATGTCTCTGCTATATAAATGCAACTTGTTTTCTATATACTGCTCAAATAGATTGATCATTTTGAACTGTCTGGAATCAAAATTCTTTTTTCACAACCTAAGAACTTTTACTTTATATATTCTATTTTTTTGGATAACCAACATCAAGAAAAACACACACATACCGCTAAAGGCAATGCCGGAGGATGCAACCACACAAGTCTGAATGACAGTGTTCTCTTGGCGAGTAAAGGGCTGCTTGAGCATGCCAGAATTTTCGAGCAATTTGGTCCATGTCTTGACAAAAAAGAATCCCAAAAGCCCCGCCGAGACGTTAAGTGATGGTATAATCCCTGTGGTGAGATTTAGCTTCATAACTATGAAGCCAAACATAATTGACATGAAAAAACTCACCACAAAAGCCCTTATGGTAAGTTGTTTCCTCCATGAAGGAACTTCTTTTTTCTCAAATATCCTTTCTACTGATAATAATTCCTCCTCTTCTTTTTCTTCTTCTTCTCCTTCCTTTTTCTTCCTTTCTACCAATTTACTTGGTTTTTCTTCATTTTCTATGTCTAACACTCCCTTCTCTGTATTTTCCATTCTCTCTCTTTTTCTCAGTTTGGATTGGTATCTAAGGATGAGAATGAATGAATCTTTTGGATGGGTTTTATGGGGTAAGCTATTTTTGGAATATAGTGAGGTGGGTTTAATTTCTTTTGACAATATAATGATGTGCACTAGCCACTTGCATGATGGGTACATACTCTTGTAGTTTTTTTTTCCTCCCCATTCTTTGGGTGTAATTGGTAAATTAGGACCGGAAAATAAAAATAGATTTAATGTCTGATTCTTTATCTCATCTCTCATGTATTGATTTCAAATAATCTTTATCAATTTTTAAAATTAAGTGTGACAGACAGAGATGATAAATAATACTTGATAAAAACATATAGGGTGGGATAGCAGGTTAGACATCATTTTATCAATTTTTAAAATTAAGTGTGACAGACAGAGATGATGAATAATACTTGACAAAAATATACACTAAAACCTCGATAAATGCATACCCTTGGGACCCAAAAAAAATATTACTTTAGCGAGATTATTTATTTATCGATAAATGAATAATTTATTCATTTATCGATAAATTAATATTTATTATTTTAGAGGGAGTTTTTCAATTTATGTATGTGGTCAGAAAAATCAAGAGACAACAATTAATGTATTAATTTGAGTCTAGAAAAACTAAAAAAAATTGGTGAAACTTATAATGTCTTATAAAACAAAAGGTTTTAAGTTAATATACATAGCAAATGAAATGACTTTTTGTATGGATATTGTTGATTGACCGAAAAATTTGGGTCTATTGTATGGATGTTATTATAAAAAGTTCAAGAATATGTGGATTATATATATAAATTTTTGTATGAAATTTAGTAATTATTAATTTATATTTTCGTTGGGCCTTTAAGGATTCAAAAAAAATTATTACTTAATGTATTTAGCGAGATTATTACTTTAGTACACATGTCTAAGTCAAAACCGGAAGAAATTATTATTTAAATGATGTTATTACTTTATCAAACATTTATTTATCGAAATTTTACTGTATAGATTGAGATAGCTGATTAGACACCGGTTGGGACAGGATTGGATTTCTAGCAATTAATTTGGTAGACACACATTCTTGTCTGCTAGAAAAGTCCTTTGGTCCCATGACTATGGTGGCACTTCGTTTTTGAAAATTCAATAGGCACTAGAACTGCAATATTTCTTACTTGACATTTTTCTCATAATTTTACTTCATAATTACAAAAATGCTTTACTCAGCGACTTTTTTGTGCCGTAGGGTTTGACTAGATACATATGTTCAGTACCTTCTCAATATATGTATCTAACTGTGTGAAGTATGTACAAGAAAAATAACTGATTTTGGAGGAAAAATCGAATTTCGGCACGGTATAACTTGTGATTTAGTGTATATTTACGTATACCGTTTTCAATAATTTTAAGTGATGATTCAAGAAGAACTGTTTAAAAATATTATCATTATATTATGAGTTCTATTATGTATTGTGATAAATTTATATCGAATTATAATTGCGAAACTTATCAATATATAGAATTGGTAAGAATTATTATAAGAAGACCCCACTTATTACCTATCTTTCCAAAAAAATTACCATAAATTACTTATTCACGTAACTGACAATCAAAAAATCGATATAAACATCGGCAATATATACCATTTTCCTTGCATTATTCTCAACCAAAAAATTCTTTCATATAGATAGGTACAAATCAAGTCTCTACCTCAATAAACCATAATCATTCATATAGATAGGTAGAAATCAAGTCTCTATCTCAATAAACCATACGTTAATGCAAGATTATTAAATTACTACAACAACTAATTAATTAAAAGGGGGACATTGATAAATGTTAGATACCATCATACCAAGTGAAAAAGATGTAGGCGTGTAGGGTCAGCCAATGCTGGAGGGGATTGCTGTTATTGTCTTTTTGGTTGACTCATTAGTCAACATTCACTTCACTCCCCCACACTACTTAAATTTGAAATTGCATTTTAATTGGTTGCAGTTTAAATTCCATAGAGTGGGCCTTGCACTAGTATAAGCCTTGCCTTCATTTGAATTTTCTTCTTTTTCGTTGCTTCACTCGCAAAAAATATCTAGGAAACAAATTCCACAATTGACTTTTAAAGTGATGGGAACCTCACATGAAATTATGGATTGTAATTTTAATTCAAGAAAAAATATAATATTTATATATAAACAAATTCCACAATTGACTTTAGAGTGATGGGAACCACACAAGAAATTATGGATAGTAATTTCAATTAAAGGGTGATGCTCGAAAAGAAAGAAGAATTATATATATATATATAGTTAGTTAGAAGTAATTTGGTTTGAATGAGTTGTACAGTTCTATAATCACTTTTACAATATAACTCTTGTATTTAGAGTAATTCTATGTGCACAAACAATTGTGCATAAATGGAGGGAAAAAATAATATGGGGTAATAGTGTTCAATACATGGGGTAACAGTGTTCATGCATATAAAATTATCCGTTAACTTTATTTATTTTTTAACCTATTCAATACATGGGGTAATAATGTTCAATACATGGGGTAATAGTGTTCATGCATATAAAATTACCCTTGTTTTTATAAGACAAAGTGAAATTTAGATTTTTGAATTTACTAATTTTCAAAACATGGGGTAATAGTGTTCAAGCAATTCTATGTGCAAATATTGTGCACAACCTTTATTATTCCATGTATTGAATAGTGAAAAAAAAGAAGAAAAAAAAGTCAATAAACTTTATTAATATTTAATGATTTAAATAGTAGGACCTACATACTATTTTTTTTGCAAAATTTGTGCACATAAAACTGCTCATTGCTACTACTTTTTATTCTATAGTTATTGTTAACAAAAATTAAGAAGGAAAAACAAATGACAAAACAATAATCTCTCCCAATAATTGACTATAGAAACTGACCAAGTCACTAATATACATGTATTAAGAAGCACAGAATACATGCATTTACAACATCTAATTATTGCTAAAACTTGATCAGCAATAATTCTTTCCAATCTACAATTATTAGAAAGAAAAAAAAAACTAAAAAATCTAATAAAAACCACTTTGTTTTGTTAGTATCTTCGTCTCTGTCTAGAGAGAAAGAACTCGTAATCAGGTTGTCTATTCATAGACGTCTCATTTCCATTTCCTTTGGTTACGACAGCTCTTGCCATTACAGATGCCACCTGCTCTAGAGTCCTCAACCGTTCTTTCAAAATTCCAGCAGGGTTCGAGTTCAGAATATCTGCAGAGTGCCTTGGCAGGAACCAACATTCATCCTGTATATAATCAGCTTATGATGTTATATATAATATGAAAGGCCACATAACTCGCCAAATTTAGAGCTAAAGACGTGAGAAAATAGTGAATACGAATTATATTGAACCAAGCAAGATATTGCTCGAAAGGTACTTATTTATTACGCAAGTATGTTGTTACCCAAGGTCATATATATATTATGATTATCTACGTGTATATGATAAAGAGTTTCAGAAAGAGGTAACTGGTTCGTAACTATAATTTCTGATTATTACACTACATTATTACACTACATTATTGCATACAACGTGGCGGCACAAGACATTACTTGCCCTCAATCATTATAAGGTTAGTCTAATAACAGAAGAATCATTGCAGGCATTAACTAGGGGAGAAACAAACCGAGTGAATCCTACTCGACAAGTTAAAAATATTAGTACCCGTTATGAGATCAATAAGATGTTTACAGAAACCAAGTGATAAAGTTAGATGGAAAGCCAAAGGATTCAACAGATCTTTATAATCAGAGAATATTTGGATGGCCACTAACCAACAGAAACTACTCATAATTTTCAACAATCTTTTCTCAACAATGAAATTAGAAAACATAATAATAATAATAATAATAACAACAACAACTAATATTAACCGAAAACAAGTGAGAAAGTTATATAAACTGCCACTAATAAACGGAAACTACTAATAGTTTTCAATAATCTTTTCCCAACAATGAAACTAGAATAAATATTATTATTATTATTATTATTATAATTAAAAGGAAACTTTTCAAGGGCAGGCACAATTGATGCACGTGCACGCGCTCACTCACAACACGATCCGTATTATAAGCCATGTGAGCATATTTATGTATTTTTTACCCTTCAAGCTTACATTATCTGCATTTCTGCATCTTTAGAGAATATCCCAACAGAAGATATAAAATACCAAAACCTTCCAGATATCTATTTACTTTCACAAACTTTTGGAATTTTATATTAGTTTGTTGAAGGACGAAGTGTGTTGTTAAATTAGTTTGGGTGTATCATTTTAACAACTTAAGAGGTGATAGAAATATACTAAAAACCGTTACCAGAATCCTTAGGAACCACTGTCTCAAGTTAAGAACATTTCAAAAAGACAGTAGCTCTGAAGGCCCGCTAGTTAAGAAACTATACGGATTTTAAAAATTAGTTGGTTGAAGGACACTCTCTACTGTTCTAGAAACTGTTAGCTGAATAAGTACTATCCAACCATTGTCACAAGTAATTTAGCAAAAAAAAAAAGAAAAACATTATCATAAGTAAAAACAATGCAATTAAAGTAATTATATCTACCTGAGCATTGTAGCTCTGTAGGCCCACTACTGGAGAAACTATAGAAGCGTCCATGCAAGTGGAATCAAACGCCGGCCGTCTACGAACCAAGTGGCCAAGTGAATGGTAAGTCAAGAAAGCCGCACGGAAGTTGCCTTCTGGTATTCTGTAAATTGGGTACCAAGCCACTGAGTACCTAAAAATTACGTGGACTAATTAGTTCAGGGGTTCCTTCTTTATCTCATGCAGTGACATATTTTGATTTTTTAAGATAAAAGCATGCTATGCTTGAATTTCTGTGATTGATAAAAACAGATTTTGGACAAAGATCTGATCTGCTTCACTATGTACAGTATTTTATGCAAATTATACAGATCATCTTTCTACTTACCATGATGTAGGGTGAAGATCACGCAGACCCACTGAATTGAGAATAGTCGCATCTCCATATGCTCTACATTGTGATGATACATCACCCTGAACCAGCTCCTTAATCCTAAAATAAAGGAGTCAGACATAAGATAGGTCCACCATCGTTGGTCAAAAGATAGTTACAATTAAGACAACTGCAGTTCATCCAGATCATCAAAAGGATAAATTTACATGCATACATTTTAATATAATTTAAAGGAAACATGATGTATGACTTTGTTTTAATATGAAATACTAAAGTATTTGTTACAAGAAAGAAACAAATGTTATATACAACAAAAAACAGGACAACGCGTAGGAAGAAGAGTAATTTAATCTTATAAATAAAATAATAAAATATTATTAAGATGACATCAACTTGTCAATGACTCAGTTCCATTATCGTGCATTTATCGTGTACAACATTCATTTTTACTGCAACCACCACACTACTACCACCTTACTGTGTTAAACGAGATCTAACTAGGATCAAAGCCATCTCTTTTTGTGGAATTGGGATTATTATAAAAATAAAGCGCTTAATAGACGTGAAAGTATAGCACAAGAGAAAGTAATGGAAGTGTAATTTATTATCAAGAGTGAATAAATAAGAAACCAAAGAGATAAATTTCAACGATGCTACCTGATTCACAGGGTGAAATAACAAGGAACATTAAACTCATCAAGTATCAAAAAAAATTGGAAGGAATAATCAAACAAAAGATGCAGAAAAAAAACTTACTTTTCAAATAACGGCCTTCTTCTTTGGGGTTGTTCTGATTCAAAATATTCAAAAAGAAGATCCTTATCTTCAGACCATCCACACTGAACTGCTGAAGTGGGTACCTTCTCACTAAAAGATACTGCAGACTTATCAGAAATTCCTGGTGCCAACAAGCCTGAGTTTTCTGCCCGCGGATGAGGAATAAGTATAGAAAAAATTGTGTTGTTGGAGCTTTCAGATGCTTTAAACATCTCACTTGCCTTCACAGCCGGGGAAGCAGGGAGCACATTGTCATCATTTGTTTGACAGTCCTTGCGATTTCTGAACAGCTGAATTGCAGACAAGTATGGCACGAAATATGCACGGAAAACAACACCGTCAATACCCATTCGTGTTGAATTTTCATAATCCTCTGCCATTACTTCTAAACCATAACTCCCGTGTTTCTCATACCATTGCCACAATCTGCCTAAAGAGATATCGGGCATCTGACATCTGCACAGAGACTCATTAACAACCGACCCACAAGAGCAAGTCTGACAATTCCCAATACTGTGTGACGAACAAATAACCGGAGAAGCAGAATGAAGAAGTTTCTCAAACTCACCAATTGGACAACCTGTTGCCAATTGGATAGCTTCAGAAGTCACTTGTGCCCTGTGAGCATCACTCACTCTAGATAATATCTTCGTTGAATCAATAACAGAATCCAGTTCTTTAACACTGGATGTCGTCTGATTCCTCAAATTCTTAAGCTGAACCACATTTTTGGGAGGTGAACCACTGACATCGTTTAAACTCAGCCCCATGCACATTAAACTAGATTCCGGTGCACGAACAACGCACTGTGACTCAGAAGCCGATTCCTCCACTTTACAGTTTTTCGGAGACCTGTTTTGACCAGCTGGTTCATCAAGCTTCACAATTGACAAACCACTACGTAGACTTGAGTCAAATGAACCAGAACCTTTTACCTCAATGGATCCAGAGCTAGCATCTTGCTTCAGATCTTCGGAAGAAGCTCCTTCATAATCTATAGGTTTATGAAGGTGTACTGCAGAGAGCTTCTCGGGCAGTTCTGATGTGTCCAGACAGGTGTATGATATTGATGACAAGCTAGTTTGATTAAGATTTTGATCATTCAAACTAGAAGCAGCAAGGGGCTCTAGTTCTTTGAGACAAGCTTGTGAACTCTGCAGTGGTTTCAAGGTTACGGATTCAACTCTAGTTGTATGAAGCATGCTCTCTCCAGAACTAGTCTTGGAATAATGAGATCTAGACATTGTGTCTACTCCGTTCTCTCCATTCACTTGCACAGGAAATGCACATAGTTCATTCTGTTGCACATCAACTCTTGCACACATATTTGAACTAGCCCTAACAGCCCTAGGACTCTTCTTGTAATAGTTGTTGCACTCTTGCTTTGATCCTTGATTACTTTCCCTCTCCACCTTTCCATAAACCTTTTTGATTGTCTGCTTTTTTACTTCAGCATCTGAATCCAGAATAGAACGAACAACACTGCTGTGGTTTTTAAGCAAAGGAGCCTCTTTCAACTCCACACCAAATTGTGAGCAAACTGGATTCACATTTTCAGAAGCATGAATGCAATCTTGGGCATCATTCGTCTGAACCTTCTGCCATGCAGAATTATTTTCCCTCCCAAAAAGGCCATTCAAATTTCCATCATTGCTAACACTGCACCGACTTGAATTCTTGGGCACTCTTTTACTCTTTGTCGTTGTTTTCACAAGCACCTCCAAGTAACTAACACCAGGGTAACACCCCTGCGTACTGCAGTTTGTCTTCTCTCCATGACTATCAATGGCTGCAATACCCTTTAACCGGTTACTGGGAGAGAAACATCCCTCTCCTGCGGCACAGTCAGGTGATTTTGGAATATTATTCCCAGCATTCTCTTCATTAGACAGCGTAATTTCATTATCAGAATCCAAACATTTACCACCATTTCGTCCAAGTGAGAGTGAGTCCAATACAGGACAGTCATTTGTCTCAGAATAAACATCGGAATAATTGCTCAGTTCACATTTTGTATCCTGTACTTCTCCATTTAAGCTAGCATACCCTGGGTATTTGGTTTGAAACCCATCTTCAAAATCAGATACATGATGTTCACTACTGAAACTTGAAAGCACAGAGGGTGTCAAACTTTCCGAGACATCCACCTTCTCAATGCAAGACGTGCATTCATAACCTCTGGCACTGCTTCCATCAGAATTATTGCCATTGCATATGTCCTCAGATTCAGATGATGTATCTGCAGATTTGGTTGCATAAGGAAGTGGTGCAACCCTATTATGGATGCCATTATTGGCACCAGTTTGAGATGTTCCCTCTCCAGGGCGACATTCTACTTCAGTTAAGCCAGTTTCTCTTGAAAACTTTTTGTTCCGCTTTGCCTTCTTTCTCATTTTTTTACTTGAACTTCTTTTTCTAGGTTTCTTTTCCTGGGAAACAAAAACAACATATCAGATGAATTAGTAGTGTTCAAGAAAGTAAGAACCAGAATAGGATTGTTGCAGGTACAAGACAACATCTGACGATATTAATTTAGTAGTATTGACTCACTTTGTTTCCAATGCCTTTGTTTCGAGATAGATTAGCATTAACTGAAATTCCCGGATTTGCAGAACCCAGATGATTAACATGAGGTCCATGTTCCACGGGTAATGCAACAATCTTCCACTGCCCATTGGGTCCCACAGCAAAAACAGTAAATATCGTACACCTGATAAATTAATGGAGATATAAGTATACAGCACAAATTCTCCACAATACATGGATACTATTAAAAGTTAGAAATGTCAAAGACAGAATTACAATAATGAATACTTGGTGAACTTCAAGAAATGAGAAAGGGCATTATTTTTAGACCTGAAGAAGCTCTACCTTGAATAATATCATCTCTCTCTCTCATAAAAGCAGTAAATCAAACTTGAATTAAAGCATGAGTTAGATACTTCAAAAATTTGGATCAAGTTAAATTTTGACATGTATGCTAACTATGAGATCAATACAGACATTTCAAATTTAATATAA
Source organism: Aralia elata (assembly GCA_034770075.1). Taxonomy (NCBI): domain Eukaryota; kingdom Viridiplantae; phylum Streptophyta; class Magnoliopsida; order Apiales; family Araliaceae; genus Aralia; species Aralia elata. The sequence continues at coordinate 83,226,482 of CM068378.1, forward strand.
ATTTCAATGAGGTTTCTCATCTGATTTCAGAGCACTTGTGGTAAAAGGGGAAAATAAACAAAGTTGAATTTGTCAATTTCCACAACTGGCCACCAAAATTGGGGCTAAATTTTGGCGCAAATGAACTAGTTTTCGCATTTTCTTTTGAATCTGTAACACACATAAATATTACATAAAAACACTCATTTCTCTTGTCATTCTCCTGATAATTTTAATGGTGTATACATATAGACAGGGGTCGAGGTGTGAGAGTTGGTGCCTGCTGGTGCTGTTTCCACGAAAGCTGCACGAGAAAGATAGAGAGGTGGGGGGAGAGGGAATTTATGTTGGTGCTGACTGTGATAGTACTGAGAAGTAGAAAGGAAACTGAAGGTAGGAAGAAAGGGAGATAGTCTAGACCTTTGTGTCATTAAATAAGTCATCTGATACTCAAACGACTAATTTTCTAGTGTTTTAATTTGAATAACATCAAGGAAGTCGTGTCAAACTGTTTCGGAAAAAGATATAGGGGTGTCATGTGGAACTGAGGAGAAGGCCAGGGGTGTTTTTAGTATTCTTCCCAAAAATTACATGGAAACGAGCTCGTTGTTCCCACATCATCAAATTCAAATATGTTAGCAAGACTTGAATTCCCAATTCGGAGACGAGCTGATTCTAGAAGTGAATAGCCAGTATTCCTGTCTGAAATCTTAGATTTAGAAACGGGAACTAATTATATTTATCCAGAGTAAAAGATTAGAACCATTTGGCCCATTTCAATGACATGTACACGGTATAGAGCATAAGTTATTGTAACTACAGGTTCTCCAGAAGTTAAAAATAAAATAAATATGACACGCGAACCATATCTAACCACAAAAAATATCTACAACAGATTTACCTGTGGTCGGGGTCCTTCCAACCTAAGCAAGATACTTCAGTATCCTGGAATATTCAGTATAGCAAGTTAGGAAAGTTTTCCAAATCCAAATGGAAGAAAACAGGAAAAGCCAAATCAGTTAATGCAACATATATAGACCTTTGAAGATGAATTGATGTTATCCTTCTTTAAGGAGTCCCTGAACAAGAAGCTGCTTTCTTTATCTGCCTCTTTCTGAATAGGTATATTGGTTCTAGGGAGAGCACAGTGCATATTCTGTCGTGCCTGTTCATGGTAGCAGAACATATACAAGAACAGGATTATCATTTGATACTGGAATTGGTTAATCAAATATCCTAGAGTAGAGATAACATTCAAATTTTCAAGCTTTTAAGAAATAACAAATTTCTTTTTTTATGTAGCTAAATTAATAATCAAACAACATTTGTAATAAGAATATCAGGCAAACGAGCATCTATGGAAGCAGAACATATAGTAATAGTTTTAAAGCCTTTCAATTCCGGGGATGACAAGGGATAAAAAAGAAACAAATATAAGATTTGACTGCCCATATGAAGGAGATGTCATGTGTTAAGAAAGTAAGAACTTTTCTTCTTCTTTTTTTTTGGGGGGGGGGGGTGGGTGGGGGGAAGTATATTAAGATTCTTAATCAAGATAGACCATTAAGGAATCGACATATCATTTTGTTCAGGAAGTAGCTAATGCCACAGGGGCAATGAAGTTCACCATAATGAATAAACATGACAAAATCTCTGTATAAGCAAGGAACAGACAAAATAAATAAGCTATTTATGTCAATTTGTATGGAAAAACATGTATTGCTAAAGATATGTTTCGAAAATTTGAGTAACTCAATTTGTTAAGGGGGAGAATTTCTCAAATAAAGAATAGTGTTCGAGGGACATGTTATGTAGACTGCAAACCCAGAAGAAATGGAAATAACACGCATGAAAAAACATCCACAGCACGTATTAAATTTTTTTTACATCAAATGGCCACAAGGCCCACAAGTTGAATCTCGCATCAAAAAATAGCAAACTCGTTGAAATGCACATAGTTGCATAGGAGCGGTAGAAAGATGGAAAACAATATTTAAAATAAATTGAACACATTTATTGCAATCTATCTCATCCTCCTATTTCTTTAGTGTGAATAGCCACCTCTTTACTGATCATCTTTCAAATGATAACAGGAAGTTGGTAACATCAATTCTAACTCTCATACAATGGGCTTCACAGACATCCATTTTAAAGGGTTTCAAAAAACAAAGGTGATAGAAGTACTGCAAGTATCAAAAATAAATGCACAATATGAAGCGGGTAGGACGATGGCTACATGCTCGAAATGTAGAGACTTATAGAGATATATACTGATGTATTAAACCTGAAATAAAAAAGGAAATTCAGTTGACCAGGTTCCCCTTTTTATTTGTTTTAAGCTAACACTTCAATTTCAAAGAACTGCCGTAAGGCATGAAAAGAAATATGCTCAAGGATAACGACTAAACGAGATGCGACTTATGATACACTTACAAAACTTATAGTATGCTGATCTTTATCAACCTTATGGTAGTTAAGGAAATATAGAATTAATTCAAAATTGGTTCCATTCGTGTTCGAGTATATAAGTTGTCCCACATCGAATACTTTGAGAAAATGTCTAGTATATAATAACTAAGGCCAACTCTTCTTATTGCCAATTGGTTTTGAGCTAGAGAGCTTGATGTCTTTATATGCTATATTTGGGCCCATTTATAAATCTAACAATTCAAAGCGATCGATAAATACTGAAAGTTGACCGCAATCAATAGGACTTTAGGTATTATGGTAGGGAAAAAGATCCGGTTTTGACCAAGTTAAGTAAGAAATGATATTCAAAAAGGAAATATGGATTAATTTTAGGGCTATGAGAGGCAACTTATTAAAGTTAACAAAGAGGAGGAGGATAATGGACATTAAACAAGAAAAAGCATAACACTAAAACATTACAAATGGTCTAGTTAACTTTGATATATTTACCTATGTTTTTGTGTTTATATCAATTTTCCGATCCACAAAATCTAAGAAAATCTAAGGACTAAAAAATATGAATTAATATTTCAACTGTTCATATCTAAGAAACAAGGATTCTTCAATATGTTGGCGAATCCCCGAATATTTCAAGTTTCGATAAGATTCTTTTGGGGGATTCCTTAATAGTTTTTTTTTTCTCTAAATACTAAAAATTGAATATATTACTAATATTATACTATACTAGCTTGTATAATGTTTTATACATTACAACTATATATTTCCTAGAACTCCTAAATCTTATTAGTATATAAAAACTTTGTTTTTCTTCAATGCTTTTATTTATCATGAATTATTATTTATTGGTATTAAAAACTTAATGTATACACATATTTATATAGATTTATATTTATATGCATATAAAAAAAATATTTCAAAATTGAATATGTGCCGAATCCCTAAATCCCCATTTTTTGAAATGTGTTGAACTACTGAATCCCCTTATGGCAAGCTAGAATCCTTACCTTTTAGGTTTATAGTTCTTCAATGTGCGTGTTAAATAGTTTGTTTACTTATAGTAGACGTTCAATTTGGGAAGTTCACTCCTCTCAGAAGTAAAGTAAACATGCAATGAAAGGAGCATCATAGTGAATTCATATAAGTAGACATGCTTATCAAACAAAGCTCCGACCAATATCTACACATATGATTTTGTATCCCATACCACACACCTATGTCATATAATGTCTAAAATAGATTTTTATCTTACTCACTTGAAAAAATCTACGCAGTTCAGGGAAAAGGTAAAAATGTTTCATATTATACTAATTTGGAAAAGTCCAAGTTAGGGAAAAGGAAAATGGTCTCACATTATATACGCTAACTAAACAAATCAAAAGGCCAAATGATTAGCTATTAACTTTTTCCTTTCTGCATGCTCTATTGTATCAATATACCTAGGATTTTCTATAAAAGTTAGCGCAACCTAATCTCCTAACTCGAATCAACTACTATAGTTAAAAACTCTAATTTCAAAAGGAAATAATTCCTAAAGAAAATCTACTACTATAAATCTATAATTAAAACGTATCTCCTAATTAACTACTATAATTAAAACTGCTTGAATATCCTACTTAAAACAAGTAATAAAGAATTACATTAATAATCACATATTAAATTTTTCGGTATGTAGCTCCGCGAGCCAATACAAATAATAAATTTCTTGAATTTCTTCTTCTGTTTCGCATCAGAAGCAGAAGCAGAACCAATGTTACTTAAAACACATATCATTTTGGTTCGTGGAACCTATATATGAAAGATGTATAGGCAGGCTAAAACGTGGAACACTAGGGGTTGCTGCACAAATGCTTATAGTTATAAATTTTTCTTAAAATCTAAATGCAATAAAACTAAACTCTAGAGAATATTTTCAGCTACATAAAAAATTGTTTTTTTCAAGATATGAACTACAAATGCGATTGCGAAGTTTGAGGATCAAACACTCAAAGTTTGAGTATTGATATTGTTGCAATTAGAGGTAGAAAACAAATAAATATTTGGGTCACTAAATTTAGAATTCTGAAATTTAAAAGTAACTACTCTGCTTACTTAAAATAAGTCTTATTTAACCTTCACGTACCACTTCACTACCCAGCAAGCTCCGGCTCGAAAACAACAAGTAACATATCAAGCAACTTACGCAATAACTATGCCTAAATACCATGCGGGAAATATTATACACATAAAAAGAATTAACCTAACTTCTGCTTGAACAATTAAGGTGTTCCGAAAAGTAAGAGCGAACATAAGAGTACTAGGATGTAAGAGTTCTAGAACAATAAGAGTTACGGAACGTAAGAGTAGCATGTTTGGGAAGATACGAAAACGTAATTTGCTAGGTCTATAAGAGTCTATAGTAACTGTGTAAACCTGTTCAATAATACGAACTTACTGTGCGTGAATACGATGCGAAAAAATATTATAAACATCCAAAAAATTAACCTCAACTTCTGGAGTTGCTAGAACAGTTCAGATGAACAAGGTAAGTAATGCAGTGCAAAAATTTTCATAGACTCACCAGCTCGTTATGGAAGTTCATTACGAAACTAATTTGCAACTATGTAAAGAGTTGGAATTTTAAGGAAATCCCATAATTTTATGTGTGCTGCAATTTTAGTTCAAAGCAGGTATATGGTTATTACAAGAGTAGTTATGGTTCCATTTAGGTATATATCTAGGTGCAATCAATAAGTCGACCATTACATGATTACATCATACCAATCATAATTTGATGGCCCTAAAAAAACATCTATAAGATTTAAAGCAAATTAGATTACTTGAGACAGAATTTAGATTTCAATATTTCCAAATAATATTTTATGAAACAAAGAGAAACTTACATAATTCAGCAAGACATACAGAGAGAGAGAGAGAGAGAGACAGACTTCTATAGTGTTTGTAAAAACAAATAGACAACACTCAAAAGAAAAATCAACTGTTATATAAGAGGACCATGGAGATCATATGATTAACCATTTCACAAACCTGATATTCTCGAAGGGAAAGCTTAAGCACTATATTAAGACTGGAAAACTTAACAAACAGATGTTGTTCAACCAATATGAATGCGGTTTGTGACCATGACACATGCTAGTTTGTCATTTCCAAGCGTAAGAGGCCACAGGTTAATTAACCTCATATACAGGAAATCCCCAAAAAGCATCAAATTGGTGGATTTTAAGCTAGGAGTGAGTCCTACAACTAAACCGATTCCCAAGTAAATCCTAACTAGAAAACATTTGCTGAGCATCCTCACAACAATATCCAATGATTGGGAGCATGCAAAATATTATTTATGCATATTAAAAGAATTAAGGATCCCTGAAAACACAATACAAAGCGACAAAAGTTATGATTTGTAACGTAAACAATAAAAATAACTTATTCCAACTGCACGACAACAAAACTTAATATCATATTGAAGTAATGATGAAAAAAATCACGTTTAAAATTCAAACACCAAATCACAAATCTTTTAAAGCCCGAATCAGTATTTATGATGAAGACAACAAGCCTATTTCAATATAGGAGACATAAAAACAATTGCTTCGAGCTTTGTAGGACAATGATAATAAAATTTAATGAAGTCCAAATCCTTAAGTAAATATGCCGAATAAAATTAGTACTTACAGTCTAACCAGATAAGCTCAGTTAAGTGTGATAAAGAAATGTTCGGCATAGGACAAGATTGCCTCAAAAGAAAAGGCTGACCAAAACACAATATCATCTTCAGGAACTTTGTAGCCCTAAGCTAATTTTTTTCATTCCAAAAGCATGGTTAGGCAAAACTCATAAGAAATACACTTGTTTATGTTGTGGAAAGCTTGTATTTGACAATATGGAATTGAATTATATAAATTATCAATTTTCACTTCTGCAAATTTTTGATATAACTATGCATAAAACAGATAAAATTGATTTCAGTACTAACTGACAGGCAGGTAGTGATAACTCGAGATAATCTTCTGCAACATGCAAACCAATTTATTAGGAAATGTATCAAACTTCGAAGAAATGAAAAAAGTAAGAAATTCAATTGGGCAAAAAGGAAAAGATGAGCTCTTTAAAGCTCAAATTGGGTAATCCCCATTTGAGAAACCACAAAAACAAACAGAGCACAAACAACCGTGGAACCCAATTCAACCATCAGTCCATATAATCACTTCCATTTGATTGATAGCAACAAAATAAACAACTCATATGAGAATTACAACCTGGATTAATACAGAAAAATGACAACAATAACAATGGCTACTTTCAAAAAATAGAATGGACTAAATTTAACCAGTGATCAAGAAACGAAAATGGAAATACAAATTCTCACCAACCCATCATCCAAAATCACTAAAACTGCCGACCCACTTGAACAAAAGACCAAAAAAAAAAAATCAAGGAAAAAAAAAAACCTTCCCAAAAATTTAGCAGAACCCTGCTATATTTGCTAGAGACCGACCTTCAATTTCTCCAAACCAACTCACCCACCGGAAATTTAGGCAGAGGAAAATCTAAAAAACCCAACAGACAATTTTTATTTTTTTTTGTTGATGAGAGAGAGAGAGAAAATCGGAAGTGAAGTAGTAGTAGTAGTTGTGAACGAACCCTGAAGCTGAAACGAAGCTCCTGCTGCTTCCTTGTTGAGTGTGCATCTTTTTTTGGTCCTTGTATGGCCTTTCTTATTAAATAATCCATTTTTGACTTTTTTTTCAATACAAAATATATAGAAAAATATATATTATATTATATACAGTCTCCCTCTTTCCCTATATAATAGTTATATCTCCTTTTTCTTTCTTTTTCAACAATGACTGACAATGACCAGAAGACTTTGAAGAAGAAATGATTTTGTTTTGTGTATCAAATGAGGCAGAAATTTGTGTTTTTATGGCAATAGTATTTGATCAAGGAGCAAAAAATGAGAAATTTTTCTAAATTAATAGGAGCAGTTTTTTCACAAAATAATTAATTACTTTGAAGTTCTACTACCAAACTCCTTTGACATTTGTGGGTGCATGCTTCAAACCTGGCTATTGAAAACATCATATGTTTTGGTGTTTTGTAAGTATATGTTTTTGGGCATCACTTTGACTTCTATTTTAGTGATATATATATGATCCTCTGTCCTAAAAATTAGTTGGCATTTATTTCCAATAAATCTCTAAGATAACATCTCATAGTTTTTGTTATGTGCAGCTCAAATGGATAATGAATGAAAAACTTTCTTTTTTAAGACACATTAAAATATGTTAGTGATATTAATAAGGCTTAGGAAAGGACAATTATTTTATTATAAACAAATGATGTGGGACACAACATATGAATTGCCAATGGAGTATGGTATATATATAGAATTATATTTTCACGAATAAAAATAATAGTTTCACACGATCCCTTTCACATCAATAATAAATAGGTTCATATTTATGTAATAGAATTTTATGAAAATATTAATTTTTACTTGCAAAAATAACAATTGTGTGTGTATATATATATATATATATATGTATATATATATATATATATATGTATATATAATATCTAAACGACTAAACTCCATATATTTGTTATTAATAGGACAAAAATGATGAGGTTTACGATAACATAATATTTATTTTATGAGAATTGATATTTTCACAAGTAAAATTTAATATTTTCACAAGTAAAATTTGATATTTTTACAAACTCACACTCACATGAATATGTTGTCTATTTTTTATTCATGTGAGAGAAACTTTGTAGAACTATTATTTTTACTTGTGAAAATATCAATTCTCTTATTTTATTTGAATAAATTCCATAAACTGTTGCTATTATAATAGGGTGGGACACCACATATTAATTGTTCAGGTATATATTTATCTAAATAGTAATAATTGTCCGGTCCCCATATATTTTGTCCAAATATATCATCTCCCTTAAAATAAGATAATGTTATAAGATATTAATACCGTTAAAATAAGATAATGTCTTTAAGACATTAATACCATTGTATAATATTGCACCAAAAACATACCATTGTGTAATCATATTTATAATAGGACATTAATATCTTTGAATAATATTGCACCAAAAACATACCATTGGTCACATGAGCAAAAGCTTGTCATAATATCTAATTTGATTGTCTTTTATTTTATCAAGCCAAGATGTGATCAATTAGATTTTATTGTTATAAATTACAAAATATTCTATGAGTTAAATATTTTTGTCATTACAAAAGATTTGATGCATCAAATGGTAAAATATAACATGAAAATCTAATTATCAAAAACAATTCATTGTTAACAAAGAAATTAAAGGTGATACTTATTCGGTTAATTTTCATTCGTTCTTTTTAGACAATGAAATTTATTCTCCCTTTTTTACCGTTCCTAAATTTCAAAAAATTTATTAATCAATTAGTTTTTTATATTATTTTCTTATATTAAATATTAATTTATTACTATTTTAATTTTTAATAAATTTTAAAAAAATAATACTAAGATTTTGTATTTAATTTAATTAATTAGATAAAATATTAATTAAATTTCTAAATTTTGGCATTGAATAGATGATAGAAGTTCATGTGCTGGGATAGTCTATTCAAATCAATCCATGGGGTAGCTTCCCAAATTGCCCCCACAATTAATTCAGAAATAAATGTATAAGTTTGAGGGACTTTTTCCTTTTTATGAGAGAAGTATTTAATTAAAAAAGAAGGTGATTGATTGTCTGGGCCAGGTATAAAGTCAAAAAGTAAAACACGTTGATTAATATTGTTAATAGATTGACGATTATTATTTTAATTAACTCGTGATCATGTGCGAAGCATAGGGTCTGTTATAAAATTATTGTATTATATTAATATAATAATAATAGATTAATATTGTGTATGTTGATTTTTGTATTAAAAAATAATTTATTTATAAAATATATTATTTAATTAATAATATATAACTAATTATTACTGAAAAATTAGATAAATTTGAAAATCTATATTAATAATTCATCTATTTATATAATATAAAGATTAGTATTGTGTACGTTGAATTTTGTAAAAAAATAAAAAATAAATAGTTATTTCTAAAATATACGCCCTCTTTATTACTATTTTAGGTAGTCCCAAGTTAAATATCTACTTACCTTAAATAATTTATTTTTTACAATAATTTGTCTATAATATCCTTAGTATTAATTGTCATATTTATATTCTATATGTATATTTATGGAGCATCAAACTATACAATTAAATGAGAATTTAAATATGGACAATTTTATCATTTTATCATTTTTCTTTATATGTGTAAAAAGTCAACTACGAATTTTATCATGAGACGAAAAAAAGTATTATTTAACTAATAATTGATGAAAAGTTAGACAAATTTAAAAATCTACGACAATAGTTCATCTATTTATATAATATAAAGACGAGTATTCATCTTTAAAATAGTGATTTATTTGATTATATTCACGTATTCATCTATTTATGTAATACTAAAATTTTATTTAAAATCAAATAGACTTATATAATTTAATAAAAAAATATTATATAATTGAATATTAGTGTTATCAAGAATAAGAATTTTAAAGAACACTAACTAAATTATAAAAAAAATGTATGAGAATAAGAGCTAGTGCTAAGAAGATAATTATGATATTAAGAATGTAGATGAAAAGTTTTTGAAATCAAATAAAAGATGAAAAAATAATTTCTTTTCCTAAATTTTAATGTTGAAAGATCATTCCCTGTGCGAAGCATGTGTTTTCCTATAAAATTATTGTACTGCTTATATATTTTTTTTGTTTTATACTATACAAATATTATTAATAATAATAATAGGTTAATATTGCGTACAATGATTTTTATATAAAAATTAATTTCCTTCTAAAATATATTATTTAATTAATAATGTATAATTAATTATTTATGATAAATAAATTTAAAAATAGTTTATCTATTTATATAATACAAATTATAGTTTTTATCTTTAAATTAATGATTCATATGTTTATATATTCATACATTCATCTATTTATGTAATAATAAAATCTTAAATAAACTCAAATAGTTATACCTGTATAATTTGATAATATTTTTTTATATATAATTAAATATTATTGATATCAAGAATATGAATTTTAAAGGACACTAACCAAATTAAAAAAAACATGAGAATAAGAGATAGTGATAAGTACATAATTATTATAGTAAGAATGTAGATGAAAAGATGAAAAAATAGTTTCTTTTCCTAAATTTTAGGTTTTTATTTTTAAATTTTAGGGTTGAAAGACAATTCCTAAATTTTAGGGTTGAGAGACTATTTTGTGTTATTAATTATATATATATATATATATATACACACACACACACACTCACACATACATACAGATTATCCCAAATTTGGAGCCTTAAATATTCTTTCAAATAAAACTCTCTATTTTGTACTCCCTCCGTCCCAAATTAATTGCTCAATTTTAACTTTTTAAAGTCAAATTGACCATTTTTAAAACTAATCTTTTTACTATTTTTCCTAAAATATAGGTGAAGAGATTATAACCAAAAGAAAGTATATACAATTTATTACTAACCCCAATTTTTATAATTTTAGAAATATATTTATATATGCTTAATTATTAATTCTAAAAATAGTCAATTTGACTTAAAAAAGTCAAAATTAAGCAATTAATTTGGGACGAAGGGAGTAATAATATATAATCAATTTTAAAATTTTAAAATATATTTGAGATATTTTTATAATAAAAAATAATGTGACTAAACAAAATGAACCAAATAAAACAAATATGACAAATAAAAATAGTAAAAAAAGATTAAAACAAATATGACAAAAAAAATATCCTTTCCATAAATAATCAATTTAACATTTAATATTGGTTCTCCCGAGAGAACCTGCAGTCCAATCGTCGGCCAAATCAACGATTAAAAGGGCAAATATATAACATAACTTCCGATTATTCGGCGCCGATAATCATTTCCCCTTCATCACATCCTAGCTTCAATTTCTATTTCATTCTAAATCAAGATTTGGTAATATACGTTGTTTATCTATTGGGGTTTATTTTGTTTCGTTGATTTAATTTTGCTTTTTTGTTTCCTAAATTTTTATATTTGCGTGTAACTCACGGGTGTTTATTTTCGGGTTACTTCAAGGGGTATTAGTGAGCGGGTTTGTAGCACAGGGGTGAAAGTGTTTGGAACCTCTTCCAGAAGGGTAAGTGTGTATTTAACCCATATTTTTATAATGAATTTAATCTTAATTGAAATATGTATTGTAAAGTCTACACATTTTTATGGAGTTAAGTACTCTAAAAGTAGTCAATGCTTATAAATATTACTCCCTCCGTCTAGTTTTATTTGTCCTAAATAATTTTTTATGATAAAATTGACTATATTAATTTAGAATTAAAATTTATTCTTAAGTTTATTACATATAAGCACAAAATTATTACCATAAAAAAATACATCGAATATATTATATATTATCAAAGTCGGATGAAGGGAGTACACGAAAACACCATATATATTCTTCCTAAAAGGGAAATAATACAATTTTTATTTTTATTTTTTTTGGACAGGAAAAGAATACAATTTCTAAAACACCATATATATTCTTCCTTTTTGCAACATGCCCTGTTTGCAATTTCATAGTGTTGACCATAAAATTAAAAAATCATGAGGACAATTATTTGCTTCAGCTTCTATGTGGTAGTGTTGTTGTTGGAGGACTATCTACATACCAACGAGTAACGTGTAATTGCTACAAGTTTTAGGAAGTGTTGGTGCACCTTTTAAAACACAGGATACAAATGTTTTTTAGTCGGTTTCCCTTTTTTGCTTATCTGTTACTCTTACTCTTTTCATCTGATGTCCTATGGGTTTTTTTTTTGGGCTTAGCCATTGAACTTAAGGTACTTGTCTCTCCTTGCACTTTGTGCATACATGTACATAGTTGTTCTACATCAGTACATTCCCCTCCCCCTCCTAGTAAAAAGGTTTTTAAGTTTTACTTCCTCCAAATTTCTAACTGATTATGCAATTACAATGTTCTTGTTTTACGCAAAGAAGGTGTAAGTGATTACTTTATTGTTGAATTTGTATTTCAGAACCATCAATGCTTGCCAGGGAATTTGAGCGAGTGAGAGCTTCAAAGTCGCCTGTGCCTCTCGATATGTCACGATATGGACTGGAAATGTCATCTATGAACAAAAGGAATGATGAACTGCCTGGAATCGAATCAGGCATTTCAGAAAGCTCAACGTTTGCTTCAGCATCAAGTAATTTGGTAGCCTGATTATTTTAGCATGGTTCATAATATTTTGCTTGCAAAATTCGTATGCTTGAAGTGTATTTTTTTATATTTCAGAATTGCTAGTAGGCCTAGCTGTCAGAGTTGTGTTTTATTGGGACTTACTATGAAAGATGTTGTAGTGGATACGAAGGGGCATTCGTTGGAATTTTACATCTTTATAACTTAAATATGGTTCGCACTGCAATGATACTCTTACTTCGTTTTCTCCTCTTTCCCGTATATGTTGCCTCTTTTGCTCTTTTATCTTATTTTATTGCTTCCCTGTCCTATATTTGTTATTGACGTTCTTCTGTCTCTTGTAATTTTGGTGGTTAATGTTGTAGGCTAGAAAATCTGGAATTAATGTCAAAACATGGCGCTGATGTCTGGAATGTGGAAACAGCACAACCAACGGCTGGAGGTGTTCCTATCTAGGTTGTTGACCTACTTCTTTTGATATGCCCGTCTACTCTATTTCTTGTGTAGTGCATCTTCGATTTTAGAGTCATAAAAGAAAAACTTATCCTATTCCCACATTGGGCATGAGCCTCATTGAATGGGGTACAAAAAATGCACACCTCAGACTAAAAATCCATGATTTTGAGGACTCCTTAAAGTCCCAGGTCTCTTTGCTATGCACCCCTGAGATTTGGCGGGTTATGCTCAACCGTCAATAAACTGACCACAGTTGAGCCAAAGTGTTTGCAGAAACTGAGATTTTTTTGTGAGACAAACAGTGTTGCATTAAACAATGCGGCCTTTAAAAATCACATTCATTCAAGAAAATAGAGGTTTGAATTTAATACAAAGAGCTGTTAATTTCTTTAAAAAAAAATTAATTACTCGTATTGGCTTGCTAAATTGATATTTGCATCTCTTCCTTAAACTTACATTATGTTTTCACTAGATGTCAAGCAGAAGCTGCTGAACTAAATAAACAGATAGAAGCTGTGAATCGTGAAAGGAAATATCATCAGGTGATTTTAAATATCTTAGTCGCATTGTGTTTTGTTTCATTGCACCTGTTGAGCATATAAAATATAATGTTTCTGTAAATGATCAGCAAAACACTGCATACGAGCTTAATGCTTTATCGGCGCAATGGAAAGAGCTTTGTGAGAAAAATATAGAAATTGAAGCGGCATGTGCTAAAATTGGATGCCATATTGAGGAACTGAAGAAAGAAGCCACAGAAAGGTGGTAAATGATTCCTTTTGTTATATTACCTTTGTTGTACATTGCTACTTCTGGTTTTAATCTTATTTCCTCTTCAGGGGCTGGAATTTGGGAACTCAGATGGAGAATGGCTCCGTGCTGCTTTCAGAACCATAAGGTATGTTCTCTGTTGGTGGCATCTGAATTGCTTTGGTTTATCATGATCCCTTCATAGGAAGGAGACAATTTGAAAAGGAAGGGAAAGTAGAAATCTGAAATCTTCATTTTTCTCCTGGTAACTCTTTCGCACACAAAGATGAACGAATTTCGAATTTTATATCTAAAAGTTCTGGGCATTATTTTTACTTTCTGAGGAATGGAAATAACTAGTACAGTTGTTATAATTCTTCAAGTCTAATTGATAAACTCAAGTTTTATGTTGCAAAACATTTTATTACCAGAACATCTCGGATTGCATAATTTTAATTCTAAAATTGGAATGTCATATAGATTTATATTTCTGAATTTCTTTTTAGCATCTATATATTTAATGATTACAATTTACAACATTAGAAAGAGTCCTATCACAAAAAGAAACACACACAAACACACACATATATGATGATAAAAACATGAAGAAATAAGAGAGTCGTTTTCTAGACAGGAACCATTGATCCATTCTTATCAGGAAGTATTGTAACTTCTTCTGAGGTTCTTTTGAAAGGCATTACCAATTTTTCAAGTGCTAAAGATTCATTCAAGTACTTCCGTTGGTCCAACCCTGATAAATATTGATTCTTTTCTTCCAAAACAGGCTCCTGCTCCATTACTAACATGACAAGGAAATTTGTTCATCTACAAACATGAATACTATGTCGAATGAAGTACTGAACTATCATATGCATGTATTTCTTAGCTCATTTTGGGGCTAATCTCTTACAATCAATGGTGGTTTTAAATTGGGGCTAGCAAATTCAGCATTTCTATGCTATTTTATGCATTTGTTGGTTGTCGATGGAGAGATTAAAGAGGATGGAGGTCCATCGACAAAGAACAAAATCTACTCTCTTAAAGATGGGGAAGTCACAATGATGGCTGCAAAATAATGTATTACGCAACTACATTCGAACTCATTTTTCTTCTGGAAAAAGATGGTTGCTTAAAACTGTTAATTTTTTCTCTTTTAAAATGTCAATGAGACAATCCCTTTCCTTAATTGTTTGTGCCTCCTATATGCCATTGAGCAACAAGCTTAGCTGGACATCCAACTAAAAGTCGAAGCATAGATTTTTAAAATTAGTATCAAAATTTAAACTAATGTTCATATTTATAAAGAATCAAATGGGGGCAATGATGTGCGACCAGACTTGTATACATCCCAATGCAGGTTTCTAAATGAAAACTTTGGCAAAATATAGTTGTGAATCATACATAGTAAGAAACTTGCCTGTTATTCTTTCTCCTCTGGTTTTATGGGAGGAAACTACAGTGAAGCAGCTTTATTGAGTAGACATAGTTGATGTCTCTTGTCTCAGGAGTTTGTCAGTTTGAAAGGTGGTAGTAGAATTCAGATGGCTTGCAGAACTTGGAAAGTAATTGAAGGCCTCCATTGTACACAAATCCAATTTACCTTCAGCGATTGCAGTGGTCATTGAAGGAGAAATATCTCTAATGATAATTAAAGGTACAAATTTACATCTTTCGGGCAAAAGTTATACTTTCATTTAGCAAATAAAAAAGATAAAGAAATGGCACATGAATATAACTAAGGAATAAAATGGTTTAGACTTTAGGGTATGCCCTTGATTGTTATTTCTAACATGGAAAAAATCAGTATAAGACTTGCCTCTAAGTTAGTAACACAATAGCGTGACACTAACATTTAACTATAATTGACAAAATAAACAGAAAGAAGGGATACGACCCCAAGAAATCAAGCTCATTGTTAAGACTGCAAAATCGTTTCTGGAAGATGTTTAATGTGTTTGAGGCTCTTTGGGAGGGCATCATATCTGCAGTGGATGCAAATTGTGCATATATTACTACCGCAAAATTCAGAAGAAAATGGATTTCAGCTTATGAACAACTCTACATACATTCGGGCATGCTGGAAAACAGACATCGCCTCTTTGAAGGATTTTAAGTAATCTTCAGGCACTTGGTTTCCCTTCTCAAATTTCAAGATGGATAAAACTTGTAAATATGGCATCCAAGGCAATCTTCATTAGGAGGATGAGATAGTGTATATCAGCTATATCTCTCAAACTTTACAACAAAATGAAAAACATTTAAATAATAAAAATTAACACCAAATTAAAATAAGCATGTGGTTCAAGCACACCAATTTAGTTACAAACTTAAGCTATCCTTTTTGTAATTTTTTAGTACTTAAAAAGTCCTTCACTTGCAGAATGGTGTAGATGTCATGTTTTTTTATTAATATGAACATCACATGACCGAAGCTCGAACTCCATCATTCATTGCATAGTAAACAGGCAGACTGTATTAGTAAAACTATATCTGTCACAATTTCTACTAGCTTATTTCCTCTTATAACTAATTGTAAATTTCAAAAGTTAAAACTTTGAAAATTTTAAAATCCTTCCCTCTGAATGGAGTTCTCTTTAGGTTGTGTTTGATAAAAATGATAATTAATATCTGAATATTTATGATGTCTTAATAAATTAGATCATCTGAATGGTTATGAGGTCTGAATCTAAAAAACTGTTTGATAACTAAAAAGTAAGTTGTCTCTTAATGACATTATTTTACCATTTTAAAGGGTAAACTTTTATTTAATAATTTTAAATATTCAATTTAATAAAAATGAGTGAATAATATTGTTGAATATATTTATATAAAAAAATTTATCAAAAAAATTTCATTAAGAGGTATCTCTTAATTATTAAGATTTCATTTTCTGTCTTACCGATTAAGAGGTATTCAGAGGTAACAAAAAAAAATAGCATCATGTCTCTCAACGAATAAGAGGTTGTCCATTAAGAGGCAATCAGATGTAAACAAACAGCACCTTAGACTTGAAAACTTAAACCATTCACAAAACTGTAAACTAATAAAAGTTATGTGAGAGTTCTTTTCTTTACTAACTTTTCAAAACAGAAAATTCTTAAATTGCAATATCTCATTATAATGCACATGAATTTCAAGTTTATATGCTTTCATGTGAATGCGCATACAACAGTTGCTTTCAACAAAAGATTACTCAATTAAAACCATCAAAGCATAACCTTATTTTTCAATTAAAATAAAAGCAAACAAAAATTAATCATGAATCATTGACTAAAATATGCATTTTCTGGGTGAAGCATTTTGACAAACACTATATCTACAATAGCTTCAAAGTGGACTACAGCTTCGGAGTGTTGATTATTAACTAAAATGCTATTTACCTAAAACAATGTTGGATTATATAATCAGAAAATAATACAGAAACAAGAAAACAAACGAAGTGAAATGATTAATACAAAAAATTATAACTATATGTTGTTTATTTTTGTAAACCTGCAGGCATATTCAAACTGGCTGTACAATGTACCATGGGGTCTGTACAAAGCAATTACTATGATTCTAGCTGAAGATGGTAAGACTTTTATAACTCTTTCAATTAACTTTAAATCTATCACTAGCTTGTACACAAGTAATTTGATGCATTAATCTCCATTTGTGCCATGGATTCATTAAGGAAAAGTAGAGGAAATTTTAAAGCAATTAATTTTGAATGTTTGTTCAAATGTGAAAATGGAAGGCAGAACTTCCAATTTACATATAATCCGTCTTTTTTGTTCTGGTGTTTCAAACAATATATCAAATTTTGTAGTAATATTCATATTTTTTTCCTTTATGTTTTCTTGACAAATCAACAATGTGAAGAAGTTCTAAATTTTGCATCAACTATGCTTGTTTTGCAGGCATGGATGACCCCGGTAACCTCACTATACCTAAAGCTCTGCACGGCACCACAAGGATAAACTACTACAAGGCCTACTTGAAGCAACTGAAGAAGACAACAAATGTGATAAGCTCGGACGTTGACGTAGTGGTTCAAATGAGTAAGGGTGTAAACGAGTCGAACCGAAGCGAACAGAGAGCTACTCGAATTCGATTCGAAACATTAAATTCATACTCGAATTCGAATTGTATTTGAAAATTTCAACTCAGATTTGACTTGACTCGAATATTTATTACTCGAATTCGATCCGACTCGGATCGAATTATATTCAAACTACTTGCGAGCTTCAAATTCAAATTCAGGATCTAGCATAGCTAGAAGAATTGGCATGCACCCACTCCTTCACCATCTCTAGTTTTCCCATCTCTTCTCTACTTAACAACTCTATTTCTTTTCGATCATACTAATCACTGAGGACTCTTAATTCTCATCCTATAACCGTTCTCATCTATCGCAAGCATTGTTCATCGAACTTACCACACATTATGAGTTCAGGAACTTGCCATTATAATATGAGTTTAAGAACTTGTCATAGGAATACGTAGTTCTAGAACAAATCAAGAACTGTCCATACGCTTATGGGTTCAAAAACGTACCATACGATTATGAGTCACGAACTTACCATAAGTATGAGTTTTAAGAACTAGCATCTAACCTTAACATTCCTTAACCTAACTATCAGATATACATAGGAGAAAAGAATCATCTTCTCACCATATATATAACGGATAACGCGACACAAGATTTCAATGATTATCAACATAGGAAGCTAAGCGGTTGTTAAACCAAGCACAAATCTCATGCTCATACAAAAGTTTGTTCAACTCAGCCACTAACATGAGTCCTCAATTGAAATCCACCACATCTCTAACTTCATCTTCACTTAATAGGAATTTTCTAAATCCATATTACATCATTCATAACTCTTTATGAGTTCATCTTTAAACATCTAATATAGATCACTTATGATCTAACAACATCCCTTCTGCTTATCAGAAATCTTATATCTCTTATCATCTTCTTTCATCTATATTCATCGAACCAGGTATTTTCTGATCCTTTTTCTCTTCTTTTCTCTTATATCTCTGCAAGATCCTCCTTTGGATCTTCCTCTATATTTTATAATAATCTCATACTTATCTTAAACTACATCTCTCATCATTTAAACTCTATTTGAGTTTATTGCATACCATCCTCATCATCCTCTCTACAGTTATAGCCTAAGGTACTCTTACCTAAGGTTTATAACCTATCAGCTCTGATACCAACTTGTAACGACCCCAAATCCGAGTTTCCTTAAACTCGGACCTGGTGCGTCACGATACAACCTTTATCTCAATATCCATCTATAAAATCTTACAGACATATGTATAAATACAACTTTAATACAAACATGTCACTATCTAATCCGAGGTACGAAGACCTTTATTAATACATCATCAAATAATATTACTTAATTAATAATATTACAACATAGAATATAGTTCTTCTATCTTTGGTATTTTCCTTACTTAATACCTTCTCTAACTTTTTAGGTCCTTCTGCTTTAGCTGCAAAATTTTAGAATTTACAAGGGTGAGCATTTAATTGCCCAACAAGTATAAGCAATGAATAAATAAATAGAATCATCTTTCTGAAAACTTCAACAATTGAACAATAATTGTGAAGCAGCTCAAATAAATAGAAATTTATTTTTTTTCCTTTTTTGTTAAACATTTTTTTTCAAGAATAAACATAATCTTAAACTCATCAACTATTCAATATTAGAATCTTTCTTTCTTTTGTTTAGCACATAAGTGTTAATATTGGTCTAGCACGTTATTGGATTTAACGCTTAACAATTACACCATTGCACGGGGTACAATCATAATCTTAATTACTCACATAAAGCACATCGTTGCATAATGTGCAACCAATACTAATAATTGTCCAAGATTTATTTACTTTTGACTTGGCACAATTAACTATCACAATTTAAGAATTATTACAATTCAATATCACAACAATAAACATTCATACTGGAATAGCTCACAAATCGAGTTCCGAATCAAATGACAAATAACTCTCTTTTATAAATCATTTCACATAATAAGATGAATCTCATATAACAAATAAAATTCCATAACCAGACATAGGATTTTACAATTTAACATAGCTCAAACAACTTGTACAAATATTAAAAGATTTGCAGAAGTTTTAAAATTCACACAACATAAGCATTGCGTAAATTAAAGCTTCAATACATCATATATCATTCATGAGAATATAATTGAATGATATTAGAAACTTGCAAAATACGAAGTTTGTGTAAGTTAGGAAACTTGCTTGTCTGCGTGCACTTTCCTCGATTACGTTACTCACTTCTTCCAAATAATAACCTACATCATTCATAAGGATTTATTTTATTACCTTATTATTTACTACATAATAGTTACCGTCGGTAACTAATCGCAACCTTGTTTTAGTATTTTCGTTTATTGTACTTCGTCCTCGAGTACCAACTTATTATTTTTTTTATAATCTTACAGTCAAAATGACCATTTTACCCTTACTTCATCTTCCGTGTCCACTAAACCTCCTAAAGTCTTTAGAATATTATTCTAGACTTTTCAACTAGTTTTCACATTTTTCGGATTATTCGACAATTTTCTGTAATTATTTATATTTATAAAAACTATCATTTAATAGCTTCAAAATAGAAATAATAACTCAACATACTTTTATATCTTTAAAACATCATCGATATTTATCTTATATTATTATAAGTTTTTACACCAATTATCATAATTTTCCCACCATTCATAGAATTTCCTACGAATTTCTATTTATTTTTAAACTAACTTTAAATAGCTTAAAAATAAAATATTTCTTCTTTTCAAAACTTTTTCCAAAAATTTTCAGAAAATAATAAATATTATTATAAGATTTTTCATCAAATTTCTTAATTTTTGACCATTCAAATAATTTTCTGTGAATTTCCACTATTTTTAAACTAACTTTAAATAGTTTAAAAATACAATAAATACTTCCGCTCTTCAAAAATTCATAATAACATAAGATTTCTGTAAAAATATTTCAGACTAAATAATTTTTGTGATAATTTAATTATAATTACCAAAGTGTTGAATCTTCAAAATATCATAATAATTAAACTGCATATCGAAAAATTACGAATTTTATGTCCATTTCGCATGAAATTAAATTCTCTACAACTTTCTAATACAAAGTTTTTCCAAATTTTGGCCGAAAATAGCCCAAACGGGCTCTGCTGGAAAGTTCGCCGACGACGACTTTCCGGTCATCTTCTCCGGCAATCCGAAAAAAAATTCCGGTGAGTTTTCTTATATTTCTTGCCCAGATTAGATCTACTATATTTTAGGATTCCAATCATATTTTTTGTTCCAAAATCCGTTAGAGATTTCATGTTGAAACAACATCCGAAAATATTTTCCGGCAAATGTTTCTTTCCTTTAATTTCTTGATTTCTCTTGTTTAATTCTTGTTTATACAAGTTTAAATTATCTTAACAAATATAAACATAATTTCTTTACATAAAATCCATAAAACTTAAATCTAAAAATAAATCAAAAGTTTATGTGAATACCGTTTCTTGATTTCTTCTTTATTTTTCTTTCTTTCTTCTTCCTCTTTCCTTATTCTTATTCTTCTTCTTCATTTCTTTCAAATTTTCAGTGGAGTTATCTCTCTCTTTTCTTTCTGCTGAGTATTTCCGAGTGGATAAGTGGGAGTGAATTAGAGATGCACAAAAGGCCTGAGGCTCGCGGCCTGGCCTTGGTCCGGCCTGAGCCCGACCTGGTCAAAGTCCGACCTGGTCAAAGCCTGGGCCGGCCTGGCCTAGTCTGGAAGGCTTAAAAAGGCCAACATTTTAGCATAAAAATCTAGTCTGGACTGGCCTGTCCCAAAGCCTGACCTGGCCTGTGGCCTGAATCCAGCCTGGGCCTGGCCTGGTCCGGCCCAACTAGCCTGGCCTGCGTGTTGGCTTGTTACGTGTTATGGTGTTAGTTGTTGTCCTATTAAAATATTGTCTTTTGCTCTGTTTTTTTTACCTTAGTGGTTAAAAAAAAGAAAACAAAAGACACCCACAGTTACATATGTGCAAGAGTTACTCTAACGTCTCACTGCCCAAGGGCCAAGGGGCAACTCCCAAGTCACATGCAAGACAACAAGAGCTACAAAATGTTCACCAAAGTCTGCTGACACATGGTACAAATTACAAAGACATCAATTCAAGTAAAAAATAAATAAATAAAGGAAGCCTACTTTACTACTTTAGTAAATTAGTTCTTTACTTCTTTATCGAGAAAGAGAGAATGAGACCAAAATGATAGCACTGAATGAAAACATAAGATACTAAATAAATATTAAATAATACTTAATGGTTAATATTTTATTACCTAACCTAAGTGAGCTGTCAACACCAATTAGTAAACAATAGGCCTATTAATCTATTATATTTGTTACACAGTATGTTTGTTTGTTTGTTTGTTTGTTTCGGATCTCTTTCTTTCTCCTGCACTTCTGACTTTCTGCTATCTATCTTTCTCTCTTGTAGGCCTTTTCACTACGACACTACTCTTCGATTATCTTAATTTCTCCATCGTTCCCACTTCCTTCTCTAAAAATTGGAACTTTTGTTTGAAAGTTCTATGGAGCACTGGGCGTGAATTCATGAAGATGCACCACGAATTGACGGTGAGATTATAAGTATCTGATATTTCTTCAATTCATTCTTGAAAAATTAGAATTAGTATTTTTTTTAATATTACATTTTTTTTATAAAAAGGGTGCTTGGGTGGAGTGTTGGACCAGACCACCATGACATTCTCTACAGGCCTCAACAGACCATCTCTTCCATCGCTAAGCCTGGCCTGGCCTGACCTGACCTGCAGGCCTCAACAGATCATCTTTTTAATCGCCAAGTCTGGCCCGGCCTAGCCTGCAGGCCCAAAGTCAAAGCCTGGACTGGTCTGGTCAACAGCCAAAGCCTGGCAGGCTCAGGCCGGACCAAGGTCGGGTCGGCCTGTTGTGCACCCCTAGAGTGAATGAGGGAAAAATGTTGATTTCCTTTAGTTTTTAATTGTTTTGTTTTCTTTCTCTTTTGGGTTTTTTTTCTTTTCCCTTCCTTGATTCACTCATTCTTGTCCCCTAAATCAATTCTCCCTTCTTTCATCAGCTGACAACTACCATAGTGGAATGAAAATGGAATGAATAATATTTTATTATTTTTTTTCCTTTCTTTCTTTTTCTTTCTTTTCTTTTTCTTTTTTTTCTCCCCCATCATTTCCCACTAACTCTCTCCTCTCCCTTATTCCTTCTCCATCAGCCGCCCATTCCATAATTCAGCAGTCTCAAGGGTCCCACTCCCTTCAATAATTTATTCTCTCATCTTTTATTTACTTATTTATTTATTTAATTGTCCAATTGACCATTTTGGGTTCTAAAAATCAATTTTTTCGAACTTACAGTCGATTCTTACAAATTTCGACGTTCTCAACATCATGGGAATATCCGTTTCTTCAAATTCATCTCCGAATTTTGAGTTTGACTTTTTTCTGAAAATTCAACTGTTAACTTTTTGACTAAAAATTCAATCCCGACACATTTTGCGACTTTAGTTTATTCTTACTATTTTCGGCGTTTCGAACTCAACTGTCCAGTCCGCGTCTCCAAATTTCACTCCGAACTCAAATTCGAGTTTTCTACCACTATTATTGTCTTATATGCAATTATTCACTTCCTTAGTTAGTTCATACTAATTAAATTAATTAGTTTTGACCAACTATTAATTCACATCCATTTGACATAATATTAAATATCATACCATTATTCATATTACATGTAATTATTATAATATAAATACAACTATCGTCATTAACTAAATAAATTTCTTTATTCAATTAATTAAAACAAATATTTTAACCCACTAATTTTTAAATAGTGAATTAATCACTTCATTCCATATTTATTCCATATTTGTTTGGCATAATATAATATATTAAGCCCTTACATAAATATATTTTACATTCATATATAATATATTTATAATATCGAGTTTAATTAACTCTCTCATTTTATTAGAACAAAATACATACATTAATTCACAAATATTAAGTAAGTGAATTAATTAATTTGCATATGAAATTTAGTTCATAATAATTCTATCGTCGTCCAAGGCTCAATATTCAAATTATATCGTCGTCCAACGCTCAATTTTAATTTACTCTCAATTAATTAATATTAATTAATTTCATCTATTTTCTTTAATGATTTAATTAACTATTAAATCTTATTTTCCCAATATATGTATATATTTCACATCTATATATACACATTTAGTCCATTACACAAAATCACATACTTCACATTATATGAAACACATATATACATATATGTTCAAATCTACTTTATCTCTTAATAAGAATTTTATTTATTAAATTCTTATTTTAAATTTTTGAAATATCCGGGATATTACAACTAATTATACATGGTTATGATGATTTTGGGTATGGAATGATGGTTGTTTTGTTGGTTTAGATTTTTCTGGATAACTATTTTTTAAGGAAAATGCCGAAATTTCTTGAAATTAGTAGCGACTAGCTTGATGTTTTGGTGGTTGGATATGTGTTGATGATTGAGTATGTATTAATTATTATGGTTCTATGGTGAATTAAGATAATTGTTATGTCTGATTGTAAGTTATTTTATGTTGCAAAGAGTCTTTAGGTAATGTAGTAATTTTCAAATTTTAATCTAATTTTTCGTTACTCCGTGCCTGAAGGCACAGACAATTACTAGTATAATTATAAATTGAATTTGTTATTTTACTTAGAAATCAAAAAATATATTTACTATTACACTTTACAAATATAAAATCACAATTGAAATTAAAAATAAAATAATAATAATAATTAATTATCCTAATTTGATTTAGTTTTGTATATACTATAAGAGAATGTATCGAGTATCTAATCGTACTGGCGGAACCAGGGGGCCATATCACCCTGGTAGTCACCTTGTGAGAAGAGAGAGTACCAGACTTTTATCTACACAAACGAGTACTTATAGGGTGAAAATATCTAAATGAGACTAGATTTAATTTGTGAGATATTTTGGCAGTTCACAAGAGAATCTTTCCCAAATTTATATTTCGGTCAGATGGATTATGAATAATTTCTAAATTAAATACTCCAATAGTCACTAATAATATCATCTCTATATTACTGGGTAAATATCTTTAAAACACATTAGTCACTAATAATATACGTTATTTTTTTCTATTTTAACATTTTTATGAAAGTATTTTTTTAATTAAAAATTCTAAATTTAAAAATATTTTATCTCTATGCCAAAAAGACATTAAATAAAAAAAATAAAAAAATGATATATATTATGAATGGTTTTATCAGTTGCAACTACTATTGTTGAAAGAGTATTCTCTGCGATGAAAATTGTCAAGACTGACTTGCGTAATAAAATAGGAGACGAGTGGATGAATGACAGTCTGGTAGTTTATATTGAGAATGATATTTTTTCAATAATTGAAAACGAACAAATTTTGAGACGTTTTCAAACTATACAGACTCACAGGATACAAT
Organism: Aralia elata; assembly: GCA_034770075.1. Lineage (NCBI taxonomy): Eukaryota > Viridiplantae > Streptophyta > Magnoliopsida > Apiales > Araliaceae > Aralia > Aralia elata. The sequence continues at coordinate 83,251,954 of CM068378.1, forward strand.
TGTCTCCTCTCAGTCGTACAACCGAAAGAAGTACTCCAAGCGTCAATAAATAAATTTTTTTTACTGATGTATTTTGACCCTGTTCTAAAAATGTTCTGGTTCCGCCACTGTCTAATCGAATCTGTATCAATCGAGTATGTATCGAATCACAATCGAGAATTCGAGTAGTTCGAATCTTAAACGAGTCGAGTATAACTTTGTTCAGATTCTACTCATATTTTTATTCGAACTATTTTTTATGCTCAAATTTGGATCATATTATTAACGAATCCGAGTCTCGCTCGTATTTTTTCGAGTCGAGCCCGAACGGTTTGGCTCGTTTACAACCTTACAAATGAGACCCAGAGGCGAGCCGTAAACTCGGACGTCTTGGGATCGAATACCACTAGCAACAATTTGTCAAGGCCAGAAATGGTTCATGGGGCCATGGGGACGCGAGCGCAAGCCTGTATAAAAAGCCTGACTCGGGGTGGGGAGACTTAGTCCGATTGCGGTTAAGATAATCCACATTATTAAAAAATAAATAAATAAATAATAAAAAATAAAAAATGTGATAGGCTACTTTGCATGGTCATTGCTCGATAATTTTGAATGGAGATTAGGCTACACTTCAAGGTTTGGCTAGTTTTTGTTGATTTTAAAACCCTTAAAGACGACTCCTAAGATGTCAGCATATTGGTTCAAGAAATTAACAAAGTAGTTAACAAGCCATGTACTTTGGTATCAATAAAGGTTTACACTATGATTCAATATGCAATGTATTAACTAGTTTTAGTATGTAAGAATAGTCTTTCTTTACTTGTCTTCGTGGCTATATGATCAACATATACTCCCTTCCAATATATAAGAGCAAAGTGATATCTAAGTGTCTCTTATATTTTGAAGGGGAGCTTATATTTCCAACACAAATGTACAATTTATTACACACACGGTTGTCCTATATATAGCAATACAAGAATGTGAATTCACCATGAAAGTACAAAACTTTCCCCAAACTTTTGGCTGGGGCGCTGCCCCTGACCTCGCATAGTTATTCATAGCAGCTCTCTACTTCAGAAATAGACCCAATCACCTTTCAGATAACTTTGGAATCATATTTGAATTAAAATTGTATCAGACTTCACCAATAACGGATTGCATATCTGATTAAAGTTATTGGGAGAGCATTGTGAAAATCACGACTTTAGCCACACTTGAATATATTGCATTAGGTGAGCTGCTACCTTTGTTATTTTTGGTTTACCTTAGTACTTGAATAACTCATGATATTCTCCTGTTAAGTTTTACTCCCTCCGTCCCAAATTAATTGTTCAATTTTGACCTTTTAAAGTCAAATTGACCATTTTTAAAACTAATCTTTTTACTGTTTTTGCTAAAATATAGGTGAAGAGATTATAACCAAAAGAAAGTATATACAATTTATTACTAACCCCAATTTTTATAATTTTAGAAATATATTTATATATGCTTAATTATTAATTATAAAAATAGTCATTTTGACTTAAAAAAGTTAAAACTGAGCAATTAATTTGGGACGGAGAGAGTAATAGATAACAACAATTTGTTTGTGTTGTTGATTTGTGACTTTACCATGAGGGGGTTTCACCCTCCGACCCAGTATAGGATTTGGATTGAAAGGGTTAGTATGTAGAAAATGTGACATTTATGAATAGTTATGACTATTTACAATAACCTCAGTCATCATCAACAATGTTCTTCTTAGTCCTAAGTACATCAAAGCCTAATGAAATTTAATCAAAGAGGTATATACAGTGAGTGCGAGTGATCGAAGTTGCTATCCCTGTTTTCTCATCCACGATCAATAGCAAAGATTTGTAAAAAATAGTTTGAATTTTCTAGTTCTGAAGAAAATTTGTTCAAAAAATATTTTATCTGAGAGTGTTTACAAACCTTAATACTCCCTTCATTACAAAAAAAAAGTGTTTGTAAAAAAAATCAACAAAAAGAGTCATTGTTTTTTATTGATGATAATATAAAATAATATAATATTTTCAGATATAACAACACAACGAAAAAATAAAAGTCTACTTTCTCTTTTTAAAACATGTCAAATGACAGATCACTATAAAAATTAGAAAAATTAATTTACCAGACTATCTACTAATTAAAATTCGATATTGTTGATTTTTTGATCAACTAAATTTTAGTTTATTTTTGTTTTTCTTCAAATCCTTCGAAATTTAAAATAGACTCAATTTTGGATCATGGGATAAATTTGCCGACTTCAATTTTCACTTGAGTTTAGTGTTGTAATTCCGTACGTGTAATCCGGGTCTAGCATGAATATTAATCTTTCAATTAGAACAAGTCGAGATCATTTGCCCACATATTTATTGTGAAACTGACTGACCTTAACAGGAGAGGAAATTTAGGCTTAGGTGGTGTTTGATTGCATATTAATATATTTTAACAGTTCACCTCTTAATGCATTTTAACAGCCCACAACTTTGTATTAAGAGATCCTTTAAATAGTTAAGATACAAACACGAGTCTAAACTATTTAGAGAACCTCTTAATACAAAAATATAAGCTCTTAAAATGCATTAAGAGGTAGACTCTTAAGATTCATTAAGATGTAATCAAATATCACCTTAATCGCATACTAAGAGTGGAAGACCCGCCAATGCAATAGTGGAATTTTTCATGGACTATATTTAAGTCAAGGTTAAATCATTTAGAATAAGTCAAGATCATTGGCCCACATATTTATTGTGAAACTGACTGACCTTAAAGGAGGAAGTAATTTATACGGAACTTGCGATGCATCATTTACATAAATACTCTTCCCGTCTCACAAAAAATCTCATTTAATTTTTTAAGTAATATTATAGATTTTATAATTGTTTTTATTAAATTATAATTATGACATATATTAATATATGAGATTAGATAGGATTAAAAGATTATCACTATAGTTATTCATGTAACTGTCAATAAAAAAATCGATACATAATGTTGTAAGATATATCATATTTCTAATTTTTTTATAGTCAATTCGTAAAATTAAATTAAATATGAATTTATTTGATTTTAATTAATGAATTAGTTAATATTGTAAACTTCTTAAAAAATATTACTAAATACAAAAAAAAAATTGAACATTAAAATAAATTCACATCACTATTTTTGAGTTTTAAAATATTGCAAAATTAATTAGAACCAACATCAAATGGGACTTATTTACGGGAACGGAGGGAATGCTATCTATAAATTACAGTAAAAAAATTAATGACAAAATTAAAAATATCATATCATTTTATAATTCTAAAGTGAAAATGTAAAACTTTTTAACGGATTGAAAAGAAAAATGATATTTTTCTAATTTGGGGAGGAGGGAGTGCTATAATGCTCCTTTCTGAAGTTGTATTTGAATATTAGTGGATTTGTTTTGTGTTTTTTTTTTATTTTCTTTTGAACTTTTAAGTCATTATTAGAGTGATACAATTAGGGGTAGGGGTAGGGGTAGGGGATTCGAAACCCACACTTTTGTTATGCAAAGTCTGAGTGATACTAACTCAATTCACGACTGGTTATAAATATTAGTAAAATTTGGAATCAACTATTTGTGGATTTTAAGAGTTTGAATTAACTGTTTTAAACAGTGTTCATCTGCGGCATAATAATTAGGAATTTCTTAACATGTGTCCTTAGAACACATGCTAAGCACACGGTTCAAGAGAATATTCTTTTGAACTGTGTGCATATTCCTTTGAACTTGGAGCAAATGCAAAAATCAAAGAAAATATGGACACAGTTCGAGAGAATATTCTCTTAAATTGTGTGTTTAACATGTGCCCTTAAGGCACATATTAAGAGGACCCTAATAATTATATCGAGTGCTCAAGATAGTAGATATCTTCATGATTATCTAATAGCCCAAGAGCAACTCAAAAATTGTTTTCTGGTTTTTATTTTGCCGGAAGAAATGAAGGAATGAAAAAAAAGAAGTAATGAATTTAAAGTATTTTGAGCCTAATCAAAGATAAGTGATGAATTTGGACAACTTGAATTATTTGGTTAGTATTAAACTACTCAAGCTTGACTTTGACGACACAAATTGGACTCACATCCTCTATATTTATGACTTAATAAGTGATGTAAAACATGCAATAGTTAATAGTAGTTGCAGGATAATTATTTCCACAAGAAGAATCAACAAAAATTGTGAATGTGATTGGCCACCGAGATCAACGGTTAAAAGTTGGGGAGAAAAAATATAAATTAGTAAAAAGAAAGAGTCTGACGGCGCAATTGGCGTGAATTGAATAAAAATTAAAAATTGAACGTGCACACTATGAACTTAAAACCACTTGAAACTTGTATTATAAAATTACGACGGTCACAGCTAGTTCAATGCTTACAAGTTACAACATTAAATTTAACCCGTATTTATTGAAGTAATATTACTCTTCACCTTGTTCTTTCTCATTCAACATTTAAAATTCAAAAATTAAACATTTATTTTATATTAAAAAAAGTTTAAAAGGTTTAAATATTTACGCTCATATAAAATATAAATGACCAAGTGCATTTCAATTTCTGTTTGAAATTATAAGATTATAATGAGTTGATGGTGTGACACTATATTTATCAAAATGAATTTTAAAAAGAGCAAATGTTTTACATAAATAATACCTAATTTAAAGAAAAAATAAAATAAATAAATAAATAAACCATTAAAAACACAAAACGAAAAGTGACTAAACAAAATGAAACAAATAAAAACAGTTAAAAAAGATTAAAACAAATATGACAAATAAAAAATATCCTTTCCATAAATAATCAATTTAACAATATTGGTTCTCATCCAAACAACACTAATTTTCCTATTCTTTCTCATTGGTTGTTTTTATTTTTTTCCTTATCCAAACAACACCAATGCCTATATGGGAAAGAATACAATTTCTTTTTCTTTATTTTTTGGACACGAAAAGAATACAATTTCTAAAACACCATATATATACTTCCTTTTTGCAACATTCCTTGTTTGCAATTTCATAGTGTTGACCATAAAATTAAAAAGTCATGAGGACAATTATTTGCTTCAGCTTCTATGTGGTAGTGTTGTTGTTAGAATATGATCATACCATCATTTTTAGGAGTTGCTCAGCCACAAGTACTCATCATCATCATGTATCTCTTAACATCACCACCAATCAATCCACTCTTTTGGCCTTCAAATTCCACATCATTTCCAAATCTTAGACTTGTTTCTTTCATTTAACAGTTTCACTGATACCATTCCACCTTCTTTATCCAATTTATCAAAGCTTGAGAGCTTGTGGTTAGGGAGCAATCATCTACAAAGAAATATTACAGGGAATTTTGGTAGTTTTAAAAACTTGCAAGAGTTGGAGTTGCAATATAATCAGCTTCGAGGCTCTATTCCTCTCACTGTCTTTAACATTTTGACAGTGCGCCTTCTTACTCTTACAAATAATAGCCTATCTGGTAATCTTTCAAGGAATATTTGTCACGGGATTCCGAAAAATCCAAGAGTTTTATCTGGCTAACAACCAACTCTTTGGTCCAATTCCATCAAGTCTACATGAATGCTCAGAGCTTCAACTTTTGTCATTGGCTGACAACAAATTCAGTGGAATTATATCAAGAGAGATTGGAAACTTAACTTTGCTACGGTATTTAAATCTCAATTACAACCACTTGAAAGGTATGGACCTATATATTTGGACTATACTAAAAGACCCTTGTTTTTTTAGACTAATAATAAGACTTATCTATTATAATTTTTACGTCTCAAATTCAATTCTCATTTTCAAAAAAAAAAAAATCTTTTTTTTTTCTTCACACCTTCTAGTTGGTGAAAGGGGTAGTGGCCTAATGGGTACCGTTAAATTACACGGTATTTAACTTTTTCTTTTTAGTAAATTTTGTCGTTAATTATATCTCTGTTTAGTCTGATATTTAAGGAACATACACAAATTACTTTAGAAAATGATATTTTAAAATATAATTAGTTATAGAATTCATAGTCCTAGTGATTTGGTCAACAATACTTCACTCAAAAACATAAATTTTCTGTTTCATTTAAAAGTGTTATTGGACTCAGGTCTCTAGTAATATTGAAAGTGTTTTCCTAAAACTACAAAACACCAAATATTATCATGTTCAGTTTAGATATACTTGTAATCCACCAAAAACTCCTGCTATAAATTTTAGAAGAAACTCTAATAAAGGAGTACTACTACATATATAAGAAGAAAAAAAATATAACATTATTATTAATATATATTTGTTGTCAGTTAATCAGTATATATTATACGTGAATTGAATTGGTCCAATAATATTTAACAACGACAACGACACTCGTACACATAATTTTGTTAGAAAAAAAAATATTTATAATTTTTTTTAAAAAATATTCTTAATAATAATAATAATATAAAATATCACAATATCCTCGCACTACAATCATAACTCTATTATTATGGCCCTGGTATCAAACTAAACACCAAGTAATACTCTACTAAGTTTCACGGAATCACCTAAAATAGTATCAAATAATACAGGGTGAATGCAAAAGGGTTAGTGGGATGTACCTAAGCGTTACCCATCATAGTTTTATATAATACTTTTTATCTAAAATTTTTAATAAAAATATAATGAACGAATCAAAGAATATGCAAATATAAGAGAATGCAATTTTACTTTGTTCAATGTTGTGAAACACCATAGTCATAATATAATTATTGCGTAAATAAGTATACTTTTTTGACAATTTACATTTGTTTATGTTTCATTAGTATAAATTAGAGTTTGATATATCGTGTGAGGTACAGGTTAGTTTATATCATTTTTTTCACACATATTTGATAATTGTTTTGACATATATTTATCATTTTTCATTGACATATTATATATATAATTTTGAACATAATTTGAATCAGCATATAACTTTAAGATATTTCAATAAGAAATTTTTCATATTCTTCCTCCACAATTTAAGGAAAATTAATTGTAATTATTAGTTACCGTATTATATATAATATTGACTGTTTGAGTTAACTCATTAACAACTGAGTTAACTCATTCTGATCGATGAGTTAACTCGAATGGTTATAAAGTATGATTGTTGGTCGTGCTTGCATATAGTGCCCTTCCTATGCGGTGGTAAAAAAATTACTTAAAAAAATAAAAGAGCCCTTCTACAGCGACATTCCCTTAGCGACATTTCTGGCGACATTTCTGGCGACATTCCCTTAGCGACAGTCTGTACAACACTGTTTTGCATATGTATCCAAATCACACCTAAATCACTGTTTTTTTTATAAAAATTTTGTTCCAATAAATCATATAAATTATTTGGAAGTCATAACAAAAAAAAAAAACCAAAAAAACCAAAAAAAAATGTCGCCAGAAATGTCGCTAAGGGAATGTCGCCCTAGACTTTCTGAAAATAAAAGCAATATACCTTCCTATTGGACTGACCCACCCACTTGCGCGGCAAACAAGGTATAGCAATATTCCTTCCTCATTAAAAAAATAAAGAAATCCCCCAAATAAAGAAATAAGTCTCTCTCTCCCTCTTCTTTTATCCTCCCACCAAGAACAGAGGCTCTTCTTTTTTCTCTCACCAAGAACAGAGGGTAGCTAAAAACAAAGAAAGAAAGAAAGAAAGCTCATTTAACCCCATTTCACCTTCTCTGTAATTCGTTAGACAATAAGCGCTTAACAGGAGGCTATCGCGTGTGATCAGGAAAAAATAATTCGTTAGCAATATCAGGGGACTTCGCGTGTGATTCTCACCAAGCGCTCTTGAGTTACATCCTCAACTATCGCGTATGATTTCTCTCTCCACCATTTTCAAAAAATTTAAATACTTTCTCATGCCTGCAAATTTCAATTTTGTAGGTCAGAGATTAATTATTATTGTTAATGATTAAATTATTGTTGTTAATGATTAAATTTAAATTTTTTAATACTTTCACATTTCTTTCTCTTCTTTTTTTTTATACAAAATTTTATATTTCTAGTACTTGACTTGTGTGTGTATATATATATATTAAGAAGACTATATTTTAAGATAAAGTGATGGATTTAAAGTACAGAAATACTACGCTGCCCGGCACTTGGAGCCCGGGCTGGCGACCGGCCAAATTTTTTTTTTTTTTTTGCTTTTTCACTCCCAAATAATTTTTATGATTTATTGGAACTGAAATTTTTATAAAAAAAAGTGATTTAGGTGTGTTTTGGATACATATCAAAAACAGGATTACACAGTCTGTGTAACTTTGTTTTTGATCTGTATCCAAATCACACCTAAATCACTGTTTTTTTTAAAAATTCCAGTTCCAATAAATTACATAAATTATTGGGGAGTGAAAAAGCAAAAAAAAAAAAAAAAAAAAAAAAATTTTGGAGCGGGCTCCAAGCCGGTCCCCAACCCCCGGGCACAGTAGAAGGACTCTTTAAAGTATTCTTAAAGATAATTGATTGATTTAAAGTATTCTTAAAATATCTCAATTGAATAAGTCTATGCGACCCGATTGTTTGGACAGAAAATTGGATTGTGGGTCCAATTTGCCACTCACACCTTTCTTTTTCTTTTCTTTTTTTCCTACTTCACTCCTCTCTCTTTCTAACTCTTTCCGTTTCTCCGCTCCAATTTTATAACTCTTTCTCTCTCTATACACTTATCAATTTTTCCTATTCTTTCTTTATCTCTTTTTCTTTCTTACTCTATTAATATTTTTTAAAAAATAAATTAAAATAAATTTCTTTTTACCTCATAATAGTATACATATATACTATTTATACTAAATTTTATTATTGTCAATAAGATTTTTTTTTTACTTATTTAATGTTAATCCGTCAAATTTATTTTTTTACTTATTTAATTTTTTTTTTCAAAAAAAGGTTAAACAGATTGTTGAGATGAGTTCTTTTTTGCCTCATAATAATGTACATGTCTACCATTTATGCTAAATTTTATTATTGTCATCAAGATTATTTTTTTTTACTTATTTAATATTAATCCGTCAAATTTATTTTTTTACTTATTTAAATTTAATATTTTTTTTGACAATCTTTTTAAAAAAATTTTGAAAAATGTATATTAAATAAGTAAAAAAATAAATTTGATAGATTAACATTAAATAAGTAAAAATAAATAAAATCTAGTTGACAATAAATAAAATCTACTATAAATGGTAGACATGTACATTATCATGAGGTAAAAAGAAACTTATTTCAACAATTATTTTAATTTTTTTTTGAAATTTTTTTTAAATAAGTAAAAAAATAAATTTGATGGATTAACATTAAATAGGTTAAAAAAATAAAATCTAATTGACAATAATAAAATCTAGTATAATTGATTGACATGTATATTATTATGAGGTTAAAATTTTTTATCTCAATTTACTTTTAAAAAAATATTGATAGAGTAAGAGAAAAAAAGAGATAAAGAAAAAAGAGAAAAAAAATGATAAGTGTATAAAGAGTGAGACAGAGAGATCAAATTGGAGTGAAAAGGGAAGAGACTGAGAAAGAGAGAGAAAGAGTGAAGTAGCAGGGCAAAAAAAAAGAAGGAAAAGCGTGGAAAATTGGTTCTTGTCCAAAGAATCGGGCCGCGTAGAAGGACTCATCTCAATTATTTGGTTAGTCTTTCATTTATTCCGCTTTCTACATTAATAAACTATATTTTAAGAAGACTAGCTCAGCTTTTTGACGACAAGAATTGGGAGAATTATTAATTATTACTTTAAATTATGATTTTAAAGTGATGTATAACACGCCAGTCGTAGTTGCGTTGCATGTGGGAGAATTATTTCCACAAGAAGAATCATCAACGAAATCCCCTCAAGTAATTCCTTCTCAAATTAATGCGAATGCGACTGGCCACCGAAAACGACTATTTCTAAGACATTATATATACTTCCTTGTTTGCAAAACATAAACTCCACTCCATATGTTTCATAGTGTTGACCATTAAATTAAAAAGTCATGAAGACAATTATTTGCTTCAGTTTCAGCTTCTATGTGGTAGTGTTGTTGTTAGAATATGATCATACCACCATTTTTAGGAGTTGCTCAGCCACAAGTACTCATCATCATCATCATGTATCCCTTAACATCACCACCGATCAATCCGCCCTTTTGGCCTTCAAATCCCACATCATTTCTGACCCTAACCACACCTTGACAACCAACTGGTCCATCGCTGAAGCGTCTTGCTGCAATTGGGTTGGAGTCACTTGTAGCACTCGCCATGGACGAGTCATGGCCTTAAATCTTTCTAACATGGGTCTAATTGGCACCATTCCTCCAGAAATTGGAAACCTCTCATTCCTTGTTTCGTTTGATCTCAAGAACAACAACTTCAATGGTAGCCTGCCCAAAGAGTTGTCTAACTTGCGTCGATTAAAAGAAATCTACTTTCAACACAATAGCTTCGGAGGGGAGCTCCCCTCATGGTTGAGTAAATTAAGAAATCTTAAAGACTTGTTTCTTTCATTTAACAGGTTCACTGGTACCATTCCACCTTCTTTATCCAATTTATCAAAGCTTGAGAGCTTGTGGTTAGGGAGCAATCATCTACAAGGAAATATTTCAGGGGATTTTGGTAGTTTTAAAAACTTGCAAGAGTTGGAGTTGCAATATAATCAGCTTTCAGGCTCTATTCCTCTCACTGTCTTCAACATTTCGACACTGCGCCTTCTTGCTCTTACAAATAATAGCCTATCTGGTAATCTTCCAAGTAATATTTGCCACGGGATTCCGAAAATCCAACAGCTTTATCTGGCTAACAACCAATTCTTTGGTCCAATTCCATCAAGTCTACATGAATGCTCGGAGCTTCAACTTTTGTCATTAGCTGAAAACAAATTCAGTGGAATTATACCAACAGAGATTGGAAACTTAACTCTGCTACAGTATTTAAATCTCAATTACAATCACTTGAAAGGTATGGACCTATATTTTTGGACTATACTAAAAGTCCCTTGTTTTTTTGAGATTCAAATTTTATGAAGTTAGATTTTGAAAAATCGAGAAGTTCAATAGTAAAAAAGTTTGCATATAGTTACAGTTGCATTGCAACTTAGTGTTATTTAATAATTCAAAATATAATATTATTATTGACCTTTTAAACTCAATAGTAAATTTGTTTTGATAATAAATATAAGAGTGATTCTAAGGCGACCGGCCACTGGCGACTGGTCTAGCGACCGGCCAACTTTTTTTTTTGTGGATGACTCCCAAATAATTTATATGATTTATTGGAACTGAAATTTTTAAAAAAAAAGTAATTTAGGTGTCACTGTTTTGTATATGTATCCAAATTACACCTAAATTACTGTTTTTTTTAAATTTCAGTTCCACTAAATCATATAAATTATTTGAGAGTCATCCACAAAAAAAATGTTGGTCGGTCGCTAGACCGGTCGCCGTAGATTTTTTCTAAATATAAACGCATGTAGATTCATATGCGATAGAAGAAAAGTAAAATAGGCTACACACTAATGTATTTTATCTTATTGCTTAGAGTGTCACGTTAGTCGTAATCAGGGCATATCTAGTTAATGGTTAATGTAGGCAATTGCCTGCTCTGACTTTTTGGTGAAAAAATATTCTATGTAGCAGCTAGCAACTTGTTGGGATTGCATGACTCCCTTTCGCACATTGGCTTCAGCCAAACCTATATATATATATATTCAAGTGTTAACCTTTTTAGTTAGAATAAACATGGTCTCTTTAAAATTCATTTTTAGAAGACTCTTTTATTATTTTAAAATTTATCTATTACACCGTCTATAAATAATATACAGTTCTCCTTATATCTGTTTACCACCTCGGTGCCAAAAAATTGTCTCATTTTAATTTTAAAATTCATATGTGACATTTTCAAATTAAGAATTGATATAACGATATTAATGAATCCGTTTAATTTTAGTCAATAGAATAATTAATATTGTAAATTATATAGAAAATATTATTAATTACTAAATTTGTTGTTTCAGAAACTTAAAATCAATTTACATTTTTTAAATTTAAAATTACATAAAATGTTTCAAATGTAAAATTGAACACTCTTTAATTAAATGAAATGATCACATTAAGACATTTTCAAACTCAAAATTGACATAAATTTCTTTAAATTTAGTCGATACAATGATGAATATTATGAAGTATCTAACAAATACTCATTGTAAGGTTTATTATTTCATAATTTTCAATGAATCGTCTCAATTTTTAAGTTTGAAAATATCTCAAATTGACTTTTAAAAGTCAATAATGATCTTATAATTTAGAACAAATGAAGTATTAATAAATAACTTGGTCATAAAATTTGTCTACTTATAAATCATGTCCCTATTGCAAAGCTTTGAATACAATATATTAATAAGTTAATAACAGAGTGTTTGTTGATCATTTCATTTTGTATGTTTTTTGACAGGTACTATACCACAAGAGATTGGTAGCCTTTGGAATCTGAAGAGGTTAACGTTAAGTTTTGCTAACCTACATGGTACCATTCCAGAATCAATCTTCAATATCTCAAGATTAGAACTCATTCAAATATTTAGTTGTCAAGTTTCAGGTGAACTTCCATCCAATTTTGGCCACAAGCTACCCAATCTACAAATAATTGCATTTGGAATGAATAACCTGACAGGGATTTTGCCAGAGTCTATCTCAAATGCTACTCAACTCGTGAATTTAGACCTTGGTAGCAACAAATTCACAGGTACAATTCCCAAGTCACTTGGAAATTTGAAACATCTTGAAGTCCTACAATTGGCCGACAACAATTTCATAACTGAAAGTTCATCTTCAGAACTAAGCTTCCTCACTAGCTTGACCAATTGCAGAAACTTAAGACTGTTAATCATCGAGAGTAATTCTCTGCATGGATACCTTCCAGCTTCCATTGGAAATTTCTCCACTTCTCTTAAACAATTGTATGCAGCGTATTGTGGAATCAAGGGAACCTTTCCGAATGAAATTGGCAATTTAAGCAGTCTTATAGTATTAGGTCTTGGTGGGAATGAATTGACTGGAAAAAATCTTGAGGCCATAAAAGGGTTGTCGAAGCTTCAACAGTTAGGTCTTGGTGAGAACAAGATAGGAGGATCAATGCCGGATTATCTTTGTCAATTACAAAACTTGGGTATCTTAAGCTTAAAAGCAAACCAGATTTCCGGTTCATTGCCAGCATGCTTAGGAAATATTACTTCTCTAAGATATCTTTATCTTAATTCAAACAGATTGACCTCTAACTTGCCAAGAAACTTTGGGAACCTCAAGGATCTTTTGAAGGTCAATATATCCAGAAATTCTTTAAGCGGCCACATACCCCTTGAACTTGGAAATCTTAAGGCTGCTGTGCTAATAGATCTATCACATAATCGATTGTCGGGTGACATCCCTAGCACCCTTGGGGAGCTCCAAAACTTGGTTAATCTGTCTTTGGCAAACAATAGGTTACAAGGACCTATTCCCGATACATTCAAATATTCAGTGAGCTTAGAGTACTTGGATTTGTCTCATAACAACCTATTTGGTGTGATTCCCAAGTCCTTAGAGGCACTCTTGTATCTTAGATATTTCAATGTATCTTCTAATAGTTTAAGAGGAGAAATTCCAAGTGAAGGTCCGTTCAAAAACTTTAGCAGTCGATCTTTCTTATGGAATGAAGCGTTGTGTGGTGCTCCTCGGTTTCAAGTTCCAATATGTCGTACTAGTTCTGCTCATGGATTGTCAAAGAAAAAGAGAGTTCTTCTAGCTATATGTATTTCGTTGGTGATTGCATCGATAATTTTTGCCTTGGCCTTTGCATTTGTGTTGATAAGACGTGGACGCAGAATTAAACTCCCCACGCGAACTGAATTGCCAGAAATAATAGGCCCTATGAGAATTTCATACTATGAACTTCAACAAGCAACTAATGGCTTTAGTGAAAGTAATTTGGTTGGCTTGGGTAGTTTTGGTTCAGTTTTCAAAGGGATACTTGCAAATGGGACATTAGTGGCCGTAAAGGTATTCAATCTGCAACTAGAAGGAGGATTCAAGAGTTTCGATGTAGAATGTGAAGTATTACGCAACCTTCGCCACCGAAATATCAACAAAGTCATTGGTAGTTGCTCTAACCTTGATTTCAAAGCATTGATACTTGAATACATGCCTAATGGGAGTCTTGAGAAGTGGTTGTATTCCCACAACCGTTTCTTAGATATTTTGCAAAGAATAGACTTAATGATAGATGTGGCATGTGCTTTGGACTATCTCCATCATGGTTATTCAACGCCCGTGGTTCATTGTGATCTTAAGCCCAACAACATCCTTCTAGATGAAGATATGGTTGCACGTGTGAGTGATTTTGGCATAGCAAAGTTATTGGGAGAGGGGGAGAGTATTGCACAAACCATGACTCTAGCCACAATTGGATATATTGCACCAGGTGACCCTCAACCTTTTTTGTTTTTGTTTTCCTAATAGTAAAATTTTGCTCATTTGTATTCTCAAGCTATGTTTTTCCGTTTACCATGTTGATTTGTGATGTTGCATTTAGAGTACGGATCGGAAGGATTAGTATCCACAAAATGCGATGTTTACAGTTATGGCATTATGTTGATGGAAGTATTTACAAGAACTAAGCCTACTGATGAGCAATTTCTTGGAGATATGAGTATGAAGTGTTGGGTAAACGGCTCACTTCCTAACTTAGTAATGCAAGTTATTGACACAAACTTGCTAAAACCAGAGGATGGACACATAACTGTGAAGCTACAATGTGTCTCATCTATTATGGAATTGGCTTTGAGTTGTGTTGCTGATTCACCTGAAGAGAGGTCCAACATAAAAGATGTTATGGTAACACTCAAGAAGATCAAACTTGACTTCCTTGCAAATCACGAAAGGAATTGAAACATCAAAGTACTTATTTTACTTATATTTTTTATTACTAAATTAACATTAATAGTTATTCAATAATTTTAACATATTTTTATATTTCATGTTTTTGCAAATGTTTTTAGGTCTATCAAAGGTTGGAGTGATATTGGTAACGTCAATGCTTCAAACTAGCCGATCTTAAAGTAAGACATTGTCATGATCATGGTTTTACTCATCAACAGTTTGTTTTGGTACTCGATCTAACATATATTTTAGCTAAATCAATATTTAAAAGAGTTTTTTGTGGCTGATTGTAGTGGTTGCATTGTCCTTACTACATGTTATGGTGTTATTGTGTGTCAAAATGTATTGAATTTAGATAAATACAATTTGAATTAAAGATGAAGATTTTGTGTTCTTTCTTTCCCCTTTTTCATGGAATGAAGTGAAATAGGCATATAACGAATCACATATGCTCAAATATGGTAATACGACTCAAATAGCAGCATCAGACAATACCAATTTCGCTCAATCGAGTGATATTATATAGAATTGAGGGAACTTCGAGAGAATGTTAATGGAGAGAAGCCAACTCCATTATGTCGATGGTAGCTGAAATCTGCTATTAGTTAGCCAGCAGAATAGCTGGGAGTACTGTGTAGTCGTCGTTTTCTTAATAGACAGTACATTGTTTCAAGACTTTATTATACTTAATTAGAGTTGATTTTCCAAACAGTGCTTAGTTATTCTCAGTTACTAAGGTATTGCTTGAGGATTTGATATTAAATTTTATATGAGGATTTTGTTTAGTAGCTCTGAAATACTTTCAGGATTATTCATGGATTAAGATGATTATTATATTATTATACTTCCATTTGGCAACCCTTTTTTATGATTAAGTTATGAATGGTCATGTATTCCTCATGGTTAAAGGTAGGTACTGTCTGTTGAGCAGTAGGACTAAGAAAACTAATGATTATGATTGTGTTCTATAGGTCTTATTTATGATTATATTATGAAAGCTCATTAATTGTAAAGAAACCTAGGAAGTGTCTAAGAGGACTTACATTTGCTGAAAATTAATTCAATTAAGATATTAAATTACAAAAATGTTCTAACAGATAAAGAAATTAATGGAAGAAATTGTAAGTGGCATCAAACTTTTAGACATTTAACTACTTGTATCAACTATGCTTGTCTTGCGCACAAATGACCCTGGTAAATGGTAATATCACTTCCTGAGGATCAACTACTACAAGGGCCTACTTGAAGCAACTAAAGAAGACAATCGACGAGGGAGCAAATGTGATAGGCTATTTTGCATGGTCATTGCTCGGTAACTTTGAATAGGAATTAGGCTAAACTTCAAGGTTCAACCTAGTTTTTGTCGATTTCAAAACCCTTAAGAGGACTCCTAAGATGTCAGCATATTGATTCTAAAATTTACTCAGTTGAAAGAAGCTGTAGCAACCCCTTTTGTAGCAAAGTAGTTAACAAGTCTTTTGTAGCAAAGTAGTAAACAAGTCATATACTTCGGTATCAATAAAGGTTTACACTATGACTAAATATGCAAAGTATTGTGTAGTTTCAGTTAGTAATATTAGTCTTTCTTTCCTTGTTTTTGTGGATATATGATCAACGTATGCTCCATTCTTTCCAATGTATAAGAGCAAACTGATATGCAACCGACTTATATTTTTTAAGGGAACTGATATTTCCAACACAAATGTACAACTTATTATGCACAGAGTACAATTGTGTATTGCATAATTTGCGCTGGATTAGGATATTTAGCACTAGAAATATCATTTCCCTTATGAAACAGAGGAAGTATATACAATGGCCAAGTTTTAGGTTGTTCAAGCTTGTTCAACTTGACTTGTTTATCATATGAGCCAATCTCAAACAAACCTTGAAAGAATCAATCTCAAGCCAATCAAAATCCTTGTGACAAGGAAATAATTTACAATAAAACAAAAATAGGAAGTTACACTCGAGAAAAAAAATTCAAAATACTATTTTTCTTATTTTCTGAATTGAAACAATCAACTTTTTTCACCTTCTTTTCACCTCTACCTCTCATGTTCCCTTTAGTAATCTTGATAGGTTTAGAATCCACACTTCGTTGTGATTCCGGAGTAACACATAAGATTTTCAAGCTTTCAACCTCAGTTACCACAGACTCTTGCTCCATAAAACTCTCTGTTTGATCGTCGAGCACAAGCTCATCTAGTTTTCTTTTCTTAAAGGGGTTGTTGTTAGGAAGTGCACAACATTCAATTGAGTGATTTAATTTGGTTGGTCGAGTTAACTCAGATGAGTTGACTCAGACGAGTTGATCTTTCATTTTGTATTCAATTCACTTGATCTCCTCTCAATACCAAATTCTTTTTCTTCCTTTTTCCTTTCTTGTTGAATAGGAAAACCCAAAAGTCTAAGACCTTTCGACTTCATCAGCACATACGTTCACCTCTTTAATAGTATACATTGAATAAAAAAAATATAACAATTCACATTTCAAATTCATGTAGTTGAATATTTAACTCTACACTATTTATAAATTCAGCACCACAAAATCTATATATATTTTCCATATTGAGACCCTCTATATTCTTTAAAATTTAATTTGTGGTCAGTGCAGTGCATGAATAGATTAATTAACAATATATATTACCCATGTTTTAAAATTTACAATTATAATGTTTAGATAAATTTTACTCCATGTTAATATACAAACATGTTTGTGCCTCGCACGGGTTCACTTACTAGTTTAATAATAACATATTACTTGAAATAATATTTGAAATTTTAAATTTAAGACCTTTAACATTACTCTACATTAATTACTGAACATATACATGCCATCTCATTATAATACCCTAATTTGACTCTTTCTAATTTAGATTTTCATTTTGGAAAAATATGCATTTTTTAATTAATTAGTCAGTAGTCAGGCCAGTAGTTACATTGCTTAACCTATATGTCTACTCAAAAATTTACATTTCTCCTCCTAGAAATAGAATGACACTAAACAAGAAATGGGGAGAGTATCAGCTTACATTTCCTTTTAGTGGAACTCATCCTATTAACTTTAAACAAAATTTGAAAATACATTGTTCTGAATTTCAAAATCTATATACAACAACAAACATTGAAAATACAGACCAAAGCTAATAACCTATTGATATAGACATTTTCCTTTACTGTGTAAAACCTCTGGTAGAGGCCTTTTCCTTTACTCTGTAAAGTCCACGTTTTTTCCTTTACTCTGTAAAATTCACGTTTATCTTTCCCTAGTTTCCCCACCCCCCCCCCCCCCCCCCCCCCCCCCCCCCCCCCCGCGACCCCTTCCCCAGGTTCTCCCTTTGCCCTAGGATAAAATGTATCCCTAAAATCAGTGTAATAGTATAGGTTCTCCAAAGATAAATTTTAAAAAGTTAAAAATACAAACCAAAATGAAAGTACACTCTATCCAATTTCAAAATGTACATCTCAAAAACAAACTTTTAAAACAAATAACACATAATTAAACCAACCGACCAATTAAATAACTAACAAATAAATTCCAATAAATTTTATAAATAAAGATCATCATATCTACATATTAAAGTAGGATTGAAACCACCACCATAAATGGTGTTGGAAGAGGGAAAAATGAATTAGGGCTAACCGGTCCATTGATTCTATTTCATTTAGGTGGTCAAACTGATTTACTGGAGCAACTAAAATGCCGATAACACACAACTCAGTCGTAAATCGTAATGAAGCCAAAGCACAAAAAACAGCACCACGGCTTGGAGCAAAGAAAGTAAATTCTATGAATAAAGAGAGGGCATTTTTGTACAAATTTCAATGTTACTAACACTAACACAGCAGAAATTTTTTCACCAAACAACTTGCTATTTCATCCAAACCTGCCCCTCAAGTTCACAATATAGAGTTCCTAGTACACTTTTCCTCCAAAAATCTCTAAATTTATACATCAGAGCACACTAAGAAACTACATAGTTTAACCAAAAATGCTTCTAGACAGAGTCCAGGACGCAAGCTATTTTTTTTTTTTTTTTTTTTGGGTTTATAACACTGCTAGCAAAACATACTTTATACAATAATACAAACTAACAGACAATCATAATGGTTACCTGTACAAAGTAAAACCACGAGCGGACTAACCTAAAAATTAACCACTATATTTAATGACGACCCAAATAAACCAAGGCACCTATTGTTTCCACTCGTCTCTTTAATTAGCAGTTTTGTAGAATTCAAGTTTTCTTTCATTTATGATCACCACAGGTTCCTCCTAGAATAGGAGAGAAATACTGATCCGGCAACTTAAAAACCCCGAGTTTGATTTGCAACTGATCCATCAAGTAGTTCCGGTGCTTCCAGGGACTGCATTGCCATCCCTTAATCCTTGAAGGCACACATGTAGTGTCCTTTGTACACTATCTGCAATTATTCTCAACCTTCCCTGATTAAGATCCCCAGCTGAACATCCATTCATTTCCACAGTTCGAACCACCCTCTGTTTACATTTCTCCCAGTCATCGAGTCGCAACCAGCAAGCCCGGCCACCATGGCTTCCCTCCATCCCTAGAAATGACACAGTTGGTTTTTCACCAAATGAATATCTCAGTCTCACAGAAACACAGTAGGGCAACCAAGCAGCTCCACCGGCAGCATTAATGTGAGGTATGTGAGTAGGATCAAGTACAACGGTCAACCCAAAATCAACAGAATTATGAGGCCGATCATAATGGATATTGCTTTTTGATGCAGAAGAATACTCAGAGTTTCCATTGGCATTTAATCCTGAATGATTCTCAAGACATAATTCAATTCGGGACTTTTGTGCAGGGGCTATATCTCCACCTTGTGCTTGAGCTAATCCTTTCTTCCATGCTATAAGCTTCAAAAACTCTCTCAAAACTGAAATTGGTAAAGTAAGAAGAGTAATAAAAGACGCAACACGAGAAGCATCATAGGGCTCTGATGCAACTCGACGGCTAAAATAGTCGCATATTTCGTTTATTTCAGATTGCGTTAATTCCTCTTGAGCAATAGCTGAGTTTTGCTGCTGTTGTTGCTGTGAATGATGAAACCTCTTCACACTGAGGACTTGGAGAAGAAGCTGAACTCTGTGCACACTAACAGCAAACACATACCCCCTGCAGAAAGTTATTTTATCAGAACCAGGAACATGAGCTATTTACGCATGGTATGAACTGAATGGTGTTAACTAGAATTTAGCATCTCTAAGTGCACTAAAATTTTACCAGCAACACAACAAAAAAAATATTGGCTACTGAGGCATCAAGGTTTTTTAATACTCAGAAAGTTGAAAAACTAGGATGAGAATAACAGAACTTGATATCTACATTGGGATTAAAATGTTATAATAACCATAGAGATGATAATTATGAAGAATGCTGATAGTATATATCAAGCAATAGGCCCCTCTATCAGTGTGATGGTTGTAACTGTATACAAGTCAGTATGTATGTATCTTTTTTTCCCGAAAAAGTCGGTATGTGTGTGCCTGAAACATCAGTATGAATAGAATTATCAGAACTAAAACGAAGATCATAACAAGACACTGCACTCATAATTCTGAAAATGAAGATTCAAAGAAAATGAGCTGTTATTTCTTCAACTCAACACGCCTTTATCCCATTCCATATCACAGTGAAAAAGTAGAAAGATAGAATATTAAAAAAAATAACCAAAGCTATCAAGAAAATAAAATAAGCAAAGGAAGCAAAAGAGGTATACCCAAAAAAAAAACTAATAGTAACACCCTACTCAGCCTTCAAAATAAGAATGATAGAAAGAATATTAAAAAAAAACAACCAAAGCTATCAAGAAAATAAAATAAGCAAAGGAAGCAAAAGAGGTATACCCAAAAAAAAAAAAATAGGAACACCCTACTCGGCCATCAAAATAAGAATCACATTCCGCCACTGATCCCTATCACAGGCCAAGTCCCATGTTATATTCTGCTCCATCAAGTCTCTTTGTACTACCTTCCCCCAAGTAATTTTTGGTCGACCTCTCCCCTTCTGTATATATATACACACACACACCCCACGATATTCAAGAACAGTTCTTAACTTGCACAAGGTAATAACTCGGGTTTGTGATGATTCGTAAAATACATATGCTTGCGACGAGGAGGATAAGTCAAAAAAATGTGAATTCTTCTTACTATTCCTAATATTATTGACTTTTTTATAGTCAAAATATAGTGAATAGTATTTTGATTTGGTTTATTAATTGTTTCTTAGTTTGTTTCATCATTGTAAATGCATTTGTGCATGGATGCTAGCAATTCTAATGATATAGAGAAAGATATCTATGTATATTTTATATATATATATATATGATTTCGATAAATTTGTGAATATGAGACATGCGACAAAATATTTGGATTTGAAGTGTACTAACTCAAATCTCACCCCAAATTCCACCTCAAATCCACAAACCAAAAGGTGCCTAATTGTTAGCCAAAACAAAATATTTAGATTTAAGGCTTCATTACCAAATCTCACATATCTATGAACTGAATATCCGCTTTAAGATTATAAGTTTAACTAACGGATATATTTATATCAAAAACTGTGGGTACTACATTGAACACGCACGATCCACCCTTATGTTAAACACATACACAAAAAATATATGCACCACAAAATTCCAAAGACTGGGATAATAGACATAATGCAGTACATTTAGGAAAGGGAGGGAAGGGGAAAACAAACATGACGGCCGATATATTTCAATTTTCTCATTAATAAAACAGATATATTAAGAAAATAAATAGTTGAAAAAGTTCTATGAAATATAAACATCCAATCAACGAAACTAGCCCATGCAAACACTCATGAGAAACATTAAGGAAGAAACGTGCACAGGGAACAATAAGCAACTAACTGAAAAAGAAAAGGAAACATTAATGGAGAATGGCTGCTGGCAAGTGATGACTAACGTGATTGTCTTACCCAACAAAAAAGCGCAAGGCTGGCTGCTCCTGGTCAAGATTTAACAGTGCTCCTTCATTGTCCTTGAGAATTGAACCCAAGATCTCTTTCAAAAGATCTGGTAACTGTGCAAATAGCCACAGTACTCCTAGGTATTTCAGAATACCTCTAAGAACCTTCTTAAGTGCAACAAGAGGAACCCATCCACCACCATAACCTCCATCGTCCCCAAGTCCAATGATAGCTGTATTTAGTTCTCCTCTAACATGAGCAGGGACACCTGCCCCAGGTGATCTACGCAAAGGCAACCCTGAGCTAACCACAGACAAATTTGAGGATGATTGAAGAGAATTTCCTACGCGATTGAGACCATTTACTTGGTTTCCAGGACGTGATATCCCTACCGAACCTGGAATGTTAACTCTGTTTCCATTGGTGGCAGACGGTTGTGAACCTGTACTTGGAATTGCATTGTTCGAATTACCCAGACCAACTGTTTGTTGAACACCTGTAAAGTTAGGGTCTAAGCCATTCAATTCCTGAGCAACGTGCTCCATAATGAAAGGGCGAAACTGAGGACATGGTAATGACCCTCCAACTGAAGGCCCCCCTTTGGGTGGTGTTGCTGGTTGTAACCAAACCTGATCTCCAGCAAAACACCGCATGTCAACAGCAAAATGTTTGCGATATATAATACGAATCCAGTACGGACCACGAAGTACAACAGAGACATCAATGGGTAACAATGAACTAGGAACAATTCCAGGGCCACCTCGCCCAGCGGCTGCGGCGGCAGCAGCCAACATTGCAGCACCATGATGGTTCTGGGTACCAAGAGTAGCTGTGGTACCAAGAGTAGCAGTAGTGGTAGAAGCACCAGGGTTCCCAACAAGACCAGATGGGGCTTGACTAGTACTTGTACTTGAATTGGTTGGCAAGTGCCCCTGAGACAGAATGTATCCACTTTGTTTTGAGGCAGAAGAGATAGATGCTGTAACGCCAGGAACCCCAGAAACTGGAGCAGCTCTCGCAGGCCGTGTTGCAGCCGCAAGAGCATGCAAGGGTCCTGCAGTGAGGCGAATGCAATCCAAAAGGGATGCAACTTCAGCTCCATTAATAAAATCTTCCAGAAACTGCAAAAAGGAAAAAAACATACAAAATTATTACATCAAGATAATCGGATAGAAGACAATTTTGAAGAATCAAAGTGGAACAATAAAACAATTAAATAAAGAAAAAATTTATAGAACATAATACTACACAAGAATCTGATAATGGCCGCTAATATTTATAGAAAATCTACCATCAATATTGAACAAAAAACCTACAACTATTTCCTAAAGAGTTAACCCCCAATGCTCTGCACCAAAAATTAATATTAAAGAATGAATTGTACTAATATAAATTATGAAACATTATCATATCCAAAATTGATATGAATCCATTTAATTTTGTCGATACAATTACGAATATTAAAAACTATCAAAAAGTACTAATAAATATGAGATTTATTGTTTTCAAAACTTAAATAAATCATGCCGATTTTAAATTTGAAAATGACTCAAAATGACTTTTAAAAAGTCAATATTGATCTTAAATTCTGGAAATGAGGGAGTATTTACACAATTGTGCTTTGTCAGGGCAATCAGTTTCTTTGCATCTAGTTGGTCCCTTCTCTAATTCTCTCCTGAGAGTTTGACGGTAATGGAGTTTCCGAAATAGATAGGGATTAGAAGGTTGTACCTTTTTATTATACATATACATATTTGTTCTCTTTGCATTTTTCACTTTCCACTTGAAGGGCTCCAGTCTTCTATTTGACCTTTCTCTTTGATCTAAGGAATTAGAGTAAGTGACATTGAGTACCACTACCCCCGTAGATAGTCCTAAATACAACCGGTACTTCCCCAATTTTAAAAAAGAAACACAGGCACCCTCTAGTAAACTAAGTAATGGACCACGATCTTATGTTCTTTGTATATTAACTCTTTTAATTCGTAATATTTAGATTTTGTGTTAGGATTTTGTTAGCCTTATTTTAAGATAGTTTTTAGGATCTAATAAGGAATTTTAAATTAGTGTCAATTAAGAAAATTTTAAGCGTTATCTTAGGTTGTTAGGCATTATAAATATGTACTTAATATTTTCATCTGACTTTCCTACTATTTTGTAATCAACCCTTCTTATAAAGCAGCCAGCATTATTACATTATAATTTTAAGACATCTTTTGATTAATAAAAATTATCTTCAAGTACCTTTTTACTCTCTCTGGTGGATTCAATTTTTTTTTCCCTTGTGAATGTAAGGGCCCCTAGTGAAATTTAGAGTTATTTTACCTAGTGAATTTTGGGTTCATCAACTATGTGATATTAGTTTTATTCATCGCTTTCATCCTACGTCAGTTAATATTAGAGCTCTTTAGCATTATGGTATAGTAGGCAACAGAAGCCGAGCAAGTCCATAATAAATGTGATTATGAGGTCAAGATCATTTGGATGTGATTCGCTCTCAAGAGAAAATGTCATTTTGAGATTTTGAGAACTTTCCGCAATTAATAGTTGGTTATGAATATGAATTGAAGTTTGACGGCAACAAGAGATATTGAGATTTTGAGTACCTGTTGATCATTAGGTAGATAATTATTTTAATTATGCGCCAAACACAAAAGATAATAAACTAGCGCTTGCATAGAGTATGCAAGCCGAAGTTGGTAAAGAATTAATGGGAAAGAGTGCAGCAATCAAGAATTCATATTGGCAGGGCCCCTTATTAGTTCATGGCCCCTCATGGTAACAAAATAGTTAAAATATTATCCAAAGTTTGAATACTCTATGAGATATGAGTGTATTCCAAATTTGGATGATCGTCCCTAAGTGATAAAAGAAAGAAAATGAGTTCTTTCTTTTTTGATTACCTTCCTCACATATGTATAAAACCGAATCCATTCGATTACTAATCCTTAACTGAGTCACTACAAATGCCCCTGATAAGTACGACGACATAAATTACTTGTTTTTCGAGACCCCATTAGACGGGCTATTAGCTCAGTAATAAAACGCGCCCCTGATAATTGTGTCGTTGCGCTTGGGATCAAATATTATTTATGTGTAGCATCAAAACAAGACAAGTCAACTCAATATTCACATGAATGTATTGATTTCACAACAAGCAAGTCAATTCAAAGGGACTAAATGAATAATAATACACATGAATATATTGATTTTATCGGAGTTAAAATTATTTGATTCCTAGTCCTTGGATAGATTTCATAATTGATTAAAGTTTAAAGGGAATGAAAGATCAATTCCAAAAATATGTCAAGAAAATAAAGAAGCTAGTGTATTCTAGATATCTTTTTATTTGGAATGGATGGTTTCAAAATTGTGAAGCAAACTCGAGGTCGAGTTTTATGCAAATAGGATAGAATAGCGGATGAAGATATTATGTTTTTTTTAGGATTTTGTTAGGCGTTATCTTAGGGTTTATATTATGTACTTTACTTTAATATCTTCTTTTTATGATTTTCTTAGCCTCAATTTAAGCTAGATTTTAGGCTCTAATAAGGAATTTTAAATTCATATAAATTAAGAAGATTTAAACTATGTACTTTATTTTTAATATCTTCTGAATTATTACATTGCAAGACATCTTTTGACTAATAAAAACTATCTACGAAATTTTTTACCCAATTTTGGCAGATTCCAAAATTCTTTTTCCTAATGGATTCAAGGGCCCCTACTAAAATAATGGGTAATTTACCTAGTTGGAATATAGGTTCGCCAACTAGAGTAATATCGAGTTTTGTTCATCATCGCTTACGTTCTATGTCAAAATCTAAAAGCATACACCTTTGACCCCCACACATGCCTCAAATTTGTGTTCCATCCCTCTCACACATTTCTTCATTACTATGCCAAATGGGGGCATTAAATAGGGGTTTTAAAATCAGGAATAATCACCTCACATCCATTTCTCTGTGTATTGATCTCTTCATTTAAATCTCACTATTTTCATGCATCTTTGTTTTGGCAAATTAGGAGTTCGGATTTGGGGGTTCTTTAATTGGGGATCGGAAATTGGGTTTAAGGTTTATTTTGGACTTATGCAATGGGGGTCTTAAGGGGCACCCCATGCAAAGATGAGAGCACATATTTAAGTGCTCCTTTGCATAGTTGTCATGGCATCGCCTAGGCGACAACTAGGCGTCGTGACGTTGGAGAAGGGAAAGGCAACGCCTTGGACGTCGAGCCGCCAAGGCTCACACATTGGTAGCAGGCCCAAATTAAGTGATTAAGTCATTTTTTACCATGGCTCATCATAACTCGTGGACATTTCCAATTACCCAAGTAACTCAACCCATGACACTAGCCTAACCCATAACCCTACTCCTTTGAATGAGAGTAATGCTCGTGAGAGAGACGGAAATGACTTCATAGTTGATGGTTTTGTTTGAGCTATGACTAGTCACTAGAGACAGTAGAGAGTGGAGAGTTTTTCATAGTGTTAGTTATTATGTTTTGAGTTTTAGTGATATACTTTTCAAGTAAAATAAATAATGTATAAAGTGTACATTGTTAACGACTTGTCGCCATACGGACACCATGGCGGGCGCCTTATCGCCTAAGCGTCCTGGTAGTCGTCAACTACCGCGGCGTTTCGCCTTGGTGTCGTGACAACTATGCTCCTTTGGTCTTATTTGTCACGAGTCTAGTGAGGCTGGACTTTTAATCTCTAATTTATTGTATCATCTTTTTTCTAATAATAAAGTTTCTTCTTTCATTAAAAAAAAAGATTAGGGCTTTGCAAAATTTGAGATTTATCTAAAAAATAGGACTGTTAATGTCATAGGTATATGTCAAAAGCTAGGAAGCAGGGTTTCTTCGTTAGCCCGACGAACTGGCATATTCCTACACTGGATACTCCAATTCTCAGGGACACTTCATTTTCTCCTCCTTTAAAACTTATGTGTTTTGAATTATCTATGATTATTTTTTAGTATTGTTTTGACTTCATATTTGTAGAAACATGAAACTAATATTGTTTGTTGGATAATTGTTGTTTTTCTCTTGTATCTATCTGGTTGAATGCTATATCCTATATATATATATATAGGGTTCTAATCCATGGCAACCGGTTGCCATTAATACTATTTCAGCAACCATAATCTCCACCGTTGATCACTATAATTGATGACTTGGATTGACTTTTAATTTCTCCCTGCCGCTACAAGCTGCAGCGGCAACACCATAGCTGTTAGCAGAATTGGTAATTACTTCCATGCCCCCATTTAAATAACACTCCCTGTCGCTACAGGTTGTAGCAGCAATGTAGAGAAAAAGAAATAGGAATTAAGAGGACAGTCAAGTCAGGATCCTCATGATCAAAGATTGTTTAGTGGTGGGTTTGTTTTAGTTCTCACTTATGAAGTAAAAATATATATCTTCTCCATTTTCTTGTCTTCTTATATACATACATACAAACATAATATAGAGAGAGAAATTATATTCTCACGGTCTCAATTTAGTTATCTATTCTTCTTCTTTTTTCGAAAAATAAAAAATATTCCTCAGTCAATTTTTTAAATGTTTAAGATTGCGTAAAATTTGGCTAAAAGGAATAAAAACTTAATAACACATTCGTCTTACTCGTAAAATAAAAATTAAGAAAATGAAATAAAATTTTATTACATCAAAATAGTTTATCTACTAAAATCATGTAACCAAATACATTTTTTATTTCATTTTCTTAATTTTTGGTTACATGATTTTAGTAGATAAACTATTTTGATGTAATAAAATTTTATTTCATTTTCTTAATTTTTATTTTACGAGCAAGACGAATGTGATAATTATTCAATTTTTATTCTTTTTAGCCAAATTTTACGCAATCTTAAAGATTTAAAAAATTGATTGAGGAATATTTTGTATTTTTCGAAAAAAGAAGAAAAAGAGATAACTAAATTGAGACCATCTTTATATTATGTTTGTATGTATGTATATAAGAAGACAAGAAAATGGAGAAGCTATATATTTTTACTTCACAAGTGAGAGAACTAAAAGGGACCCACCACTAAATAATCTTTGATCATGAGGATCCTGACTTGATTGTCCTCTCAATTCCTATTTCTTTCTCTCTACACTGCCGCTACAACCTGTAGCGGCAGGGAGTGTTATTTAAATGGGGGCATGGAAGTAATTACCATTACCGCTAACAGCTATGGTGCTGCCGCTACAGCTTGTAGCGGCAGAGAGGAATTAAAAGTCAGTCCAGGCCATCAATTATAGTGATTAACGGCCGAGATTATGGTTGCTGAAATAGTATCCATTGCAACCGGTTGTCATGAATTAGAACCCATATATATATATATATATATATATCCACATAAATATATACATATCCACATAAATATATACATATTTAATAATAAAATATGAGGCAACCCCCCCCCCCGCACCCGAATCCCCATCTTTTAAGATTTAACAAATCCTCGTATCCCCGTATGACGCACCCGTATCCATAATTCTTAGGTCAAAACTCAAAAGAAATAAATGAGACGAACTCCTACTTCTTTGTAAGCAAAACAACTTCGTCTTTGTCAACAAATTTCATCAACGCATATCACCCATAGGTGTACCAGGTGTAAATTTGAGAATTAGAGGGGTACCAGTTGAATTTATGCCTATCTCTCGTTGTCACCAATGTTGAAGAAAGATTTGCAAAATTTACTCATGAATTAATCATCAGTTGTCAAAATCACACCCAAATAAGTTTTTGAAACAAGATACACACCCTCGATAGTAACTTCATTTCCAAAGTTCTACCAAGGGTATTAAATATAATTTTCCCTTTATAGCATCTAACAAGAATTTCAAAAGCCATCCATTACAATGCATCTGCTCAGTTTCAAGGAACCTCAACAAGATCAGGATTTTAGGAGCCCTCTTATCAAGAAAAGAAACAACCTTCGCAAGAAAATCCCCATCTTCAAACTCCAAATGAAACAAGTCTGGACTTCTCAGGAAGGGTTTCTTCTAAATTAGGTAAGGCAAGAGCATAGAAGGCTGGGAGCTTCTTTGGAGTCATGCTATTATTACTATTTTATGCAAGGTTAAATTGAGAGGGTTGATATGGGAGAAGCAAAAGCCAAAAATCTTATTTATAACTTAGAAAAAATATCTTATTTACAGTCTAGCTATTATTACCATTTTATGCGTTAAAATTAAAAGAGTACCAGAAATTTGAGGGGTGAATGTCTTAAATGAAATTGAGAGTATTCCTTCTGTCTCGTTGCTTAAAGTCTATAGTTTAAGTGGAGTATCCTCATCAGACATTTAGCAGGATCACAGGGCTCTTCTTCAATATTTTTCTTGTTTTCTCTCAATTTCCTTCGCTACTCTTTATGAGGGACATACTGTCATAATTTTCAGTCTCTTTTACCTGAATTTACAGAACTTCCTTTCTTATCCAAAAGAGAGAGAATAGAAAATTAAATATTTTTTAATGTTAAAATATGATGTTACAAATCTGCTTTGTTATTTAAAGCAGATCTCATATTATACCTCCTGTGATTTTTACATTTCAAGATTACAAATATCAAAGAAATTATGTCTTCTTTTTAAATAAAAGAATAAGATTTTGTCAGAGTTGAAAGAGAGACGAAGCAAAAGTTGGCAAGGCATCCTCCAATAAGCAAACAAAAAAAAAGATCAAGTTGGGGGAACAATCTTCAATGTAGGAGCAGTTATCCTGTCTATGAAGATGTAACAAAGGAAATCCATGGAAAATGCTCATGGCAGAGGCCTAAGCAAGAAAGGAAATTTTGTTTCAACAAGTGAGAAGTCATAAAGTTGAAAAGCAATATTCGGAACATTAGTACATATTCTTTCTATCTCTATCTCTCTGTCATGCTCTTCTTCTTTGTTTGAGGGAGTTACTCTCCTATGTCACCTGTCCCTTTAGCTTCGGTCGAGTTAGCTTTTGCTTCGATGACACGTTGCTACTTTTATTCAATTCATACATTGTGACCAAGGCCGCTTTCAACAAAGTCAGATCCCATTAATATCTAGGATGGCAATTTCCCCCCGGACCCGTGGGACCTGCCTAAACCGGACCCTAACAGGGCGGGTTTTTTGACTGTTGACCAAGGTTTGGGGGGGGGGGGGGGGGGGCGGCAAAGCAAAACAATGGTGACGGGATAGGGCTGGGTTATGCTATCCTGTCCCGGTATATATATTATTTTTACGATATACAATATATATACTTATACTTATATTTCAAAGATTATACATATTTATTTACAAATGCTTTTTATACTTATATATATATATGTTTGGGTGTGTGTGCGCGCGTAATGTTTCATTATTATAATAATATATTATATAATAATTATAACTATAGACTTGAATAAAGGAGCAGAGGCCCGTGCGGTGGGGAAAGGGTTTGTAATTCCCCGCTGGATACGGGATGGATAATGAACTAAATTTTCTAAAACCGGATAGGGTCAGAGGGTTTGGGGAGTCGGGTTGGGGTGGAGTATGCAAAACACGGCTCAGCCCCACCCCCATTGACATCCCTAATGGCACCTTATAACCACCAGGCACCAACCGTAATTGATTCGATCATCTTTCAGGCATAACAAAAATTCCAACCAGGTCATCTGATTACTTGACAGGTCTCAAAATTTGTGACATTTATATACCCTTTCTAAATACGACAGTTTTGAGCATAGGGAGAATTTTCAGATCCAGTAGGAAATACACGCTGAAAAAATATCTACAAACCATTAAACAAAAAAATTTGATACTAAAATAAATTAGGGTCCACATCACAATGAGAAGTGAAACTGCCACAAAACTTTACCCTTATTTTTTCCTCTTTGTTAGTTAAAAAAGCCTTCCAGTTACCAATTAATTAGCCTGAAAGGATATTATTGGCTCATGAAAGAAGGCCTGAAACGTAAAATAATCTAGACACTAAAGAAACAAAGATATGAACCTTAGTATGAGGCCAAAGCTGGTCAGGAGAAACGTGCATTGTACATCCTTCTTTACCTGATTCCCATTCCACAACAAACCGTGCAAGGACTCCCGAACCAAAACTGAACCACAAACTCATCAGTCCAACTGCTTCAATTCTAAATGCCTTCTTCATCTGTTCTGAAAACTTATCAGCCACCTCAACACCACCTTTTACTCCAACTGGTACTTTACCATCACAGTGTGTAGTGCCATCTTCCAACTTTTCTTCTGAACTTACACCAAGCAGTTTCCGCATTCCTAGGGCAAACATCCTAGCATTAGAGAGCCTTTGAATATCTGCCACTAACTTCTTAATGCTATCAGCCTCAACAGAGTTGTAAGTCAGAACAACGCCTTCTGGATCATAACGAATATGGGAATCTATGTCAGATGTATTTGCAATACGGACACCACAACCCCATGGAGTACTATTGCTTCCCTTCTGAAGATCCCACAAGTCCCTAAAGTGTTGATCATTGATTTTGACATCCCAATACATGCTTCCAGGTCGGCCAAGCCGCAAGCACATGTGTTTCCATGAATCACCTGTGGAAGATGGGAGTCGGAACCACAAGTTTGAGGATACATTTCTTAGACCCACTTCTTCAACATATGGAATTTCAAGTGCCTCCATCTGACTAGTTAACCTGGCATGCTTGATACAAAGCGAGCAATGGCTAACCACATGGAGAAGAGCTGAAACATAGATATTGGAGGGTGCATTCCCTTTATTCGCCTCAGCTATAAGATTTGCATAACTGTATCCTTCAGTTTTACCAATCACTTCCGATGATATGACTGTTTGGGATAAAGGTTGTTGAATAAGAGCCGACTCTGTGATCTTTCTTCTCGTACAAGATCTTTCATTTACCTCTAGGCATTGGATAGACGGAATTAAGTTCAGCATATCTGAAACTCTACGCTTTCTTGATCCCTTATCATGTACACGAGCAATATCAAGACCTGAGCTACGCAAAGTTGCAGTATCTGGTCCTTCAGCTGGAAAATGGGGCATTTATAAAATGTAGTTCAACTGCAGCAAAACTTGTTGACTAAACTTATATAAAATACAGTTAAAACAGATCACAGAATAGGAATCTTACATACGGGAGTCGTAACCCATGAGTTAGATCTAGAAACGCTTAAAGATCCAGCTACATTCGCTTTTGCACTACTTGATGCAGAAACTTGAGGAACGGTTGGTCGTGGTAGTCGAGCTGACCGTTTTCCAGACATGAGCTGATCTTCATCCATTTTGGTATAAATACCCACATCAGCAGAATGTGGGGATCTGAGAGAAGCCAAATCTTGGTCAGACTTGGAAGCTGATAGTTTCTTCACAGTTGTGCTCCTTCCTGGGCCAGAAGATAGTAAACTTGCAGAACCGGACTGCGTCAAGCCCATCAAATTGCTTGAAAAATAAGTTGAATTACTGTAATCGGGGGTTACATTAGCAACTTTAGACAAATTATTTATCTGTGTTCCTACCTCCCAATTAGGAGAGGATGTTCCAGCTTTTATGCGATGAAGATTTATTGGACCAGAACCAATATGAGAAGCCGGAGAAGTATTAAGCATTGAAGTGGGAATCTGAACAGAGAAAGAAGGGGCCGATGAACCTCTTTCAAGCTCAAACACTTCATCAACAACCGACGAGAAACTTGATGGAAGAGCAGACTTAAGAGTAGAACCTCTGATGCTGAACTCCGAAAGAAGCCCGTTTTCAGAAGTCTGATTAGTACCCACATCGTTAGCTGAATGCGAGAGTAGTTTTACAGAGTCAAGGAGGCTCAAATTGAGTTCATCTTCAAGCATCTGCATCTGACCAACGTCGATGTTTTTCACCCGAATCACATGATTCAAGCCACCAAATGATTGCACTGTTTCTGATAGATCTGGCTGAGTCTCCAGTAACTTAAAAAGGGGCTTAAAGTCCTTGTCAAGTTGCATTAGTAGAAAGTAAGAGCTAACACACTCTGGGAATCCCATAAGCAACATGCTAGAACCATTTAAAATGCTCTTTGGCACCTTCACAACAGAGAAGCCATGTTCATACACCTGGAAAAAAAATATATGTACTTGCTTCAATTGGGCATATGGTGAAAAACAGTAAAATATTATACCACAAGACGTATAGTATTCCCTCTATCCAAAAAAGAATATCTTATATCAATAATGTTTTGTTGACTAAAGAACGGTTACAAAAATGGGTTACAAAATGATGTGTATGGTTGTGGTTGGTTAAAGCCATTGGGCCCACCCATGTATGGTAAAGTATGAACTAGTTACAAGTTGACACGTTAGTTTGTACCTACTTTTTAAGCTATGTTTTGTCACCATAGCATTACTCATCTTATATAACTTTTTGGCTTTTTTAAGCACATTAAGGATAGACTAGTATACATTTAGACAATTTTAAATTTACTGATTTTCGTTTCAGTAATAAGGTTTAAAAGTAAATATGTTACTGGAAAAAATTAACTGAAAACCGTTATGTTTAAGTGCGTCGTAGACATACCTTAATATGAGTTTAAAAAAATAGTCAAATGGAAATATTATTTCAGGAATGGAGTAATATATTAACTGATAGAGTGTTACCATAAATCTATAGAAAAAAATTTAAGACCATTTATCTATTAATAATTTAATATCATGTTTGTTTTGGTACTTCAATCAAGCATAATCAACGAGAGTGGAGATTCTATGCAAACACTAAGATCAGTTATTCCAACAAAAGGGAAACTAAAATTGAAACTAGGGAAACCATTTCGCCTTCCATAATTGAAACTCCTAGCTAGTCATGGAAGCTCTATAAATCAAAATGAAAAATATATGATAACCGTCACCTTTAATCAACAAAGCACTTCTCAAGCTAACACACTGAACATAAATAAATAATGTGACATATTCAAAAATTTGATGATGTGTGAGGGTCTCATAGCTATGTAACATATTAAATCACATACGCTATTTACTACCTTGACATGGACTATTGAGACATCTATAGTTGAAACTTTATATTAAATGCATGCAAATTTCCCATGCTCTAGTAAATTTTATTATTTCCAAATTGAAAATTTACTATAAAACTTGTTTTTATGAAAATTTCTGAAGTATACAAGTGATAAAGGCCTTAGGCGCAAAGTTCATAAATTTGATTAACGGGATATCTATGCAAAGATTTGACACTTCAAACCCCAGCTCACACGTCTAAAAAACAAGGGGGGGGGGGGAGAAAACAAGAACAATAACATATATTACCTGAAGGCCTAAGAACTTGCCAATACAGGCAAACAGATGCAATATACTTTTGCTTCTCAAGCTTACAAAAACTTCAGCTGCAGTCATACTTCCATTATTTAAAGCTTCTTCACGTTCTAGCAGTGTTGAAGATGTTAGGATATTCCTGGATGAGTGAAGAAGAAAGCGTCCATTCCTGAATGTTACAAGAAAAAGTAAAAAACATAAGGCTTCTGGTGCAGAACATAAAATGAGACTAAAACCAAAAATAATCATCCAAGCTGAGATCCACATAAGCTATAACTCATTGTAACTGTTCAGAAAAAAGAGGAAAATGAAAGGGCAGAATACCTGCACCAATTGATATGGAAGAAACCTAAACACTAGATAACCATTTGACAACGTAATAGTTTACTCTTAACGATATTAACGACTTCATACAAAAAATGGCAAAAATCAAAAGGAGTTAATTTTATAATTTAACAAGCACTATTTTTCCTTTTTTTAAAGTATACTCCATTTATGAAGGAAATGTAAACACTAGATAACCATTTGACAGTAATTAAAAGAAAAAAAAAATTAAGTTAACACGTACTACGTCTTTTCCTTTTCTTACAATTACTCCATTTCTGTTTTTGTTAGGCAGTAAGTATGACTCCTGATTAGCATTATCCTAGTAAAATACCATATGATCTTTCTAGATACTCTACTGCCACTTGGCAAATGCTTCCAAGACACACTATATTTATTGATGAGATTGGAGTACACTTGTCAATAAAAATCAGATAAAGAGCCTTCCATCAAGTTGTATAGGACATCATCTAATATGCAGTCGGATAATAAATGCATACAGTCAAGCTTTCCCTTGTGGCTTTCAGCTTTCGCTATTCAAATTGTAGAGAACCCCGTGACTTCCCCTCAGTGATCTTGTCAGGCAGAGGACATTTTGGGCAGCAAGCAATAAATTAATATATTCTAGAGTTAGTATTCCGTCATTAAAAACTTCATTCCGTCATATTTTGACCCAAAAATTACAATTTATTCTCTGTTCGCACTTTTGAGTAAATTCCTTGATTTAGTCTGCTTAGATATATTTTGTAGTGATGGGTTATGTTTGCTTACTCTAAAACATCATTACTCATCTTCTCTAAGCATCTAACATTGAATTACATCATTCATTTCTGTGATTTGTTATTCAATTTCCATTATATACATTGTTCTGCCATTTTTACAGTTCTAACACTTGATTACTACCTTGTTAATGCTTGTGTTGGGACTGATATTGATCATTGAGTGCCTTAGCTTATTTCATAGCTTGCTTACTCCCACAGTTCTCTCTAAGTCATAGTACTAGACAGAATTGTGCATTTGTTTACACTTTCGGGAACTCAAATTGTCCTTGAGGAAGCCCATTTCACCATCAAAAGGCTATTTGAGCTTATCTACTCTAATATTGGAATAGTGTTGGCCCTAGTCTAATAATATCCTTGAATTCAGGAACTTATTGTTTTAGGTTTCATTATCTGATTCTTAGTTTAGCCAGTCCAGGGCCAGTCCATTAAACATAACCTCCCAAGGCCATGATACAACCTGACTTCATCAGCCTTAGAAAAGTTTCCACTGAGAGGTTCCAAATGATGTATGAAACTATGGATTTGTTTATGAATAAAATCACGGACTTACTAGAACAAGAAGAGGATGAGATGCCTAGGAGGAGAGGCATGAATTTAGCTTTGAAAAGAGGGGAAGAGATAAGAATGTTGGAGGTGAGCGTAAGCACCTGAAACTATCTTTTCCAGCCAATAATGAGGGGGATGAAGATGTCGTTTGGGTGAATGCTTGTGAAGATTCAATGTATGAAGGAGCTCCTCTATATGATGAGGAGCCACAGCAAGGAGCCCTTGTATATAATGATTATGTTGAGTATGAGGCTGCTCCAACCTATGATGATCCACCCCCACCCACCTTTGATGCACCAACACAATATGAAAATAACTATTTGTTTGATGAAAAAGCTGAATTCAGTGCTTGTACTACACAACCTAAATTTGATGAAGAATTCTGGTATGTTGAAGAACTTGTATTTGATGAGGAACCTGAAATGGAGCAAGGATTCATGAAGGAGGAGGGAGTGTTAGGACTTCTTGAACAACAACAGGAAGTTTCCTTGGTAAGGAAACTGTTAAAGCAGCCTCACACGCCGCAACTTATGCCAGATAGTGATACTGACATTCCATCCCCACAAGGTCCCAATGCTTGTACAGAACTTTTTGCGAAAATAGGATTCACTCAAGGTGTTGTTTGCCAGCCAAAACAGTCCAAAAATAACTGGTTTGCATCTCTTGAACCTTGGAGAGATAAGGTGGAAACCTCTATGCAAAACCCAGTAAAAATTAGAACACCAAAATATTTCCCCAATGCCTACCTTGAGTATAACTTATTTCTTCATGTCCTTACTTCAATACCTATCACTTCAAACCAAAGAGATGACACAAGAACTAAGTACCTTGCTGTTACTGTGATGATAAAAGCTATGATGCAGGGTCCAAATTTAACAAACATCACTGTCTCATGATAGTTGGTAAGAATGAAGAGGCTGAAATTCTTGATTCTCCACTTTATGACGAAGAACCAATTTGTGTTGAGGATGAATATGAAGGCAGTCTCTTGTATATTGAAGAGCATGACGATGTTCCAAGGCATGAGAAGCAACCTGTTCTTAGTGAAGAAAATAAAGAGAACAAAGTTCAAGAACAAGAAGAGTATGAATCTCTTTGGGTGCAATAAATTTCAACAGCCAAAAGAGAACTGCAGCTATTTGTGATGAGGAATGCTAAGGAATTAAAAAAGGAGCAGCTTGCAACAGCAGCTCCTTGGAGGGATAAAATAGAAGTGACCCTACAAAATTTTCACTTAGAAGATAACCAGCACTCGGCTGTGAAGGATCTACTAGAAATCAAGACCATCTATTTTGATCTTCAAGAGGCTCCATTTGATTGGCATGCTATCAGCAAAAAGAATGACCGTGGTAAGACAGTTATCTCTACTTTAAATGTTCAAGCTGCCATTCTAAGTAGTGTTGATAATGAGAAGGTTCGGGTGCTTTTACTCTTGAATGCAGTCTATCTATTTTATTTTATGGGTTAGATATTGCTGCCCTGCTAGTTCATTTTTTGCTGAAAGATGGCCTTCAATGGAAAGTTCCAGCTGTTGAAAATCTTTGAGAAATTCAAAAGGGCATTTACCAATCTCCCTAAAAAGGACTTACAACCTGAAACCAAATCTTTAGAGAAATTCTAGATGTTTTTGCTGAAATTGTGTATGGAATTGAAATGACCAACAAAGAAGAGTTGAGAAACTATGAAGAACTTAAATTGATCTTAAGCAAGAGCTCTAAGATGGGAAGGTTTGGAGTCAAGGTAGCTTGGAGAATCTTAAGGAAAAGCAGCTTTTCGCTGATAACAAAGAACACATGGAGGCTATTACCAGCTCAACCTTCTTCAAACTGGTTCAAATGGGGCAAATGTCATTCCAGTGGGATGAGTTCATGGAGTATTTTCATATCAGTTGTTGCACTATGGATAAGTGTTTATACTTGTGCATCAAAGGAGTAGTTGGTGTGCAAAAGCAAGAATATGCACTGCTTATGAGGACAAAGTTTTAACAAGCAAACTTCAAAGTTTCATCTTTGATCTTGGAGGAAATCAGGTAGAGACACCAGCTTGGGTTTGATACAAATTCATGTGGACATGAATGCTTTTAAGGGGAAGGAAATATCACGCAGAGGGCATTTTGGGCAGCAAGCAATAAATTAATATATTCTAAAGTTAGTATATTTTGAGTTAGCATGTGAACACATGGGTAGTTAGCTATTTTGTGAGTGTAGAATAAGAGAATATGGTGTAGGTTTAGACTTTACTTTTCCAGCAAGTCTATGTAGTCTATAAATATAAGAGTCATGTAACTTTTATTTTAGAAGTTATGAATGATATGAAAATCTGAGAAGCAAGTTTGCTCTCACACCTATCTCCCTTCTTCTCCCTCCCTCCTTCCACCTACCCCAAAATGATTCTATATGTCTAATCTATCTTTTTCCTCCCTAAAATTCTTCTATTTATCCCTCTATTTGCTATTCATCTCTGCAGATTCAAGTCAGGGCCAAGGTGTGGCCTGACAAATCTTTCATACGTTTTTTGTTATAAGATGAAGAGATAATCTTGATTACATGATGCTTCACAGACAATCAATTACCTAGACTAGTTACTAAGATTGACATGCAAAAAGGATAGGTAACAAAACATTATACAAAAAAAAAACAGAATTTACTTGCACAGATCAAGAAGGAAAACCTTATATTTATTCCAAGAGTAAAATATGATGATCCATAGGCGCGCACACGTAGAACCTCTTGCCCTTCAGCATTGGATTTATTATCCTTCTGTAGAAAGAAATTAAGTAAAGCAAGAGAAGACATCATTACAGTGTGGTTAATCCGTTAATAATACAACACAACAAACCAGTGTTCTAAAAGTCGCTAGGCGGACCTAGGCGGCGGAGGGGGCACCTAGCGCCTAGGCGTTTTCCTAGGTGGACAAGGCATTTTTAAGCGGTCTCATTTATTTGTTTTTCTATTATACGTACTTACTTGTTATAATATACAAATAATAAAATAGATGTAATTTTCTAAAATTTTACATGAAAATTATCAACAAAAAAAAACAATCTTATAAAACTGAAAAATTCATTTAAGTACTGTAGAACTTCAAAGTAGAGGTCTGGTTCTGCCTATGAGGGGGCCTAGACAACCAGCCAAATCAAAGCAGTAGATGACCGCCTAGCGCCTAGGCAGGAATTTTTATAACACTACAACAAACTCCTAAAGACCATAGCATAAATGTTTGAAATAGACTCCTAAGTCAATAATTATCTACATGGACAAAATGTAATCTATGTAATAGCATCATTAGAGTAGATTATCATGAGCAGAAAATTCTAAATGACTGAAAATGAACAAAAATGAATGAAGAAAGATATATATATATACACACACACGCGCGCATACACATTGATAGGTAAGTTTGGCCCCTAGTATGGGAGCTTGGAACCAGCAATCTTGAGGTTATTTTATTTTTTTCGTTCTTTTGTTAATCCTGATAGGGTATGGTAGGGTTGGAAAATAGAGGCACTTTTTGTACCACTGGGGTAAAATGTGTAATTGAGCCAATCCACAAGGGATTTTTTTAATTTAACGCAAGGAAAAAGCCTTTTCTTTATCTAACAATAAATTGAAGCCCAACTTCCAAATACAAAAGCTTAGACGTGCAAGTCAACATTTTTAACACTGGCCTAGTGAGCCATACAACATTTCAATTATAATTGCATGAGCTTGATACTAGTCCAGCCTTGGAGATTCCAAATTCAGAATTAAACAGCCAGGTTGAAATTTGATCTTTAATATAATATACGTATTACATACTAAAGGCGTTGTCGAGTTGAGTTGAGTATAGGCATAGAAACAAATTCTTCGCAAAGATTTTAACAAGTTCATAATTTAAATCCCAACTTATGGAACTCCTCACAGTTTATGTACAAAAGTACCCATACACATATATCAAATAGAATAACAGAGAGAGAAACATATCAAGGTAATATGTGTGCATATACGTGTGTGTGTGTGTATGTATAATGACAAGGAATCATTTCTCTTTTCACTGACCCTTTTGTAGCCAGCATCAGGCTCATCCTCGCGGCAATGAAGAAGGACATCTCCTGCAGCTCGGCATATATGACCATTTTTTCCAAGCTCTTTATAAATCTCAAGAAGACGAGTATATCTATTACAACATATAGCTCGTAGCAGCAACTTCTCAACATCAATGCAACTCTGATCGAGGGAAAGTTCAGCCTCCTTATCAGTCAGTGGATCTACAACAAACGAGCTATGAATGCACTTTATTTGCAGATCTTGCCCCGGTTCGATTTTTATAAATGGGCATGATCCTACATCAGAGGCTCCCAAGTTCTTATTAAAATCTAACCAGTAAAGAATTTTCAATCCAGGAGTTCGTAGAACATTCGAATCAGTTTCTCCATCTTGATTCATTTGCGTGGAAACAGCAT
Source organism: Aralia elata (assembly GCA_034770075.1). Lineage (NCBI taxonomy): Eukaryota > Viridiplantae > Streptophyta > Magnoliopsida > Apiales > Araliaceae > Aralia > Aralia elata. The sequence goes on from CM068378.1 coordinate 83,292,189, forward strand.
TCCCACCTTGTCCCAAATTACCATCAGATATCAGCTCAAACCGTATTGCATCCTTCCATCTGCCTTGCCTAAGTGCTTGTACTTGTCTTATGACAGTGTCCATAATGAGAACGACACAAAGTTCATGGAGAACAGAATATAATGTAACAAAGGGATTGTCTGCAGCAGCCATTCTACGTTCCAAATCGTCTCCAAGAATATGTCGTCGCACTTCTTCCAGCTTCACATGCCCACTTCTTTCACCAACAAGCAGCTCCATATGCAATATTCTCCACATTGACAGGTGTCCCCGATAACCAAGTGTCATAAGAACCTTAAATTCTCCATCCACACGAAGCAACGCAGTACCGTCAGAAACTTTGACTTCAGAAATTTCTTTTGGAAGTGAAACTTCTAATAATTTTGACCTAACAAGTGTATCTAACTTCTTTAAAGCCGGTTTCTGCTGATCCTGGGTTAATGTACTCTGAATTCCGATGTCTTCCAAGCATTTTGGTAAACGCTGATAACTCCCAGTAAGGAGAATATCAATAGCAGCTGGAACATCATATATCGGAGCTCGAGCTTGCTGTAACCCCTCATGCATGAAAAACAATGAATCTGCTGCTTGAGTAAAACATGTATCATGGCTTGATAGAGTTGATGTAAGTTGTTGACTATATTGTATCAATGGAACCTGCAGATCAAACAACAGAAATTTTGTGAGAATGTGTAGTTAAAAGGACACAACTTAACAGCAGCCACTCCAGGTAATATCCTTTTTCCTCTGGTAAAAGAGCACATAAAGTCTGACAATGTTGGCAAGTTGTCTAACGACACGTACAACTATCACATTAAAAGAATTTAAAAAAAAAAAAAAACTGAAAATTCAATGATTAGATAAATTTGTCATTGTTAGAATTCCTAGAAATCACCAGCTGACACAGTTTAAAAAAGGAAAAAAAAAAAGAAACAGATATAACAAATTTCAGCCAAAAAGGAAGCTGTCATGTAAACATGCAGGATATATGTAAAAGAGTCAGAAACATAAAAGTTAAAAACCATACATCTCATTGTTTACATATGCTATCATTATGCTGTAATTTTTTACTGTTGTTCTTTAAGATTTTCGCCTTTAAAGAACAATTGTTAGAACGCATCTAGGTGGGCCATGGTAAGGGTCGAATCCATCTTGGCTTCCTACAACTAGTGGAGCGAGCTCATTATGTTCCAAGTATATCTAGGAGTTCATGTTTTCTTAAATTTCACTCTTAGATCCTTAGTTCTATTGCTTCCTACTGACTTCTTCATTGAATTTGGCACTGTTTCTTCATTCATTATGATATTCATACCAATTCCACCAAATTAGCCCTGACCACTTGATTTAGTTAAGCTCAATATGAGAATAACTCAACACTCTAAACTATCCTATTGCTTACTAAGTTTTCTACTAGCTCTAGTTCACAATTTTTCGGAGTATGTATACTTTTCTTTAATTTTTCAAAATATAATCTTCACAATAACCAAAAATCATAGTAGTCAATTTGAAAAAACACAGAAAATCGTAACTCTGACATCAATAAATAGGGGGAAAACCTCTTTTTTAAGTAACCTCTAAACATAACCTATGTTAATTCTGAAGAAAATGACAGATATATCACCCATTATTTAGTACTTCCTCTACATTTAGCACTTTGATGATGTTCAGAAACCCTAAATCACTGAACTTTCTCCATACCCTATTTCGCAAATTTTTAGGAGCCCTTCTTTTTGTCATCAAAAGTATCATATTCCCTACATTTCTCTCTCTATATCACACTAAACAAACTCATAGCAATCATTTTAACAAATACAAACAGTCCATACCATCATAACACCTATAAATTAGCCATTATCCAGTAGATAAATAAAGTCACCTGTTGACACCATTTGGCAAGAACATTGAGGCGGAGCATCCGCTGCTGAGTCTTGACAAGGTATTTGAGGATACTAATCTTCTTGTCAGAATCTGAGAGTTCCGTTGATTTTGATTTCTCCACCAATTCCTTCAACGATAAGTATGATTCTTCCGCTGCTCGGCCCACCAGGGTCGATAATTCGACCGTTTCTTGCCCTATTTCCGCCATTTTCTTTTCTGCTTTCTTCACCTCCCTTCAACTCTATTGTCGATTAACAATCATCTAATTAGTTCTTGAAATTTCCTACTGATTATGTTCAAGAAACAAAAGAAATTGAGCACCAAAAGGGCAAATTTCTTCAAATTCCCTACTAATTCCACCGTTTCCTGCCCTAATTCAAAACGTTCACCCGATAACTGAAAATGGAGAGAGATTACAAGTACGGCAGAGTTGGGAAAAGAGCTGTTTAAAAATAGTCCCATAAAACCCTTTTTTTAATTATAAAAAAAGGGCCATAAATTGTTTAAATTAATTTTTATACATATAAATACCCTTTGGAGAAATCACAAAACAGTCTCGTTTTATTTATTTACTTTAGACTTTTGAATATTTCTAAATAATTAAAAACTCACTCTTTTTAACCATACTCCTTCCCTTTTGAATTACTAAAAATGTTAACCTATTTTTAACAAAAATATAAGATAAATGTTAATTTTTAAAGTGACAATTTGAAATTAATATAAATTTATTTAATTTTTGTCAATTTGTCAATATTATAAATTATTTAAATAGTACTAAAAATTACAATATGTATTACTTCAAATAATGGTACTTATTATTTTCAAGACTTAAAAAAATCATGTTATTTTAAAATTTAAAAAGATATTGTAAAATGACTTTTAAAATATCTATATTTTTCTTGTATTTTGAAAATAAATTGTAAATTTTTTAAATAATTTATAATATTTGTTTTGTAATGACTAAAATAAAATTAATTTACGTCAATTTTAATTTTTTAAATTTCACAAATTACTCTAAAAAATAACATATCTTACAAAAAGTAATTTTAAATTTAGAAAAAGAAAAGAAAAAAACTTGGATCTTGCATACAACTAATGTGATGTTTGATAAAACTTAATGAAAAGTTCTAATGCTACGTTTGGATTGAATGAATGGAATGAAGAATGGAATGATTCATTCCATTATAGTTAGAATGAGTTATTCCATATGCTCTCCCTCCCTCAAAGAACCAAACACAATTTTTTTCATTTCAATTGCAACCAAACACAATTTTTTTAATTCCATAGGAATGAGTCATTCCATTCTCCCTCCTATTCCACCAATTCAAACGTAACATTAATGTATAAGATAATCTGAATGAGCTAAATGAAGTAGAAGTTTTGAATATAAAATGAAATGAAGTAGAAGTTTTGAATATAAAATGAAATGATGTGTTTGATAATTGTTCGTCTAAAACATATGAATATGAGTATTTTCATATTTTAACCTTATGTACTATCATGAATAAAATTATTATGTAATTATAAATAAACAATGTTATCTAAGAAAAATAAAATATAAACTTGTAAACAATCTTTAATAGAGTATACTACCAGTAATATAATTTTAGGAATAAACATGAAATTTTGTTAATATCATTCTATTAGTCTATAAAATCAAAATAAAAGATTACAACAACATTAATTAAATTAGTTATTGACCAATTTGTTAAATGAAAAAATAAAAAAATAATTTGTACATATCAAATTTTGTTTACAATAGTAAAAAAAGATGAATATTAAATGTAATTTATAATTGTCTATGATGGTAGGTAGGTAAAAATATCATTCAACACCATTTTTTACTGATTCAGTCACAATTTTTTAGATGAATTGTTTATACAGATTCAGACGTATTTAGAATTTAAAAATTATAAAACAAATGATCTAAATGACTTATTCGATCAGATTCAAATTTTTTTAAATTTAAACAAACAACCCCTACGTGTTTGACTAAGTAACGATTGAATTCTCACTCCTACTAACATGTTAACTAGGTTGTGAGGGCGGTGGGAGAGAGCTTCCCAAAAACTCAACCCATATCAAAGTTAGCATAAAATGAAATAAACAACCTATTTTTATATTGTGTTTGCAAAGCCAACTTTTTGGATTGCGAACCAAGAAAAGTGGAAGTGAGGACTCAAGTTGGGTTGCAACATAACTAAGAGAAACCATTCCATTTTCATTTTTTCTAAATTCACTTATTTTTTATTGGGTCATCTTTCATCGCAATGATTATTCACTTATTTCATAACTAAAGATGGTAAAATATTTGATTATAGCTCATTTCTAATAGGAGTGTTCATCGGTAATTTATCGTACCGAACCGATTATCGTTTTTATACCGATACCGAATTATCGGTATGGTACCGGTAAAACCCGATTTTGTACCGAAATTAAGATGGCTATTAATTTTTTTTCCCAACAATTCCAATACTAGTCAAACAAACATACTGCAATTCTTCTTCTTTTTTACAGTAATTTAAACCAGACTATATAACCAATGTTGTACTTCAAAAAAAAAAAGTTAGATATGACCAATGTTGTGTTATGTACATACTTCGAACATAAAAGTTCTCCATTTCTGTTCAACGCATAAACAAAACACGATATAAAGTAACAAATATCATTATACAATCTTTCTACTAATGTAGCTTATATATGTTGCAAACAAGACAGCCCTGTAAAAAAGAAAGCTTTATACTGCATTTTAATAACTAAACCTTCATCAAGCTGTTAAAACAAAAGGGTGTACTGAATTTCATGTGTATCTAAACATATACAAACATACAACTTTTTTGTACTCCAAATTCTTCCATATCAAATTACAAGTCTATAAGCCAAATACATTGATTCTGCTGATAAAGCTAACTGAGATAGAAAAATAAAATGGTGAAAACTTTAAACAGAGAATTATTAGAGAAATTGGATTATATCAAGGGCTTTATGTGCTTCTACAATTATCTAACAATTCAAATAGCAAAGAGAGAGAAAATTATACAAAATCCAAAGGGGAAGCAGATTGATTAACTATGTTGTTCCGAGATTTTGAGCATGTGGCTGTCATCTCTCTCATCTCAAATCACCAACCAACCAACCGCCCTCTTTCCCTTCTGTCTTCTTCTTCACGTCATTACTCATTAGTACTACTCGCTCGCTCGAATGCTCTATTTGCAATGGTTTGAATGCTCTATTTGAATACCCAGAAAATGTCAATGTATGAACAACCGGTTCGGTACGGTATGTACCCTCCAAAATACCTTCCCGAATAACCGGTTATTTGTACCGATACCGAACGTGTTTCGTTTTGTTCCGAACTGGCCGGTTCGAACCGGTTCGATTAAACAAAAACCGAAAAAACAAAAAAAAATGCCCACCCTAATTTCTAATATATATATTTGCGATTGTGTTTCTTCGTATGTATTAATAATTTACCGAAGATGGGTAAAGAAATTAAATAGACGAGTGCGTGAGAAAGAAAATTGCAGAATAAAAAAATAAAAATAAAAAAGCACACAAACGTTAAAATGAGAAAGCAAGAGAAAAAGAAATTGAAAATTGATTGTGAGATTAAAAAACGGAGTAATGGATAAAAAATGAGAAAATAATTTGAAAAAAAAATTGCAAGAGAAAAAAGAGAGTGACAACTTGAACATGAAGAAAATAAATAGGAAAAGAGAGTAAAGTAGATTAAAGTCTTGATTATTGTGTATACCTAACCTAAAAACACCAAAACATAGTTATAAAAAATCTTGCTCTTTATAATATAGAAAATATATGTGATGCAAAAATATGAAAAAAACAATTAAAAAAAGTCTCGCGTTTTGTATCGTAGAGGTTTCGATGAAGGATAAGTCTACATACACTACTCCAAACACTATATTTTATACTATATTGCACATCCAATCATTCAAAAGTGGGACTTGACACGAAAATCCATTTCAAGTCTCACTTTTTAATGGTTGGATGTGCAATGTAGTGTAAAATGTAGTGTTTAGAGTAGTGTACATAAACTTATCATTCGATGAAAAGCTAACGTACGGGTAAAAGAGAGAGAAATCAAAATTGAAATTAGGGACTAAAATAATTTTTTAATGATTTGTTATGAATGGACTTTACTCAATGATATCGTGGAGAGTGTAAATTATTATTCCACTTAAAGTTTATGGTGTTTTTAATTATTAATAAAATTCGATTGATTTTGAGTGTAAATTATTGGGTACAATTTGTAATTTTGTCATTAAAATAGAACAATAGTATATAAAAACCTTTTTTTTTGAATGACATAAAATGTTAAAATAAATTAGCAAAAAAAAAAAACTTAAAATAACTCATATATATTCCATACTTTTTGCATGTAAACATAATTTAATTTAAATCTCTCTCATTTTTCGCATCAATATTCTAGTTTTATACTTTAATCACATCGAGGTGATTAAAATTTTATAGAATTATAATTTATGATAGCGTAGAAGATACCAATTGAGAGTTGAAGGCGCGGGGCTCGTGATTCCCTTTTGTATATTATCGTATCTAAAACCTCGGGGAAAAACCCCAAACTCTGAAGGGCAAACAATTACATTCACTCGTCGGAATCAGAAACAGCACAAAAATGGTTCAGAATCCTGTAATCCTGACCCGTAAGTCACTGCACTTGTTCCGCCTTGTGGGACTCCCGCGCAAACCCAGTTCCCATTTTGGTTTTCAGACCAGAATTGCAGCAAACCCAGTTCAGATAGCTGCTTTCAGGAGCTCTTCTACTTGTAATTATCAAAATCCAAGTGCTTTGAGTTCTTTAAAGCAATTGGGTCGCTCGGAAATTGGGTTTAGACAACTGGGTTATGAATGGTTTCGGGTTTCTGCTGTTTCCAATGGTGGCTCAGGCGGAAGTACTGGTGGGTATGGTGGTGGTTCCGGTGATGGAAATTCTGGTGGCGGCGGTGGTGGTGGAGGCGGTGAGAGGAAGTGGTCACCCCTTTCATGGTAAATTTTACACCTTTTTAGTTTTTTGTTTTGTGTTTTGGATTAATTTCAATATAGGAGGACTTTTTTAGTGTTTTTATATGCCTGAACTGTGGTAGCGCATTGGAAAAAGAAAATGGAATGGCTAAAACTGGGACGAATGAATTAGAAGAATTAAGCTAGATTACTTTACTTGGGGCCAAAACTGGGACGAAGACATAATTTTTATTTTTCTGGGGAGGGACATAATACTGTAAAATTATGAATAATAGAGTGGGGGTCTGGACATAATAAGGTACTACTGAAAAATCATGAATAATTTAATGGGGTTCAGGGGCAACGTCCCCGGTCTAAATTTTGTGGACAGTTTTATACTTTCTTGTTGAAATAAGATTTCTTTGTATCGTAGTATATAAGGACTCTTTATAATACACAGTGTAGCAAAGAGAGACCAGAAAATTTGATATTAGTATAATAATACCCAATAATGGAAAAAATGCTATTTATGAATTTATTCATATTTCAAATTGAGTTATATTTAGAATAGGATAATTAATTTCTTATATTTTTTCATAGAGTATTGTATAAACTTTATTTTTTTCCCGTAAAGTTTGGGGGGTCCTGAAGTAAAAAGATCAAAATTTTATAGGTTGAAATTTATTTATTTTTCAAAATTTTCAGGGTAGCCCAGCCCCTGTAATCTGTCCCTGGGCCAAAATGAGATATTAAAAAAAAAGAAAAAAGAAAAAAGAAGAGAAGAATTAAAGCTAGGAGAAGTTGGTCTTGATGGGGAGAGAGGAAGGGCTTGTTGATATCATTGTTGTTTTCATTATTTACTTGTTTGTTTTATTTTTTTCAAAATTTGACTATGTTACAAAATATTACAAACATGAAAAAATTATGAGTGGAATTTGTGCTCTTATTTTTGATTTGCATAAAAGGCTGGAAGATGGTTTCCTTAGATTGTTTTGGAGGTCCATTATTCTTCTATTAAATTGGATAGTGAAGAAATTATTTGTTGAAACTTTGTTTTTATTTGAATTTACAACCTTTTAATTTATTCTTAGTTTTGGTAGATGTTCTCTCTCTCATTCTTCTTCTTTGTTTGCATCGTATTACAGGTTAGATAGTTGACAGGCATATTCTTTGTTTTTGTTTATAAGAAATTTGACAACATATTCTAAAGCACTGATAAGCCAAATAATTTTTTACATGGTCTACTCTATTTTAAATCCCAACGCATGTTTGGATGATCACATATATATTATATAGGGAGAAAATATAATTCAGGTTAGAACTGAAAGTGATATCACCCTCTCCGGTTACATTCAAATTGGTTGGTCTAAGTAAGTGAATGCATGAAACGGAAACCCAAGTGTATCATAGACATTTGATATAAAATCATTTGGGTTTGCAGTGCAGTCTGGGTTAATATATCCTCTAGGGATGTGTTTCTCGAGCTATTTTAGTCATTAAAATCCACTAAGTATGTCATCTGTTTTCCAATATATATATATATATATTCTCAGATGGTGGTGCCATACTTGGGTCGATTATACAGGGCAGATCCTGTTTTATTATTGTCAATAATAATCCTTTTGAAGGCGTGATGTTTAAAATGCTGCCACTAGTTTTTTTCACTTTAATTTAACATTCCTTTTATTTATATTTATTTATATATTTCTGTTGCGTGGTGCGTCTGCTCTTTGTTTTCTCTAGTATGTTTTTGTATATCTCATTGTGAGAATTTGTAACTGGTACCACAGAGAAAAATAGATTATTTCCGTTGTTTTGGTTATGATCTGTGTCTGCTAGCCATATGGTCCTTGCCTCTGAAATCACAAGTTGAATTTGTTTTCATCTCAGGTATCTGACTCGTCTTGAGAAGTATCCTGTGTTGACAAAAGCTGTGACATCTGCAATTTTGACTTTTGTTGGAGATTTAACCTGCCAGGTAGATTTTTCTTGGTCCATTTAACTTGAATATTTAAACAAAATAGCATATATCCTAGAGTAAAGGTTTTGAACTTAATATATTCTATTAGTTGTTTAATAGTAAGTGCTGTTGCTGATAATTGTTTTGAGTAGTGTAATTTTCTGTATCTCATTCCAGTTGAATACTGTACGCTATTTTTATGACAAATTAGTAGTTTTTAACTACTTTACTAAGTTTAATAGTTTTGTGCTTCAGCTCGCGATCGACCAAGTGCCATCTCTAGACCTGAAGAGGATATTTCTATTCACATTTTTGGGGCTGGTGTTAGTTGGTCCAACATTGCACTTCTGGTAATGGTCTGACATAGGACCTTTTAATAAATTATTGCCAATTTTCATTATTTGCGTACTTATAATACTTCTTGGATTTGAAATTCCTTGTATTTGATTTGAAAATAAATGTTTGTTTGCTATCTACCTCTTATTTTCAAGCTTCAATACAGTGAGCATATTATTCTTTTACTCATTTCTCTTTAGGTAACTATTATATTAACAATAATTAGAGTAAGGAAATCTACGTAGAATTCCAGAATAGCTAATTTATATTGTTATCAAATCACATGCTTCAAAGATAGATAAGGTGACAGATGTTTTAGTATGAAACTGAAGGATGTGAAATATGTGACATCAAAGCCATGAGTCTCTCTGAGGGGGATATTTGAGAACATTTGAATGCAATAATTCGTTTTATATATGCATGCTATCATTATTTCTGCTGTTCAATCAAGTGTATCACTTGACTACACCCTATTGAGTACCAGATCAAGTTGATCATACCATGTCACTTCTAGAAGTTGAGATCTTCTAATTTTACAACGAGGCTTCTGGAAATATCATTCCAGAACTAATTTGTTGTAAAATTAGAAATTTATATATATATATATATATATATTTCAATTTTTGGCTGCATAATTTTTGGCTGTGTTGATCCTTGTGAATACATGGGAAGTGATTTAGTAAGGGCTCAGCTGTGGACGAGCCAGGCAAAGCAGCGCCAAGTAGTGGGTTGCCGGAGCTCTGCTCCAAAAGTTAGGCTTCTAACTGATTATTGAGCTAGGCTTATTTATCTTATGCGTGATCTTCTGCGTGTTTCATGCTTCTACTTTCACTGATCTCAATCTTAGCTACAGCCTACAAGAGCTTAATTTCTGTTTTATCCCACTTTTCAGCTTACTTAGCTAAATTGTGTAGATGCTGAATAACCTTTTGATATCTGAAATTTTAACAAGCTCGAGTCTCTGCTCATGAGGGATCTCAAGTGAGCCTCTAACCTATCCTGAACCATCTGAACTCTGAAGTATCTTGACTAATCCTGAAAAGCTTACTGAAACCTTTCCAGTCCACAATATAACCCATTATCTTCTGTTCTTTCCACTTTCTGGTTCTGCAGACTGTTTTTCGAAGTGCAAGTAATCAACATTTCTCTTCTTCTTCTTCTTTTTGTTGTACATTTAGGTATTTATATCTGAGTAAACTGGTCCCCATGCCTGGAGCATCAGGTGCTTTCTTACGCCTTATAATTGATCAGGTGAGTTTTTCCTTCTCTAATATACAAGTCTGATGTAATCTAACTACATGTTTATTATGTAACTTAAATTTTGTGTCATTTTACAAGGTGTATTTCCCTCAATTTTCATTGAATTTTTAATTTATATGCAGTTTCTTTTTGCTCCTGCATTCATTGGACTTTTCTTGTCTACACTGGTAACACTTGAGGGGAGGCCATCACAAGTGATCCCAAAGCTTCAACAGGTGTTGCTATGGACTCTTTCTTCTTCTTTTTAAGGTTTTAATTGTAAACTTAACTTTTGAATCCATGCCTGAAAGGAATCAGATGAGGGTTATTCAAACGTGGAGTTCTTTATAAGCAATTAACGTTGAATTCCCATTTGCAGGAGTGGTTCTCTTCTGTTCTTGCAAACTGGCAATTATGGATACCTTTCCAGTTTCTCAACTTTCGATTTGTTCCACAGCAGTTTCAGGTTTGGATGACAACCTATTTTTATATTTGGTGAATGTTATTGTATTATGTAAGAGGCATTCCTGGCCTGACCTGTTGACATTTGATTTGGTAAGATGTATGATATACGCATGAAGTAGTGAAACTTTTATATGAAGTACTCATATATGTCCTTAATAAAAGGAGGAAAAGTTCTTAGTAATACATGATTAACCATTATAATGTGGATATGCATTCCTTGTAAATTAATTTTTTGAATGAAACTCATGAAAGATGATATGCTTGTTTACAAGTGTTTTAATATTGCGGAAATTACATACAAAATTAATTGAGGCATGAAATTAAAAATTGGTAACAAATGCGTTATGGACTTTATGGTAACAAATAATTTTAAACGTTTTACAAGGAGAATCTTGTCGTTTCCTAACATGACTGACGAGTTCAACTTCAGAAATTTAAGGTCTTCAGCAATTTAAGCAGTATCCAATGTGCATAGGTACTATAATTTGTTTTGTTGGTCCATAAGCCCAAGAGTTGAAAAACAAATTGATTGTTAAATAGACCCCTTCGTTATGAAGTCGAGCAATGTTATTAGTTGTATGCAAACATGTCATAAATCAAATTGAATTCTTTTACTTTATTCAGAACGAGCACTTTTTCTTTTTTTTCCTTTCTTTTTTCTTTCTTATGCTTCTAGCTTTGCTTGCAGTTTACTAGAATGCAATTTTTGTTTATTGCTTGGTCATGTTACAGGTCCTTGCTGCTAACGTCATTGCTTTAGTATGGAATGTGATTCTCTCGTATAAAGCTCACAAAGAAGTTATCGTAAAATAGGTATGTGTCTTTACCTCAGAAAAAATAAGATCTGTTCCAAGTAATTGAATAGGATATGGATAAACTTGTCATGGCTACAAGCCTATAACATTGATAAAGGTTTCTTTATAAATATTAAAAATAGAAATCCATGCTCTAAATAGGATGATTAAGTGAGGGAAAATCGCGAAAATAGCATTTTCAAAATGTCTTTGACAAACTACTAAACATTTAGCATCCATTTTCCTCAAACTTCAATGCTGCACATCCTATTCTTCACTTGAAATGAGTTCTATATTATTTCAGAGAGATTTTGAAATTGTCCTGATCATATGTGCATTCATAATATTTTGAAATATTGATTTTTGGATATTTTCCTACTACTTTGACCAAAAAGGGAAACGGAAAAAGTCAAAAAGAAATAGAAACATGTAAACATCGGTATGACTTGTGAAGTCCTTTAAGTCGTTATCTGCTCATTCGAGGGTGAAAGAAATGAAATGCACATGGTGAAGAATCTTGTGCTCTTGAAAACGAAATGCACATGGTGAAGAATCTTGTGCTGTTGAATTTTTTCAGTGCACGTGTTATTGATTTCTTATAATTTTGAATATGCAGTTTTGTTCAGCAACTTTAATGCAGATGGAATTTGGATTTTGGACCTTGCTCAGAAACCTGCCGACTGATGGAGGACTTGATAAGGCTATTAAAACTACTTCACAAGTTTCCTTTGTATTTTTGTGGGGAGTAATTTGGCTTTGTAACCCAATCTAAGATTTGTATTGGAAAAACATATTCTGGGCCATTTCTGGCATATTTATTGGTTTGCAAAGTGAATTTTTCATTATCATACTTTTTATTTATATCGGCTTATTTCTTTTGTTTCTTATTTTTCGCCCAAAACAGAGTCTATTTTGTCAAAATCAATTACATTATGTTTAATTAAATTGTCATTTTGACCGTTTATTAGTATTAATATTGGCGAACTTTTTGTTCAAATATTTGACTTTTGGAAATTGGACTGATTTTTGGGGTGCAGTTGAGCATTGCCTCT